>BMAC01001014.1:202214-234765 GCA_014905375.1 Phtheirospermum japonicum | reverse complement strand
ATATATATATATATATATATATATATATATATATATATATATATATATATATATATATATATATATATATTATATTTATAAATGATTAAATATAATTATGTATTATTATTGAAAACTATATTGTGATTAAAAATTTATTGTAAATATATATTACTATTTATTGAAACTTATTTTATATTATGTTTTTATATTTATTATTTATACCTTTAAATAATTATATATCTATATATATAAATAATCACTATAATTATATATTACTGACGGGTATATGTCGTCAACAAGTTTCTTTTTCTACTATTTATATATGACTTTTTTTATATTTTATGTTAGTAGAAATTGCAAAGTTGGATTATAAATAAAAGAAAAATACTAGATTGAATAATATAAAAATATTGAATTAGGAAAAATATAATAAAAAAATTAAATTATAAAAGATATATATAAAATAAAAATATTAAATTAGATAGAAATATCTCTCATAACATATACTTCTTTTTTTTCCCACCACAAAAATTCATTATAAATGAATTTAATTCTCAATGAAAATGAAATAAATTGAATAGCCAACTCTATATAAATAAATTGTGTGCATAATGTATGTGACTAATATGTCTAGTATGTTTTATAATGAATAATATATGAATTTTAGGAAAAGAAACCAACAATAATGACCAGTAACTTGACAAACACAGTTTAATTATGAGAATAAATTGACTCATAATTTAAAATTTATATTATCTTTTACAATTGATAATTATAAATAAATACTAGGAATTGAATATTATTAACATTAATGAAATCTTAGTTATTAATGCTGACACGACATCAAATACCGATTAGATTATATATGGTAAAAATGTGATACAATGGGTGGAAGATTCTAGGTCTCAGCAGGACGCCAACATGGTAATAATATATTTTTATGGTTATTATGAAATTATGGGAACTAAGAATCATATGGGAGTATTTCCTTATTATGTATATTGAGTATAATTAGGAGATTTAATCCCACCTTATGAAGGAATCCTATTGATTGGTGGACAAGTCTCAATAATCTTATAATAAGGGGTTCAGGCCCTTATTTCACAAGGTTGATAGCTTCTACAACCTCTCATGCTCTCAAACCTTAATCACACGCTCCGATACTCATCTGTGAGGCCCTAAATCTCATGATCTCGCATGATTTCTCATAATCTTTCAGCTACGGATTTTATGGCGAGCTCTCCTCTAGGAGACCTCCTTTAAGAGAAGAGAGCTCTTATACAGGTGACGAGAACCCTAGTCTGAACACGTTCTGAATACGAGCTCTTATACAAGTGATTCTTGTCTCTTGTTTATACAAACGAGGACAAATGCCTTGCCTTTTACTCTACATTGATTTTATCATATATTTTAAGCTCTTGCGCACTGTCGAGCTCTCACTTTAGAGGTTCTCACCTCTCTCTTAAGACCTATCTAACTTAGGCATCAGAGGGCTTGCACCGGGGCCGCTTGGCTTGGGTTCTGTTTTACAGGTTATACAGGTCGCCAGGAGTCTCTTGGAGATCAACCAGGTCGCTGCTTGGTTATTTTACGTTATTGAGGTCGCTAACTTCATATTTAAGGTCAGTACCCCATATTCTTGAGGTACCTATATTTTTGTCCGCATCTGTGGGAAAGAGGGGCATCAAGTCCTTGAGCAAAAGACGTGAGAATACACAATTTCGTAGGTTTAAAGTCTAACTGCGCTATAAATTTGAAAAATCATTTTCTTATGTTTCAACCGTTGGATCGCGTTAAAATTTTTACAAAACCTTAAGAATCCATTGAATTACGTTTTGAACGGTGGAGATCAGATTCTGATATAAGAAAAAAATGTACATAAGTTTTTGAACAAAGCAGGTTTTATTTTCAGAAAATTCTGTGCAGCGTTTTTCAAAACATGACTGCGCACAACAAAATCATTGGATCAAGCCAGAAATTTGATATATTATTCCACGTATATACAAGATCAATCTTAATGGTGGATATTTGAATATAAGCTTGGAAGAATCCTATAACGAATTTTGAACAGAGCTGATCCTGTTTCCCAAAACTGTCTGTCCAGTTTCTTTTAAAAATTAAATTACGCACAATCTAACCATTGGATGAAGCTGGGTTCTTAGTATATTATTCACGAGATATATTGGTTAAATCTAAACAATGGTGATCGAGTTGGAAGGTCTGTGGGCACGAGTAAGGGTTGCGATACTCGCATCTTACTTATAGATTATTTTTATGATCGTATACTAACGGATTGAGTGCAGGTCTATGGGCTCGAGTAAGGGTTGTGATGCTCATATATTAATTCTTACTTATAAATTATTTTTATGATTGTATACTAACAGATTAAGTGCAGGTCTACCTGTTTAGTTCGAATTAACTTTGGTTTTGCAGGGTTAATTTATGAACTGCCCGACATCTAACTCGGAGATGGTCAACTCAACTCGAGGAGGTCGTCAATATATCAGGTTACGCGTCCAAACATCCACAAAAAGGTGATCGTGGAACTTTTGCTACCTAAAAACAAAGAGGTTGCATAGTTAAATTTTCAAGGAAAGGTAAATTTTCATATTGCTTAAATATGACTATATATCAGGTACACTCATTCAAATCTCATAACGAGATGCTTTTATATTTCCTTCATCTATCTTGCTTGATTTTTTTATCTCGAACCTTCGAGCGTCGAGCTGATGGTGCTAAGCGCCGAGATTCTCCCCCGCCTCTGAAAGCAAGCCGACTCGTTGCGTGTCTCAGTCCATGGACCGGCATAAGCGCTTCACTCACTGGTCCAATTTTTCGATGACCTCGACTCGCCTCGCATACCTCTTGCGCCATAACTCGCATTAAGGTTTCCATGCGGCCCAATTTCACAACTCTTTGACTTTGAGGTTGATTTCGCCCAACTTCTTATCCATCAACTTGATCATCTATGTTGGCAATCTCCCGACAAGGAACTTCGCCCATACCCGAGGTGTCAACGCTATTTTGCCAACCACCAAACAATCTATGGAGATAGACACGGACACCACATTATCCATGTTATGACCTCAGCTTACTCTCGTGATCTCAACTTTACTCTTGCGACCTCAGCAACTGCATTAGCCTGCGACCTCGTCTTTATTATTACGATCTTATCTACAGTCTCGGGCGACTTCATTACGGTCTCATACGACCTCATTACGGTCTTGTCAATCTCATGCGATCTCATTACATAGAACAAATCATCTATAAACTCTACGATCTAATATGGTTTCTATAGATATGGTCATGAATTGACACTCCTTTAGGTCGTCGATGAACTCATGTGCTTATCTCATTTCTACCCATCACGGGCTGATATCTATCGATAATGAATAAAGGATTCCTTTCGAAGTTCTATGATTTCTTGCGAATATGAATATAAGTCCCGATGCTTTTATCCGATCGGTGATCGAATGTCTAGGCGGGACAATGGATGGTTTTGTGTGACAACATGTTTGATTTACATGTTCTCGCATATCCTTGAATATGTTTGATTTACACATTTTAGGATGTTTTAGTGGAAGAGCGTGTTTGACTTACATGTTTTTCCACGTACTTGAGTATGCTTGATTTACATATTCTAGGACATTTGGGAGGAAACATGTTTGACTTACATGTTCTCTCTTAGTTCTTTTGTATATTTGATTTACATACTTTATCTTGTGTGATTTATTTGGTCTTAAGTGGTCTTATGTGATTTGTTTGATTTTATGTGAGAACATGCTTGATTTACATGTTTTCACGTATTCTCGAATATGTTTGACTTACATATTCTGGGATGTTGAGAAGGGAGGCATGTTTGATTTACATGTTTTCCTTCAATTTTTAAGTATGTTTGATTTACATACTCTTTGGTGTAATGCGCATGTTCGATTTACATGCTCCTTGCAGACTTTGTGCTCTTTATTCTGTTTGATTGATCTTGCGACCAATGTGAAAAGCATGTTTATTTGGCATTTCCTTTAACATGTTGCTTGGCTGAACTACTTGTTGCATTAACTTGGGGGACTAAGTAATTTTCTTAGTCGTTTATGCTCCAACTTTATTTATGTGATCTGGTTGTTTTGCTCTCATTATTTAGACTTGGGGGACTGAATGGTTTCCTTGGTTATAAATGGTTTTTATGATTCTTATGGTTATGAATTGACAAATATTCACTTCGCTAACATGCAGGTAATTATACGGACTTAGTAGGCGACCTCATCCTTGTTAGAAGAGTTTTAGTGGTGATGAATAAATCATCGGGTTCATTGGCTTGATATTATCGGAAATCGATTCAGTTGAAGGAATCGAGGTATTTCAAGCTTTGAAAAGTAAAGGAAAATGAAAATAAAGCAATTAGCCTAACTAAACTAATCTAGGAAATCCTTATAGGGGGCGCACACTCGCTGTAAGCAGACCCGAACCAAGCAATTCGTGCCCTGCTAGCTGCTGTGATGAACCACACCTCCCTGCACTCGGCTTATACTACCGTGTCGTTAGATGAGTGGCGGCAGGTAGCTGGCTCTACGAACCTATCCATATATAGTCCCGTAGGAGTCGCAACTCCGTGATGAAACTACAAGTTAGTCGGATGCCTCGTCATATGCCTTGAATATGAAAATGCAAAGCAATAATGAAAATAAGCAAGAAAATGCAATGTTTCACTAAGTACAAGCATGAAAGCATAAGGTACAACTATGCATAAAAACTTAAATAAGGCAACTTAGCAAAAATCAAAAGCATTAATAGAAAGAGCATGAAAAGTTGACGTCAAAGTTTAAATCTTTACGAAAAATAACAAGCAACGAAGTGTAGATCTAAGATTCAACCTAAAACTATGCATGAAAATAAAAACCAAAATAAAGCATAGGAAAAACTCGAAATAAAAACGATCAAGGACTCGATCTATGACCTAGACGTGTCACTCATCTAGATTCCATGGACGATTCACAAGATCAAGTAAGAAATCAAAGAGCTAAGGCAAAAAGCATAAGATTGAAGAAGAAGCATGAACTTGAAGAACAAAGCATAAAATAAAAGAAGGCTTACTTGAATTAAATAGAAGAAGTAACAAGCTTGAATTATATTGCATCAAAATAAAAACCCAAGGGAGTACTTGGATTCATCTTGAGCTTACAAACCCAAGGCTAAGCTTGAAAATTAAATCTAGAGAAAGAAATTTTAATCCCAAGCTTGGGTTCGGAGGAGGTGTTTTTTCCAAATTGAGAGTTGGGTCCTATTTATAATAGATTTAATTGAGTTTAAATGGGCCAAAATAGACTTAGAGGCTTGAAATTCCCGGATTTAACCATGTTTGACTCGGATTTGTCCTTTTGGCGAGCTCTGGCGAGCGCTGGCAAGCCCTGGGCGCTGACGCTGGCGAGTGTTGGCTAGCTTTGGCGGGCGCTGGCAAGCGTTGGCTAGCGCTGGCGAGCACTGGCTAATATTCTAGAATGTTATGCATTTTACACCTTCAATGCCTTTAACTATGAAAATAGGAATTTTGAACATAAAAACCCAAGAATTTCACCAACCTCAAATCAATTGAACCCATTTAACCAAATTAAATATAAAATCAACAAGAAACTCGAAAAATAATAAAACAACCGAATAACCTAACAAATCATGACTCAAAACTACTAAAATCAACATAAAATACTAATTAAAAACACGAGAAAAACACCACAATTACATGCAAAACAACCACCCTACACTTATCGGTTTGTTCGTCCTCGAACAACGAAAAGAATCGAGAATGTATATGAAATGAATCCTTATGCAAAAAGAAAACCCTTGTGCTTGTCCTTATTAATATGATGGAAGTATGAACATAAACTCGTTATCGTCAAGCATTGCTCGTATTACCCTTTCTCAAATGAGAACCAAATAGGTAACTTCCTCACAAATGGAAATTTTGAGGGTGTTCGCTTAATTTGCTCAAGTATTTAGTATATAGGACGTGTTTACACTCAAGTCGGTCAATACATGCACCTTGTCAAGATCTCATAAATTGGACGCTCAAAATTACTCATAGTACATGATCAAATAAGAACCGAAAGAGGTCTTTAGTATGGGTTGTAATGTTGGCTCTTTGGTAAGGTATGGAACATTTGGATATAGTGGCTAACACATGATCAAACGTGATCAATAACACACGAAACCCTAATTTTTAAAGCCCGAATCTTATGATTGCTTCACCCTTTCCAATTTTCCAAACTTTTCATTCGAAACCCTTTTTATCGTACACACTCTTTCCTGACGTTTATTTCACAACACTTAGAAGGATTTTTTTTTTAATTTGCTTCTTTTTACTAAACTTAGCCTTTTTGAATTAGGCTTTTCATTTGAACGCACGCTTTATCACTTTTCGTGATTTGTGTTGGAGTATTCTTCTTCGTCTTTTTGTATAAACAACTCAAAACCCGAAACCCACAATCAATTTCCCTCACATTTCTCTTCAACTAATCATACACTCTCATCTCACAATTTATGAAGATATAAGAGCTAAAATTGAGCTCGGCTAACAAGAAATGGGGCGTAGGCTCAAGGGGGCTCATTTGGGATTTTTAAGTAGCTTATATATTTGGATATGGCCGGAATAAGGGTGATATATGTGCCTCGAGGTCATTTCCAAACTCAATCATGTACGAGCAAAGTCAAGCCTCCTCAATGCAATTTCCATTGAAATGCAAGAAAAATCGATAATTCACACAAGGCTACTCACTAGTTTGCACCGAATTTGGAAACAAAATCAAAAGTGCTTTTAGAGCTTTGCAATCTTTTCACGAGTAAAATGTTGATTATATATATATATATATATATATATATATATATATATATATATATATATATATATATATATATATATATATATATATATATATATATATAGGGGAATTTTGGACGAAGCACAAAAGTTTAACTCCTCACACAAGAGGCTATAAACATGCGGAAATCCGACAAGTAAACTATTCAAACTTCTAAGCACGTGGAGTTGTTCACAATGTAATAACGACTCAAAAGACATAAAAATCGACTCAACCATATAAATGCGCAAATAGTAAGCGTCACTTCGCCAAGAATGCGTCACTTCGCCAAGGCTCGAGTTAAGAAAGACAAAATATGCTTGTAAAAACCCGGACCCTAACCACCTACCCACTGTTAGAAGAGTTTTAGTGGTGTTGAAATGAAATAATGGGTTCATGGCTAGGTATTATCGGTATTCGAATCGTTTGTAGAATTCAATGTGTTTCAAGCTTGGAAAAATAAAGGGAAAATGAAAATAAAGCAAATAAAATAGCTAACTATCCTAGGAATTGAAATTGCAAGTGGGTAGAATGCCTCGTCGGATGCCTCAATATGGAAATGCAAAGAAATAATGAAAACAAGCAAGAAAATGCAATGTTTCACCAAGTACAAGCATGCATGCACAAGGTACAACTATGCATAAAATCCTAAATAATGCAAATTATCAAAAATTGAAAGCATGGATATAAATAGCAATGGAAATTAACAAGAAAGCTTAAAACTTTAAGGAAAATAACAAGCAACAAAACCTAAATCTAAGATTTAACCTAAAACTATGCATGAAAATAAAATTCAAAATAAAGCATGTGAAAAACTCAAAATCAAGACGATCCAAGAGCCGATCTATGACCTAGATGTTTCACTCATCTAGATTCCATAGCCAATTCATATGTTTCATCATGAATTCAAGGTGCTAAGGCAAAAAACATAAAATGAAGAACAAAGCATGGAAATGAAGAACAAGCATAGAAATAAAGCATAAAACAAGAAATTGAAAGGAAACTTACTTGAATTAAAGGAAAGAGTAGCAAGCTTGAATTAAATTGCATCAAAATTAACAATCCAAAGGAGTATTTGGATTCTTCTTAGGCTTACAAACCCAAGGCCAAGCATGAAAGTAAATCTAAATCTAGAAATGAAAGTACATCAAAGCTTGAAATTGAATGTAAAACCTAAGAAGAGAAAATCATTCAAGCTTGAGAGTAATTTTAATCCCAAACCCAAGTTAGGGTTGGGAGGGGGAGTTCTTTTTTACAAAATGAGAATTGTGAGCTATTTATACTAATTTTTATTGGGTTTAAATGGGTCAATTTGGGCTTTTTAGGCTTAATGTCACGAATTTGACCAAAATCGACCCGTGTTGACCAAGATGGCTCAAGGTGACTCGGTCTTGGCTCAAGGTGGCTCGGTCTGGGTGTGGGTGATGGGTCCTGGGCGTCCTTGGCTTGCATTAGACGTTGAAGTAGGCTGGCATGTAGGCTTGGAGTGGGGCGCCATTATGGGCAAGCTTGGGTGCAAGAGTGGGCAGCGTTTTAGGCAAGAATGTAGGCGCTGGCTAGGGAAGAAGCTGGGCGCTGCTGTAGGCAAAGCTGGGCGTGAATCTGGGCGCGAATGTATGCAGCAAAATGGGCGAGAATTCAGGCGCTGAAGTAGGCAAGCCTGGGCGCTGGCTGGGGAAGGAGCTAGGCACTGCAGTAGGCAAAGCTGGGCTGCGTTTTGGGCGAGATTTCGGGCACCGATATGCTGCCTAGAAAGCTACCTAGGGGTGCTGCTCCTTAGGCGTGAAAATGGGCAAGCCCAGGCGAGGCTAGGCCACCATTCCAGAATGTCTGCACCCTTTTAAGCTTGCTCTTGGCACCAACTTGGGCATGCAAATAGGCAAGGTTGGGCTTGAATTTTGGTCTCCATGCCTTAGCTTGATTTTAAAATCATTAAGCCACCTATTAAAAGAGAATTTTAATTATTAAAACCCAAGAATTACACCAAACCTCAAGGTAATTGAACCAATTAACCCATTAAAATATAAAATTAACAAGTCAAGTGAAAAACAACAAAACAAGAAAAACCACATAAAAACTTAATAAAATTCTATTAAAAACTACTAAAATCAACATGAAACTCTAACTAAAAATACTAGGAAAAACACAACAATTACATGCAAAACAACTACCCCACACTTATCGGTTTGTTCGTCCTCGAACAACAAAAATAATCGAGAGTGTACATGCAATTTCCATAAAAATGCAAGCAAGCCGATAGATCACACAAGGCTACTTACTAGTTTGCACCGAATTTGGGAGAGAAATCAACAGAGATTTTAGAGCTTTGCAATCTTTTCACGAGAAAATGTTGATTATATATATATATATATATATATATATATATATATATATATATATATATATATATATATATAGGCGGTTTTTGGACGAAGCACAAAAATTCAACCCCTCACACAAGAGGCCATAAACATGCAAAAACCCGACAAGTAAACTATTCAAACTTCCAAGCACGTGGAGTTGCTTAAACATGTAATAAGCACACAAAAGACATAAAAATCGACTCAACCATATAAAAGCGCAAATAGTAAGAGTCACTTCGCCAAGAATGCGTCACTTCGCCAAGGCTCGAGTTAAGAACAACAAAGCATGCTCGACAAAAACTGAGACCCTAACCACCTACCCACCCCACACTTAAACCATGCATTACCCGCATTTTAATGAGAACCAAGTAAAAGGAGGGTGAATAGAAACTTCCTTAACCGAGCGAGTTTGAGTCGAGCTCGGTAGGGTCCACCTAAGCATCTAAGCAATTCAAGCAAAAATCGAGCATGGCTAGTAACTCCCGGCTCCACGAATGCTACTCACTTATCCATTCGACCAAGGTTGGAGTCGACAAACAAAATCTAGAAAAGTGAATCACACGAAATTAAAAACACAAGGAAATATGTACATGAACTCAACAATTTTTTTTTATTTTTCAATTTTTCAAATGTTTTTGGATTTTTAAATTTTTGAATGTTTTTGGATTTTTCAATAAAAGAAAGAAAGAAATAAAGAAAGAAATGGAAAGAACTTGGGTTGCCTCCCAAGAAGCGCTTGTTTTACGTCACTAGCTTGGCGTACTCCCTTTTTGATCAAGGTGGGAATATCACGGGAGGGTCCACCAATACAATCTCCTCCTTGTCGGGAGGATCCATTCCTTGGAACGTCCTTGGCGCATTGCATATCTCATATAAGATCCGCCAAATAGCAAACGTTCCGAGTGGGAAATCGACATTCATCTCGTCTAGGTCCTCGGGTGGCATGGTGATCTTAAAGTGACCCGATGACTCATCAAAGAAACGATAGGAGTAATGGCCGGCTAGCTTCTTCAACCTTTGATCAAAAAACAAGGGAGGGAAATGATTTCTCTTGGTAGCCGCATTAAAATTCTTAGAATCGATCAACATCCTCCATCTCGTCGTAGCCCTCATGGCCAATAATTCTCCTTCTCCATCTTCGAGAACTAACGAGCCGCTCGTCTTGGGCACCATGTGAATGGGATTCACCCACTCACTCCCGGCGAGTACGAACATCAAGCCCGCTACTAACAACCTCCACATCCCGGCTCTCACCATAGCTTCAAGACTCGATTTCAAAGGACTAACTTTATCACCCACTCCCGGTCTCCAATCCATAGCATCCTTAAGGATTTTAAACCCTTCAACCATCCTCTCCTCCTCTTCTTCTCGGTGCGAGTTTGAAAGGATAATAATCGACTTGCTCTCCTCATACCCCTCAAGATAATCGTCAATTTCTCCAAGATCATCATCAATAACCCCCACCTCCCCCTATAAAAAGTCCTCGTTGCCCTCAACGACACGCCGAGAGTCATTGACACACAAATTGGGGTCACATAGAGGCACAACGGACTCATCATTTAGAACAAGGGGCTCATCATTACAACACCCCTCTATATCAACGTTCGGGCCAACCACCTCCTCATTGGTCTTGGCCTCCATATACGCTTCTTCGACTAACTCTTTAAGCATGTCCATGAGTAAGGAATCCGCATAAGCTCGTTTAAGCATATCAATATCGCTTGTGAATTGGTCCATTGTAGCATCAAGAGCATCACACTTAGCATTAAGAGCACCACACTTAGCCTTAAGATCACCACACTTAGTGGTCAACGAATTCAATTCTTGCAAAATGGCCAAGAGAGTCGGATCGGGGGGTGGAGTAGGGGCATGCCCCGGGATATCAAAGGCGGGAGGGGCGTTTTGGTCATTGGAGCTCGAACCTACAAAGTACGCTTACGGATCAGAATCATGAGTGCCATAGGTGGCATCAAATGAGGCATAATCAAAATTGGAAGTGAGGGAACCATCGTATAGGTCGGGATTCGGGCTCGGCATACTCGGATAATTTTGTGGAGCACCATAGCCATATGAGCCGGAAGTCGGGGCTTGCTCATTCGGATAGGAATATGGAGCTTGCACGTTCGGATAGGAATTTGGAGCTCCATAACCACCCAAGGAACCATACACCCCCGAGAAACTATCAAACCCGACATGGTTTGCACCATGCCCTCCCATGCCGGGTTGCCCATAACCAAAACCACCATTGGCAACGTGGTTTGCACCATGCCCTCCCACGTTACCAAGGCCATTATACATATCATTCCCAACATGGTTTGCACCATGCCCTCCCATGTTGGGAATGTATCCACCATAGCTATACGAACCTAGCATACTTAACAAAAAACGTCAAATAACAAAGCAAGCCAAAAACACAATGAAAGGACAATCAAATCGAAAGCCTTAACCAAGCCGAGTCGCAACGGCGCCATTTTGTTAGAAGATTTTTAGTGGTGAATCAACGGGTTCATGGCTCGGTATTATCGAAATTCGACTCATTTGTGAAATTCAATGTGTTTCAAGCTTGGAAAATAAAGGGAAAATGAAATAAAGCAATTAACCTAACTAAACTAAACTAGGAATTGAAATTGCATGTTGGCAGGATGCCTTGGTCATATGCCTTAACTGAAAATGCAAGCAATTCAAAGAAATAAGCAAAAACAAGCATTATTTCACCAAGTACAAGCATGCAAGAACAATGTACAACTATGCATAAAAACTCAAATAATGTAAATTAGCAAAAATTGAAAGAATGGATGTAAAGAGCAATGGACATTAACAAGAAAGTTCAAAACTTTAAGGAAAATAACAAGTAACAAAGAGTAGATCTAAGATTTATCCTAAAACTATGCATAAAAATAAAATTGCAAATAAAGCATAGCAAAATCTCAAAATCAAGACAATCCAAGACACGATCTACAATCTAGATGTATCATTCATCTAGAATCCATAGTCAAATCATAAGTTTCATCATGAATTCAAGGTGCTAAGACAAAAAGCATAAAATGAAGAACAAAGCATGGAAATGAAGAACAAGCATAGAAATAAAGCATAAAACATGAAACTGAAAGGAAACTTACTTGAATTAAAGGAAAGAGTAGCAAGCTTGAATTAAATTGCATCAAAAGTAACAATCCAAAGGAGTATTTGGATTCTTCTTGGGCTTACAAACCCAAGACCAAGCATGAAAGTAAATCTAAATCTAGAAAATAAATTACATCAAGCTTGAAATTGAATCTAAAACCTAAGAGAGAGAAATTAGATCTTAAAAAACTAGAGAGAGGATTTTTAATCCCCAAACCCATGCTTGGGTTGGGAGAAAAATGAGAGGTGTCTTACAAAATGAAAGAGAGGTTCTATTTATACAAGTTAATTAGGGGTAAATGGGTCAATTATGCCATATGAGTTTGGATTTCCATATATTGACAAAATTTGACCTAAAATGGTCAAAATAGACCATTTGGGTCGAGTTGGGCTCGATTGGCTCGGCAAAATTGCAAGGTGGCTCGACATGGGCCGAGATGGCTGGGCGCTGGGCGGGCTGGCTCGGTCGTGGTTGGCAGCTGTTGGCAGGAGCTTCCGGGCGTGTCCGGCAGGTGCTGCGCATAGTCGATCGACTGGCTCGGCAGTCGATCGACTGCTCTCGGCAGGACTCGATGCTGGGAGGGCTCTCTGTCGAGCAGTCGGTGCAGCTCTCGGCAGTCAATCGACAGCGCATGGCAGTCGATCGACAGCGTTCGGCAGTCGATCGACAGCTCTCGGCGCTGAGTCTCGGCAGCTCTCGGCAGGCATGGTCGGACACTGGGTAACCCAGTGTCAACCACATTTCTTCAATTCGAGCCCCGATTCCGCTAAAACTCCAATCGTAAGCCCATGCTCGACCATATCCAGACTAGAATACTTCAAAAATACCTAATTTAAATATAAAATTAATTAATTAAGARTAAAATAATCATATTAAGTAGAAAATCAAAAAGAAACACGAAAAACAACAAAACGAGAAAATAAATGAAAAATCTAATAAAACTCGACTAAAAAATTACTAAAATCAATATAAAATCCTAATTAAAAATACGAGGAAAAACACAACAATTACATGCAAATCACCCACCCCACACTTAAACCATGCAATACCCTTATCGCATTTTAATGAAAATCAAGTAAAAGGGAAGTGAATAGAAACTTCCTTAACTGAGCGAGTTTGGGTCAAGCTCGGTGGGGTCCACTTAAGAATCAAGCAATCCAAACAAAAATTGAGCATGGCTAGTATCTTTCGGCTTCATGAACGCTGCCAAGCCATCAAATCGCCCAAGGTTGGAGTTGGAAAACCAAACCTAGAAAATAAAATCACATAAAATCAAAAACATAAGAAAATATGTACATAAACCAAGACAAGACGAAACTAAGAACTAAAAAGGACTAAAAGACAACTCGGAAATATTTTTTTTTATTTTTCAATATTTCAAATGTTTTTGGATTTTCATTTTAAGAAGAAAGAAAGAAAGAAAATAAAAGAAATAAACGAGAAAACTTGGGTTGCCTCCCAAAAAGCGCTTGTTTTACGTCACTAGCTTGACGAACTCCCTTTCTGGTCAAGGCGAGAGATAATGGGAGGGTCCACCAAAATAATCTCCTCCTTGTCGGGAGGATCCACTCTTTGGAACGTCCTTGGCGCATTGCATAGCTCAAATAAGATCCACCAAAAAGCAAACGTTCCAAATGGGCAATTAAAGCTTGTCTCAGCTAGGTCTTCGGGTGGAATGGTCATTTGGAAGTGCCCCGATGACTCATCCAAAAAGAAAAAAGGAGTAATGGCCGGCTAAACCTTCCAACCGTTGATCAATAAATGGGGGAGGGAAATGATCTCTCTCGGTAGCCGCTTTCAACTTCTTAAAATCGATCAACGACCTCCAACCCGTTGTAGCCCTCATGGCCATCGACTCTTCTTTTTCTTCCTCAAGAACGAACATGCCACTCATCTTTAGCACCAATTCAATGGGATTCACCCACTCTCTCTCGATGAGTACGAACATTAAGCCGTCCCTCAACAATCTTCGAATCCCGACTCTCACCATTTCTTCAAGACTCGAATTCCAAGGGCTAAATCCCTCAACCACTCTGGGTCTCCACCCAATCTCACTCTTAAAAATTTTAAGCACTTCACCCGACCTCTCCTCTTCACTTCGGTTCGAATTTTCCAAGATGGTAATCGGTTTGTGAGCCGAACTTTTGTGTTCCTTTCAAAATTAATTACCGGTTAACCAGTACGCGTCTACGTTTGAAAAGGGTTAAAGTTCGCCTGCAAGAGAACGGGATCACTTGTAGACTAGTGAGTTAACTCGGGTCGATCTCTCGAGGAATGGGAATCGGATTTTAACGATGTTTATTATACTAATATCACAAATTTATCTAAACACACGGTCAAATGGGGATTTGAAAAGAATTTGAAATCAATTGTTTTGAAAACAAAAACTCTCTTGTCTCGAGGGTGTCAACCTCTCGACAAGTTGTGAGAAAAGCGACAATTACAAATCAAATACGGAATACTACGCATTATACTAGCAATTGTATCTTCATCTTGCTTATTCTAACAATAACAACTAATAATCTAAGACCTTCAATAATCAAGGATCAAGGACAATTTAACCACAATACTACTTCAGAAATTATCTCAAGCGCGCAACAATAGTTATAATTTTGAGCCGAAATTTTATGTTCCGTTCAAAATTAATTACCGGATAACCAGTACTTGCCTACATTTGAAAATGATTTAAGTTCACCTGCAAGAGAACGGGGTCAGTTGTAGACTAGTGAGTTAACCCGGGTCGATCTCACGAGGAATGGGAATCATATTTTAACGATGTTTATTATACTAATATCACAAATTTATCTAAAAACACACGAACACATGGGGTTTGGAAATGTTTCAATTTCAATAACTTTAACAAAAACGAATACTTCTTGTCTCGAGGGTGTCAACCTCTCGACAAGTTATAAGAAAAGCGGCTATTGTAATTCAAATGCAATCTACTAGACATTATCCTAACGATTGTAAACAACGATTACCACCATCAATCAAATACCTCTAACAACTAAAAATCACTAACAATTCTATCACATGCAGCATATGAAATCATTTCAAATACCAAACAAGATTTAAATACTAGATGCTTCACAAAATATAACTAAACCAACCATAATTCCATTCTCAATCCATAATCAACTGTTCGACTAAAATCAATAATCCAAACACAAGGGTGTGAATCCAATTCACCAAAACCTTAACAATCCACTAACATAACATTTTCTAACATACCATCAATTGTTCATACCCAACATCAAACCAAACTACTTCCAAAAACATCATAACAAAAACGAGTTTAGAGATTACTAGTCGTTGAACTATTTTAAACGAGTGATGATGACGAACGAGTGCACTCCGATAAGTGCGTAGAATCCCCGAGCTTGTCACGAACCCAGAATCCTAGCGACGGAAGTCGGTTGTTGCGAATCAGACCTTGATACGGCGTCGTGCATATTTATGCTAGAGGTATGAGAGATGTGTCAAATCTCTCTACCTTTGGGTGTTTAGTGGTTCTCTAACCTAGTTCGAGCCTCCAAAAGGTGTCCAAGACTGAATAATTATCAACCCTAGTCGCTTCTCCTCTTTTTAAAACGTTCTCAGCCATCTCGTAACTGAAATTATAGAAATCTGCATGCGTAACGTTCTTGTCCGATCGGACGAAGGTATTGTACGATCGGACAAATGCCACTGTGCACGTCATCAATTAGTCCAATCGGAAATATACACTGCCCGATCGGTGATTGTCCTTATGGGCTACTTTTGAACGTCTCTCCTTCTATCTTTATGCCTTGGATCCGCCGGACGCTCTAGTTGTATGAGAAAAACACAGAATTACTCTCATTTGGACCGATTAATGATCAATAAGTCGGAAAGTTAAGTAAGGAGACAAAAGGTGCAAAACGATGCAAATCATCCTAGACTTAACCCGAAAAAGATAATAAAAAGACTAAAATAAGACTCGATTATGCACAAATTCGTAACAAAAACGTACGAATCAACCACCCCATGCTTAATTAGTTTGTTCGTCCTCGAACAAACGAAAGGATCAGAATCAAGAAAAGTGAAAGTAATTAGAGCTAAGAGTTATGTTGTGCATATAGTTTTAGTTTTGCAATTATAAACACTTTCACCGAAACCATAAAGCTAACTCGTATTACCTTTTCACCTTGAAATCGAAAGAATGCTTCCTCACAAAAGGGTAATATGACATGGTGCACTCCTTCGCTCGTGTTTTCATTAGGTAAGTGTATACACTCGGATCATCATAATCATGCATTCAACGACTCGTAAAAATCAAAGACTCAATCATCGCATAAGTGTGCACATTCAATCAAGAATCAGATTAGGACTTTTCAGGGTTGTAATGTCGGCTCTTTGGTAAGGTATGTCATATATAAGGGTGTGTGGCTAACTTGCGAACAAACGCAATCTATAACTCACTCAATCCGCCCTTTAACACATAGAGTGTGATTTTTGCTCCTCATCCTTCCCAAATAACCATGTACCATTATTTTTAGCCTTTTAAAGCTAAGACTCTTTTCAATCCCCAAACCCAATACTTGCTTTAGCCAAGATGCTTTATTTTTATTTTCTAGATGCTCTTTTGAACTTAAGCACCCTTATTATTTTTATATTATCTTTTTTTATTATTTTTATTTTTTATTATCTTGCTCTCTCTCGTTTTAGAGAGTCCCACTAGTTCCTACCCCGTAATGTCATATCTCATTAACCATAATTAAAACTCTCATCACACTTTAATCAAAATAAGAGCTGCAATAATGCTCGTGGATAACAAAGAAATGGAGTTAAGGCTCAAAGGGGTTCTTTGGGATTTTTAGTGATTTTTTATTTATGAATAAGGCCAGAAATGGGTTTTATATGTGCCTATCGTTATTTTCAAAACCAAATGTACACATGCGATTAAGAGACCTTTCAAAACACTTATAGAATCACAACATGAAATGATGATAAACACACAAGGCTTCTCACTAGGGTTCAATTCAAACTTTGAAAACAAGGTGATCAAGTTTTTGAAGTTTTGCAGAATTGGTAACGACCAAGTGTTGTTTTAGATATATATAAGTAGTTTTGAAAATTTTGCACTTAAACAAGCTCGAAAGACTCTAATATTATATCACATACTACACGATTCTGACAGGCATGCCAGTGCAAACACAAATAAGCATGGGCAAAAATTCAACAAAAGTTGACGTAATCAATTGGTTGACTAGCATTTGTTACGAAAATGTGACTATGTTACTTAAAAGAATGGTTTGAACTGAACATGCAAAGGACTCTAAACGAAACCTCGAGGGCTGCTCAGCTGTCCGACCGGTCATAGAGCTAGACCGATTGGACTGGAGTCCAGTGGGCTATGTCCGATCGGTCGCCTCTATGTCACCGACCGGACAGTCCCGTCCCCTCCCCCTAAAAAAAAAAATCAGCAAACTCCTGGTTGCTTAAAACATTAATATGAACATAGGAATTGAAAAAGTGCCAAGAACCAATGCATGCAAATGAACAAATCACGAGGTAACCATAGTCATCACATCACATCAAAAAATAAATAATAATACATAATAAATCCGAATAAAATAGTAAAAAGTCTAGAAAGCAAATAAAAAGTTGGATAGAGTGGTGATACAGATGGGGCATGGGCCCGCCTACTGGTCCATGTCGTCTGGAGGCGGAGGTGGTTAGCGGTGCTCAAGACGGGAGAGGCGCTCGTCAATTTGAATGAGGTATCCATGATTCGCCTCAATGCTTCCGGACAATTGGGCAAGATGTTGAGAAGTTTCCGCCCAGCTGTTGCCCAAATTCGTCAACGTGCTCCAGAAGTAACGAGCCTCCTCTCGCGCCGCCCAGGCATCCTGTCGAGCGTTCCTCTCATGCTCCTCTTGATGGATGCGCAATTCCCCCATTTGGGCTATCATTCTCGCTTGGAAATCCTGCTGCTGCTGCCATTGCTCGTTCAAGAAATAAACGCCGTCTCCATAGTCACCATGATCGTAAGTTCGGGAACCGGTGTTCCCATTTCCTCCATTGTCCTCATTCATGGTATCCTACCCATTGTCCTCCTCATTCTCCTCGTCATTATCTTCCTCATCCTCGGTTTCATCATTGTCATTGTCGCCATCGTCGTTGTCAGAATTCTCGATCGCCTTGGCACTCACCCTTTCCATGTGCGACATGAATGTCGGAATAGAGACGTTCCGCCCATTACTCATCTGACTTTCGAACATCATTGCTACGCTAGGATATACGACGTCGTCGTCATATGGGTCACAACTGTGATGGCGTGCGAGCTCGATGATAAAGGCTCCCAGAGTGAGCTTTGCCGTTTTCTTCTCCCTCACTTGTTGAACGTTCTCGATTGCAGCAATCAAGAGTGGATAAATTTTTGCGTTTCCGAGATGGTACACAATCCACAACGCTCTCAACTCGGAGGAAGAAATTCTTGTGGCGTCCTCCTTACCCAAGAAGACTTGCATGAAAAACTTATATGTAAGATAGATGGCGTTGGATCGCAAAGATGTTGAATTGAAATGGCACCCGGGTTCCGTTGGTGCTCCCGAGAGTTTGTTCCACCAATCATTTTTGTTGTATTCGTCGATTTCGAATCCCGGTCTTGGGTTTTCCGGATATCGATCCCAAAAATTTCACCAAGATCGCCCGCCGTAGTGTGGAATGTTTAGTTTCGGAAACGACACTCGAAACTCCCATCGGCTAATGTTTGAAACGTCGTAAAGAACTCGAGCATAAGGGTGCGATGCCCGGGTTGGTTAACACCAGCCCACTTGAATAATAGGAGGGCTTCGATGCCCTTGAAGAACTTTTCCGCCGTTTTATCCCCCGTGTTGGCTTTTTCCTCCCAGAATTCGAGGTTAATGAAACGAGGATGATAGACATCTCGTTTAACGAGGGACTTATAGAGTGTGACCTCACGTTCGTCCTTGAGGTCGAAGGGGGCTATCCCACCCCGGGTGTTGCTCGGGACTCGGCTTGAGGTTTTCCACGTTTTGATCGAGATGACGATGTCATGGCTGATTCAAAAACTCAAAAGATGCCACAAACATTCTCACGGAACTTTTATCAAACACCTTGCGTGCAACTCAAAACTCTACCAATTTCAAGTTCAATTGGCACAAACCAACTCCAATTCCCATAAGACCTGCAATTCAATCTCCCAAACAATTCGATAAAGTTGAGTTTCAGCCATTATACCTTGAGTATTTCGTGTTTGGGAGTGGTGGTAAAGCTTGGTATGTGGTGAAGTATTTGTGCTTGATTTCCAAAAATTCTCCGGGCGGAAGCAATTTGGCGTGTTGTGTCTCCGATCGGATGCGTTATTGCTCTCAGCTCTATGAGTAGTGAAGTGTTGGAGAACGATTTTTTAGGTGATGCACTGTAAAGGAGAGAAATTTGAGTTAGGGTAAAAAAATTGTGAATGGGCCGACAACAGTTTTATAAACTGCTTCGTCGTCCGATCGGTCAATGTCGTGGTCCGATCGGACCGCGGTCCAGTAAGTTCTGTGCGATCGGTCTAGGTCCTTGACCGACCGGTCTGCACTGTTCTCTGATTTTATTATTATTATTTTTTTAACCATTATTATTGTGATTCCCTGCAAGAATTCAAAAATGAAAGTCAAGTATGAGCAATTCAATCCATATAATAACTCATTTATTCAATAATTAGAGCAAAGATGCTAGTTTATTTAAGACAATAAATTAACCCCCAACATCATTCATTCAGAAAACAAATCACTCGCAATCAATAGCCTATCGGACTAGTTAGGCGGTGGGATGTGTCCAAATGCCAGCTCGTGCAATTCCTTAACCTGGTCTTCGAGTTCAATGATCTTCCCCTTCAGACGTATTATCTTGGTGCCCGCCTCGTCCAGGATTCTGTGGAGGCGCTCAATGTTCCTGGTCAAAGCAAGTTCTTCAGTAAGGAAATCATGGAGATCAGTCTGTAGTTTATGGACCGTTTGACGATATTCTTCCACTTCTTCTTCAAGCTTCTCGAACGTATCCTCGTACTTTTTCCTTGACACCCACCCATAAGCATTGTTATTATGGTGATTCATGGTGTTGGGTGTTGGTCAATGCTTGTAAATATAAAAGAGGAGAAGGGAAGTTGGTGTGGAATTAAAGGTCCAGGGGTGTGGGTTTATATAGGGTTTGAGAAGGTAGGTTAAAGGATTTTCAAAATCAAATCATATCAAGAATAGGGGAAAGAAAATATTCACATAACCTCAATAAAATCAACTCCCCAAAAATAAAGATCCTTCTTACCTCAGAAGATATTGGCAGAATATCTTACCCATTAAGCTTACCTTGCATGGTGATATCTTTCCCAAAATAGGCTCCCATACGGACCATCCGATCGGTGTCAATTCTTGTCCGATCGGACACCCCTACTTGGAGTAGTCCGACCGGTTGTCTATAGGTCACCGTCCGGTCAGTCCTGGAAATTCGTAATTCGCTCGTTCAACCTACAGTGGCACCTGCCAAATACTCTACCCAATGAATAAACACAAATATATACACTAAAGAAGGAAGAAAAATAGAAAATAAAAGCTTGGGTTACCTCCCAAGAAGTGCAATGTTTAACGTCTTATACTTGACGATACCTCAGACGTGCTTCAAATGTCTTGAGGGGGATCATTAAGTATCATCACTTCGTGATCCTTCTGCGAAATTGGTCCCCCATAATACATTTTCACACGATGGCCGTTGACTTGGAAGGTAGAGTTGCTCTTCTCATCAAGCAAAGTCACGGCTCCAAATTCATTTATATCGATAATCAAGAACGGACTGCTCCATTTTGACCTCAATTTCCCTGGGAAGCGTTTGAAGCGAGAGTTAAAAAGCAAAGCTAGCTTACCGACTTCCAAGCTTTTGTGGACGAGTTTCTTGTCATGTGCTTCCTTTATTTTCCACTTGCTCGCCCATGCCGTCTCGTACGAGTCGTTGCGAATTTCCTCCAACTCTCTTAGCTCAAGCTTCCTATAACCTCCGGCCCCATTCAGATCAAGGTTCAATGTGCAAATTGCCCACTCCGCTCGATGCTCCAATTCGACGGGAAGGTGGCACGCTTTTCCATAAACCAACCGAGATGGGCTCATGCCCAACATCGTATTGTAGGCTGTACGGTAAGCCCACAGTGCATCAATTAGCTTTGCTGCCCAGTCCTTACGGTTCGTTTTTACGGTTTTTTTCTAAGATACCCTTGATTTGCCGGTTTCTTGTCTCTACTTGCCCTGAAGTTTGTGGATGATAAGGGGTTGCCACCTTGTGACGCACCCCATACTTGCTTAGCAGTCGATTAAAGGCCCTATTACAGAAGTGGCTACCCCCGTCGCTTATGATCGCCTTCGGCATTCCGAATCGGCTAAAGATGTTCTCCTGGATGAATTTGAGAACGATCTCGGAGTTAGCTCTCCTTGTGGGAATTGCTTCCACCCATTTTGATACGTAATCGACTCCTACGAATATGTACTCGTACTCTCCACTTCTCGAAAAAGGACCCATGAAATCGATGCCCCAAATATCAAAGATCTCGATCACTTGATTGGGTACCAATGGCATCTCGTCCTTTTTCCCTATTACTACCGAACGTTGGCATTTATCGCATATTTTGCAATATTGGTGTGCGTCGGCAAAAAGTGAGGGACAGTAAAATCCGGCTTGGAGGACCTTGAAGGCCGTCTTCTGGCTTCCGAAGTGTCCTCCCTCGTCATGGAAGAATCTTAGCACACCTATCTTTTCTTCATCCGGTATGCATCTCCGAAAAAGCCCATCCTTGCAATGCTTGTAAAGATAAGGATCGTCCCAAAAGAAACTCCTGCATTTAAACAAAAATCTCTTTCTTTCTTGCGAAGAAAGATGGTTAGGGAATATATTACAAACAAGGAAATTCAAAAAATCAGCATACCATGGTTCATTGATTTCTTCGATGGCATGTCCGCTTTCGTAAGGGAACACACCATCTACAAACTCGACTTTATTCGGATCTCTTTCCACTAGCATGCGGGACAGGTGATCAGCAACTACATTTTCGCTCCCTTTTCTGTCCTTAATTTCGATGTTGAATTCTTGCAAGAGAATAGTCCAACGAATTAATCGAGGATTGCTTTGTATTTTGGCGAACAAATGATGAAGCGCTGCATGATCAGTATGCACGATGACTTTAGAACCGACGATGTAAGAATGGAACTTATCTAATGAGAACACAACCGCGAATAGATCTCGTTCTGTAGTGGTGTAATTGCGTTGGGTGCTATTCAACATATAGCTGGCATAGTAAACGACCCTCAGCATTTTATCCACTCGTTGGCCCAAGACTGCCCCGACTGCTTCGTTCGAAGCATCACACATAATCTCGAAAGGAAGAGACCAATCCGGTGCTACTACAACTGGTGCTTGTGTCAAATTTTATTTTAAAGTGTTAAAAGCACTAAGACACTCACCATTAAATTCAAATGGCACATCCTTCCGAAGCAATTTACATAATGGGCGACAGATTTTTGAAAAATCTTTAATGAAACGTCTGTAAAAACCCGCATGTCCCAAAAAGCTCCTTACTCCTTTGACATCCTTAGGGGATGGGAGAGTTTCAATAACGTTGATTTTCGCTTTATGAACTTCCAATCCCTTACTCGACACTACATGCCCCAACACAATCCCGCTTTTTACCATGAAATTTGACTTCTCCCTACTCAAAGTTAAATATGACTCGACACAACGTTCAAGTACTTTTGTTAAGTTTTTCAAACAATGAGAGAAGGAAGAGCCAAATACCGAAAATTCATCCATAAAGACTTCGAGAAAGTCTTCGATGAATTCAGTGAAGATGGAGATCATGCATCTCTGAAAGGTTGCTGGGGCATTGCACAGGCCAAAGGGCATTCTGCGGTAAGCAAATGTGCCAAAGGGACACGTGAATATGGTCTTTTTCTGATCCTCCAGAGCTATTGCGGATTTGATAGTAGCCGGAGAGTCCGTCTAGAAAGCAATAATATTCATGCCCTGCTAGCTTGTCGAGTAACTGGTCCATGAATGGGAGTGGGAAGTGGTCTTTCCTTGTCGCCGCGTTGAGCTTGCGATAGTCGATGCACATACGCCACCCAGTGGTTAAGCGTGTTGGGACAATTTCTCCCCTTTCATTTTCCACGATTGTGATGCCCTTTTTCTTTGAGACAACGTGCACGGGACTCACCCACTCGCTGTTAGATACGGGATATATAATCCCTTCTTTGATTAGCTTAAAGATCTCTTTCTTGACGACTTCTTTGAGCGTAGGGTTCAAACATATTTGCCCTTCTCGTACCGGTTTCACTTCTTCCTCTAGATCGATCCGGTGCATGCACGTGACCGAACTTATCCGTTTTATATCACCGATACTCCATCCTATCGCTTGCTTGTAATTTTTTAGAACCTCGATGAGTTCTATTTCTTCATGTTCCGCTAATACTGCAAAGATAATTATGGGCTTCCTCTCGTTAGATTCGAGAAACATGTACTTGAGATGGTTTGGAAGCGGTTTAAGTTCCAACTTGGGCTCCAAGGTGGGTCCAATGGGTGGCTCTAACGTGGGCTCCTCATTAATCTCAAAAAGAGTGACCACCCCCTCCGCGTTTGATTCAAGCTCTTTGTCCTCGACGTCATTGTTTTCGATTGGTATGACACCAAATAGCTCGCTCACGCATTAGTCCACCGAGTCAAGGTAAGAGCAATCGGGACCAATCATAGGTGATGGAATGCTCGGAATATCTTTGAGAGAGAACGTCACTGATTCACCTAACACGGAAAGTATCATTTTTTCCCGTCCAACATCAATTAAGGTGTGTGACGTCGCCATGAAAGGTCTACCCAAGAGGATTGTATGCTCTCTGCTTGTTACCTCCACTTCTCCTGCATCCAATATGACAAAGTCCACAGGGACTACTAACGAACCGACCTTCACTAGAACGTCCTCGACCACTCCCAAAGGATATCTTAACAAACGATCCGCCAATTGAAGCCGTAAACTCGTTGGCTTCATTCCGCCAAGGCTGTACTGCTTGTATAGGGCGTAGGGCATCAAATTGATCCCCTCTCCTAAATCAAGAATTCCACGTGTTTTTTGCCCATCTCCAAGGGTTATCGTAATGCAGAAACTCCCTAGATCCTTTGCCTTCGGTGGCAGCGTATGGTGGAAAATTGTTCTCACCTCCTTGGATAAAACCATTCGTTCATTTCCGTCCATTTTCCTCTCCTTTGTCGCAAGTTCCTTAAAAAACTTGGCGTAAGCCGGCATTGCCTTGATCACGTCGAATAGTGGGAGGTTCGCGTTCACGTCCTTCAGCATATTATAAAGTTCCATGAACTTTTTGCTCTCCTTTGCTGGGTTGAGACGATTGGGAAATGGTACGGAGTCCCTTATCACTCGTTGTGGTCTTTGTTCTTTGTCAGCCCTCTTGTCCGGTCGGTCAGTCTGCTCTGACCGATCGAAAGAAGCCTCCTGTCCTCTGCTCCGATCGGTTTCTGATATGTTCCGATCGGAAGATGTGCACTGTTCTCTATTCCGATCGCTCCCTGGATCATTTCGACCGGAAGGAGTCCACTGTTCTCTAGTCCGATCGGTCAAGTCCTTGGCTGCGTACTTCTGATTCGTTTCAGCACGTTTTGGTTGAAAAACTCCCGTCAATGATCCTGGAACATATGGGTTGTGTGACTTGTGAATTTTATCCACTGTTCTTTCTTCACTGTTCGAACTTGGCTCTCCTTCATCCAGTTCATCCACAGCCTGCTCAATTTCAGAGTCTTCTCTCTTGATTTCCCGTACTCCGTTATCGACTTCCTTTCCGCCACGTAACACATGCACCGCCATTGATTGTTCGGGTTGGCTGGGTAGCTTTCCCGGATCACTTGCCGTCATAGAAGCTGAGAGTTGCCCTATCATCATTTCCAACTTCTCCAGTTGCTTCCTCGTTCGCTTGCCCTCCTCGATTGTGCGAAGCGTTTCCTCCCAATTACGTAGAGTCTCATGTTCTTGACGCCATAATCCTAGTTCATCGTCAGGGTTGATCGGGAGTGGCATTTGCTGCTGTTGCGGTACTTGTGGGTGTTGTTGTTGTGGAATTTGTAGGTATTGCGGCTATGGCGATTGTTGGTATGGTTGCTGTGGTGCTTGATACTGTTTCGGAGGGTGTTGAGAATATTTGCTTTGACCCTTATTTTGATAAGAGTTTTGGCCACTCGGTTCTCCTTGGCTCTTATTTGGAAGTGGTCGTGAGTCCGATTGCTTGGAGTTGGGCACGTAATTCGAGTTCTTTGGAACGTAACTCGAACTTGAGTTGTATTATCCAATAAATTTCTTCTCGTACTTGTTATTGGGTTGATAATTTTGGACCGCATTCACCTCCCCCTCCTCTTCGTCGTCGAACACAACGTCACAAGTGTCCATTTCATGTCCCACTGCTCCACATTTTTCGCACATCTTAGGCAGCGAGGTCGAAGGTTCCTCCTCTCCCTTAATTTTACTCGTTAATAGTGCGACTTGTTTTGTCAGCTCCTCGATTTGGATTGTTGGGACTTTGTATTTCCTCGGTCGAAAACTCGTTTGCTGCGATTTTTCGCTCATATGTTTGAATAAATCCCAGGCCTCTGTAGCGGTCAATTCTCCAAAATCTCCCGCCTTCACTTCTACCTGCTGCTTGTAGACCGGAAATAGCCCTTCATGGAAGTAATTATTTACCATCTCGGCGCTATTGTTGTGGTGTGGACATTTTTGTAAGAGTCCTTTATATCGTTCCCATGCATCGTAGAATGATTCCCCCTCCATTTGTTCGAAGTTTGTGATCTCTCTTCGCAATTTGGCAGTTATTTAAGCGGAGTAGAATCTACTCACAAACTTTTTGTACACCATCTCCCAATTAGTCAATGAATTGGGTTGCAATGACAAAATCCAATGCTTTGCCTTGTACTTCAAAGTCGTAGGAAAGAATTTCATCCTCAACTGATCCTCATGTAGTCCAAGATGCGGAATTCTACCCACCACGAGGTAAAGTTCCCGAATGAAATTCAGTGGATCTTCATTGGGCATGCCGTGAAAAGTAGGAAGTTGGTTTACGCTGCCCGCTTTCAAATCATAGTCTCTTGCTGCGGGGCCTAAGACTATTGCACCGCTATATGATCCAATCGTGGGGAAGAGGAGATCTCCTTGACGACGTTCATTAGGGTATCGGCGCCCTCTTCTTCCTCTGAAGTCAGCTTGTGCGCCAAAGTTTCTTTCCTCTCAATACTCCTTGTAATACCCATAATCACGCTCCTCCTCGTAACTCCCTCGATCATCATATCTATCGTTTCGAAAGTTCTCCCTTTTCCAAGCGTTGAACAGACGTCCCTCTCTCCTATTTTGATTGTGGTTCCGTTCTTATTCGAAATCCTCGTGCCTTTGGTGGTTTCGTTGGTTGTTTTGGGGCTCAGGCCCGCCATGACCACCATTGTTGTGCTCGAACTCTCTATTTGCTCGAGTGTTGTAAGCTCGAGCCTCTTCACGGTTCCGAAATCGTTGAGGAGGTTGTTGGAAATTAGGGTTCTCTTGCATCATGATTTGATGATCTCCCCTCGGTTGGTGCTCCCCGTTGTTTGCTTGGTTTGGCTCCATTGGTTCTTCGTTATAGAGTAGATGTGGATTTCTTGGCTCTTCGTCCTCGTTATTATCCATTTGCTCTTGTACATGCACATCGTCAATGGGTGGCACGCCGTATGGATAATCGCGAGGAGGGGTTTGGGTGTTTCGTCCCCTCCCTCATCCACCATTCACTCCTCCTCGTCCTCCAAGAGGTAGATTTTCTGCCATGTTGGTTGAACTTGCTTCCAAAAGATTCCCTTCAGTCGAAGGAAATAGTTGTTTCGGTCTCGACACGCGTTCAATGCTATTGATGAATGGGGTCAATTCTCCTCTAAGGCTTCGTCGACCTTGCATCAACAACAAACAATCACCGCATTGAGTGGCAAACCATAAACATTATACAATTAACGACACATAAACAATAACACGAATAAACATCTTTAACACCTTTACCATTCCCCGACAACGGCGCCAAATCTTGAGTCGAACTTTTGTGTTCCTTTCAAAATTAATTACCGGTTAACCAGTACGCGTCTACGTTTGAAAAAGGGTTAAAGTTCGCCCGCAAGAGAATGAGATCACTTGTAGACTAGTGAGTTAACTCGAGTCGATCTCTCGAGGAATGGTAATCGGATTTTAACGATGTTTATTATACTAATATCACAAATTTATCTAAACACACGGTCAAATGGGGTTTTGAAAAGAATTCGAAATCAATTATTTTGAAAATAAAAACTCTCTTGTCTCGAGGGTGTAAACCTCTCGACAAGTTGTGAGAAAAGCGACAATTACAAATCAAATACAGAATACTACGCATTATACTAGCAATGGTATCTTCATCTTGCTTATTCTAACAATAACAACTAATAATCTAAGACCTTCAATAATCAAGGATCAAGGTCAATTCAACCACAATACTACTTCAGAAATTATCTCAAGCGCGCAACAAGAGTTATAACAATTTAAATACTAAACGCTTCACAAAATATAACTAAACCAACCACAATTCCATTCTCAATCCATAATCAATTGTTCGACCAAAATCAATAATCCAAACACAAGGGTGTGAATCCAATTCACCAAAACCTTAAAAATTCACTAACATAACATTATCTAACATACCATCAATTTTTCATACCCAACATCAAACCAAACTACTTTAAAAAACATCATAACAAAAACGAGTTTAGAGATTACTAGTCGTTGAACTATTTTCAACGAGTGATGATGAAGAACGAGTGCACTCCGATAAGTGCGTAAAATCCCTGAGCTTGTCACGAACCCAGAATCCTAGCGACGGAAGTCGGTTGCTGCGAATCGGACCTTGATACGGCGTCGTGCGGATTTATGCTAGAGGTATGAGAGATGTGTCAAATCTCTCTACCTTTGGGTGTTTGGTGGTTCTCTAACCTAGTTCCAGCCTCCAAAAGGTGTCCAAGACTGAATAATTATCAACCCTAGCCGCTTCTTCTCTTTATAAAATGTTCTCAGCCGTTTCGTAACTGAAATTACAGAAATCTGCATGCGTAACGTTCTTGTCCGATCGGACGAAGGTATTGTCCGATCGGACAAATGCCACTGTCTGCTGCTTCGATCGGTGTGCTAGTTCGCTCAGCCGGTGTGCACGTCATCAATTAGTCCGATCAGAAATATGCACTGTCCGATCGGTGATTGTCCTTATGGGCTACTTTTGAGCGTCTCTCCTTCTATCTTTATGCCTTAAATCCGCCGGACGCTCTAGCTGTATGAGAAAAACATAGAATTACTCTCATTTGGACCAATTAACGATCAATAAGTCAGAAAGTTAAGTAAAGAGACAAAAGACGCAAAATGATGCAAATCATCCTAGCCTTAACCCGAAAAAGATAATAAAAAGACTAAAACAAGACTCGATTATGCACAGATTCATAACAAAAATGTACGAATCAGTTTGCTCTCCTCTTCCTCCAAATAAGTATGCGTTAGCTCGAACAAATCACCGATTTCTTCAAGGTATTCCCCAAGCTCTTCAATCTTAGCATCATTAACCTCCACCTCCCCCTCTAAAAAGTCGTTGTTGCCCTCAAAGACACACCGAGAATCATCTACACACAAACCGGGGGCACATAGAGGCACAACTGAATCATCATTAAGAACAAGGGGCTCATCTTCACAATATCCCTCTATATCGCCGTCCGGACCAACCTCCTCCTCAAGGCTCCTTTCCTCTATATAAACTCATTTAACCAAAGTTTCGATCATGTCCATATATATACGATCGATAATATAACTTTTTGAAAGAGAAAGCAAAGTGAGGTCTACGAGGGTGGAATCGAGAGGAGTAAGAACACTCGAAATTGAAATCACTTCCTCTTCCGAAGTCGAGATGACCGTATTGGAAACCATCCCACACTTATCGAGGATAGTATCGGGCGAGTCCGACACTATGGGGAAGATTGCATAGTGATCATGAGGTTCGGATCAAAGGGTGGGGTAGGATCATTCACCGGGACAGTTAGGCCCACGTGAGGAGTAACAAGAGGATTATAAGGTGGCAGTGGGCTCGGGCTAGATAACGTAGCAAGTCGAGCCTCCATATCCGCTATCTTCTTTATCAACTCAAGCTCCTTAGAGGATAAATCCATGTTCACGTCATTAGCACAAGAGTAAATTGCTTGAGAAGTCTCTGGCTCGGGAGGGCCACTTGGGATAATGTAGCTCGCACCTCCAAACAACTCATACGGATCGGGTTTTGGAGCACTAGTGGAGGCACCAATCGGGTTAAGATTGATATCGTAAGCCATCCCCAAAAACGGTTTGTTAACATCTCTCATGGTGCGGATGGGAGGGCCACTTGCAACAATGGAGCTCGGCCCTATAAAAAACTAGTAAGCCTCTAGATCCTTAGAGGAATAAGCCATGCTTGCCTTAGAATACGTCGCTTGCGAAGATTTTAGCTCGGGAGGATGAAACGTCCCCAAAAATGGTTTGTTAAAATCGCCCATAGTGCGGATAGGGGGTGCATCGGAGCTCAAACCTCCAAATTACGCATAAGCATCGAGATCTTGGGCATTAGTAGTGGCACCAATCGGGGCTTGATTGAAATTGGGAGGAGGAGAATCGCCATACGGTCCGGGATTCGGATATCCATCACCCACATTTCCACTCGGAGTCATATTCGTCATTGGATTGAAATTATAACTGGGTGGGGCTCCATACGGGCCGGGATTCGGGCTCGGCATATTCGGATAATTTTGAGGAGCACCATAACCATATGGACCGGAATTCGGGGATTGCACGTTCGGATAGGAACTCAGAGCTTGCACGTTCGGATAGGAATTCGGAGCTCCGTAACCACCAAAGGAACCAATCACGCCCGAGAAACCATTAAAACCAACATGGTTTGTACCATGCCCTCCCATGCCGGGTTGACCATAGCCATATCCACCATTGGCAACGTGGTTTGCACCATGCCCTCCCACATTGCCAAGGCCATTATACAACATCTCATTCCAAACATGGTTTGCACCATGCCCTTCCATGTTGGGAATGTTTCCACTATAGGTACAAGTACCTATCATATTTAACAAAAAACGTCAAATAACAAAGAAAGCTAGAAATACAATGAAACAACAATCAAATCGAAAGCCTTAACCAAGCCGAGTCACAATGGCGCCATTTTGTTAGAAGAGTTTTAGTGGTGATGAATAAATCATCGGGTTCATTGGCTTGGTATTATCAGAAATTGATTCAATTAAAGGAATCGAGGTGTTTCAAGCTTTGAAAAGTAAAGGAAAATGAAAATAAATCAATTAGCCTAACTAAACTAAGCTAGGAAAGGAAATTTTAAGTTGGTCAGATGCCTCGAATATGAAAATGAAAAGCAATAATGAAAATAAGCAAGAAAATGCAATATTTCACTAAGTACAAGTATGTAAGTATAAGGTACAAATATGCATAAAAACTCAAATAAGGCAACTTAGAAAAAATCGAAAGCATGAATAGAAAGAGCATGAAAAGTTGACATCAAAGTTTAAATTTTTACAGAAAATAACAAGCAACAAAGTGTAGATCTAAGATTCAACCTAAAACTATGCATGAAAATAAAAACCAAAATAAATCATAGGAAAAACTCGAAATAAAAACGATCAAGGACTCGATCTATGACCTACAAGTGTCACTCATCTAGATTATATGGACGATTCACAAGATCAAGCAAGAAATCAAAGAGCTAAGGCAAAAAGCATAAGATTGAAGAAGAAGCATGAAATTGAAGAACAAAGCATAAAATAAAAGAAGGCTTACTTGAATTAAATAGAAGAAGTTACAAGCTTGAACTAAATTAAATCAAAGTAAAAATCCAAGGGAGTACTTGAATTCATCTTGAGCTTACAAACCCAAGGCTAAGCTTGAAAATTAAATCTAAAGAGAGAAATTTTAATCCCAAGCTTGGGTTGGGAGGAGGTGTTTTTTCCAAAATGAGAGTTGGGTCCTATTTATAATAGATTTAATTGGGTTTAAATGGGCCAAAATAGCCTTAGAGGCTTGAAATTCCCGAATTTGACCAAGTTTGACCTGAATTTGTCCTTTTGGCGAGCTTTGGTGAGCACTGGGCGCTGACACTGGCGAGTGTTGGCTAACTTTGGCGGGCGCTGGCAAGCGTTGACTAGCTCTGGCGGGCGCTGGTGACTCAAACTTTTGTGCACCCCGTTTCTAATAATTAATTTAAAAGCACGTCAGTTTGCTCGCAAGTGTACGAGGTAACTGTAGGGTGATGAGTTTGACTCGAGTCGTATCTCTCGAGGAAACAACTGTTCGGTTTTATCAATGTTTTTCTCAATTACGAATAACATACATATACATTTAGGGGTTTGAATAGATTGATTCGATCATTATAACTAAAGCAATAACTAAACTAAATCTATTTAAACTAATTATTCTAACTAAATTATCAACTACGAGCACTAATTGAACTATCAATAATTCGCAACCATAAACTAAATCTAATTAACGAATATAAGAGCATGAACATAAGAAATTACCACTAAGCAATGAATCATAAGCATCTAAGATTAACGAATAACTAATCATAAATCAAATTGCATAAATAAACTAAATTAACCGATATCCAATAACAAGCATAAACGATTAAGCTAATTAAACTAGTTCTAGCATTAACTAAGAATTAAACTAACAATTAAACTAGAAATTAACTACTAAATTAACTAAGAGTTTAGAGTACTTATTCGAACTACTAAAAGCGGTAAAAATTTCCAGCTATTCCGGAGGTTGAACGTTGATCTTGGGCGAAGAATGAATCCCGAATGCGAATTCGATGTTTTGGACGCGTTGTTCTTCGACCCTTGATCTCCGTCTTCAAATCTCGTTATGAGATGTGGAATTATGTGTATTATCAACTCAAATACCCTAGGGGGTCGTGTGTTCTTCTTAAAATCCGAAATAATGAGGGTTTATATAGATTTTGCATGACTTGGCGCATAAGAAACCCTAATTTCCGAATTCTGGGCTGTCGCGTCGACGGTGCGTCGACGGAGCGTCGACTGACGCGTGCCGGTGGCTCGGCAGACTTGGTCGGCAGGTGTGCGCGTCGGCTGGGCAGGTGCGTCGACGGTGT
>BMAC01001014.1:178398-198283 GCA_014905375.1 Phtheirospermum japonicum | reverse complement strand
TCGCGTTGAAGTGATCGCCTTCCTTGCATAAACTCAACAATACATCAACGTACCAAATGGCAAAGACCAAGTAAAAATAAAAATAATCTAATAAATCAAAAAGAAAATAAAACGAAAAACATCTTTAATTTCCTACTCGTTGCTTCCCCGGCAACGGCGCCAAATTTTTGACTCAAACTTTTGTGCACCCCGTTTTTAATAATTAATTTAAAAACACGTCAGTTTGCTCGCAAGTGTACGAGGTAACTGTAGGGTGATGAGTTTGACTCGAGTCGTATCTCTCGAGGAAACAACTGTTCGGTTTTTTCAATGTTTTTCTCAATTACGAATAACATACATATACATTTGGGGGTTTGAATAGATTGATTCGATCATTATAACTAAAGCAATAATTAAACTAAATCTATTTAAACTAATTATTCTAACTAAATTATCAACTACGAGCACTAATTGAACTATCAATAATTCGCAACCATAAACTAAATCTAATTAACGAATATAAGAGCATGAACATAAGAAATTACCACTAAGCAACGAATCATAAGAATCTAAGATTAACGAATAACTAAGCATAAATCAATCGCATAAATCAACTAAATTAACCAATATCCAATAACAAGCATAAACGATTAAGCTAATTAAACTAGTTCTAGCATTAACTAAGAATTAAACTAACAATTAAACTAGAAATTAAATACTAAATTAACTAAGAGTTTAGAGTACTTATTCGAACTACTAAAAGCAGTAAAAATCTCCAGCTATTCCGGAGGTTGAACGTTGATCTTGGGCGAAGAATGAATCCCGAATGCGAATTCGATGTTTTGGACGCGTTGTTCTTCGATCCTTGATCTCCGTCTTCAAATATCGTTATGAGATGTGAAATTATGTGTATTATCAGCTCAAATACCCTAGGGGGTCGTGCGTTCTTCTTAAAATCCGAAATAATGAGGGTTTATATAGATTTTGCATGACTTGGTGCATAAGAAACCCTAATTTCCGAATTCTGGGCCGTCGCGTCGACGGTGCATCGACGGAGCGTCGACTGACGTGTGCAGGTGCTCGGCGGGACTCGGCGGACTTGGTCGGCAGGTGTGCACGTCGGATGGGCAGGTGTGTCGACGGTGTGCGTCGACATCGACGCTTCAGCAGCTAGCGTCGACGTTGCGTCGACCTTGGTGCATCGACATCGACGCCTCAGCAAGTAGCGTCGATGGAGTGTCGACTGACGTGGTCATGACTCGCTGGCATGGCTCGCGTCGACGGTGCATTGACGGTCGCGTCAGTCAACGCGACTGCGCGTCTGTCTCCAATTCTCGATCTTTTGCTACTCATTTCACCGGAAAGCTTGTTCTTCACTTCTTGAACATCGAACCTCGTCTATTACGCGTTAAACTCTTCCGGTTACTTAGCTGTAAGGTGAAAAATAACGAAATATCACCTACTTGCATCAATTACGATCAAAATGCGGTAAAATAAGTCGGAACTATAAAAATACGAGATTAATCTTAAATCGTCCAACTTATACCAAAAACAAATAGAAAAACGAACTAAAAAGCTAATAAAAATAAGGACAAATCTACTCTAATCAGCTGGCACTGGCAAGCGTTGGCTAGCGCTGGCTAGTATTCCAGAATGTTATGCATTTTACACTTCAATGCCTTTGGCTATGAAAATAAGAATTTTGAACATAAAAACCCAAGAATTTCACCGAACCTCAAATCAATTGAACACATTTAACAAAATTAAATATAAAATCAACATGAAACACGAAAAATAATAAAACAACCAAATTACTTAACAAATCATGACTCAAAACTACTAAAATCAACATAAAGTCCTAATTAAAAATACGAGAAAAACACCACAATTACATGCAAAACAATCCTCTAGAAGGTGCAATCTTCATGGGGGGTGGGCGAGCTATTTTGGGAGTTGCGAGCTCTCGTATAGGAGTGACGAGTTCTTATATGAGAATATCAAACTTTCATCGAGTAAAATGGTATTATGGCAGCTCGCTTCTGAGTAGTAGCTCGGTATTAAGAGTTGAGCATTTGTGATTAATGCGATCTTGAGCCTTGATGGGCTATTATGGCATCTGATTTGAAAAAACTTTTTGGCTGACCTGTTTTAGGTCGGATAATTGAGATCTTATTATATTCTACCTGATTTCGTACCTCAATCAACCAGAATATGGGGGATTAGCTAATACGACATCAAATATCGACTAGATTATATATTGTAAAAATGTGATAAAAGGGGTGGAAGATTCTAGGTCCCGGCAGGACGCCTTCATGGTAATAATATATTTTAATGGTTGTTATAGAATTATGGGAACTAAGAATCCTAATATGGGAGTATTTCCTTATTATGGATATTGAGTATAATTAGGAGATTTAATCCCACCTTATGAAGGAACCCTATTGATTGGTGGACAAGTCTCAATAATCTTATAAATAGGGGTTCAGGCCCTTATTTCACAAGCTTGATAGCTTCTACAACCTCTCATACTCTCAAACCTCAATCATACACTCTAATACTCATCTGTGAGGCCCTAAATCTCATGATCCTGCATGACCTCTCATGATCTTTCATCTACGGATTTTATGGCGAGCTCTCCTCTATGAGACCTCCTTTAGGAGAAGTGAGCTCTTATACAAGTGACGAGAACCCTAGTCTGAACACATTCTGAATACGAGCTCTTATACAAGCGATCTCTTGTCTCTTGTTTATACAAAAGAGGACACATGCCTTGCCTTTTACTCTACATTGATTTTATCATATATTTTAAGCTCTTGCACACTATAGAACTCTCACTTTAGAGGTTCTCACCTCTCTCTTAAGCCCTATCTAACTTAGGCATCGGAGGTCCTGCGCCGGGGCTTCCCGGCTTGGGTTCTGTTTTGCTGGTTATACAGGTTGATAGGAGTCTCTTAGAGATCAATCAGGTCGCTGCTTGGTTATTTCACGTTATTCAGGTCGCTAACTTCATATTTAAGACCAGTAACCCATATTCTTGAGGCACCAATCTTTTGGTCGCATTAGATGCAATGCACATGTATTATGATTTTGATGCATATATAAGTATAGATTTGGCGCAATTTAGATATTAAACTGTTCTTGTTGTTACTTGTTTGATGTAATATTATGATAACATTTTAGACCCTGTGCTTCATGAATTTGGAGGCTCTACCAAAAGTTATCAGCAGACATTTGATAAAACTAGATAAGATCAAAGTCGTAATTTGGCAAATAAATAACAATAAAATAAATTTAATATCTAAAATTGCGTGAAGTCCATGTTGATTAGGCATAAATCATACTAAATGTGCAACAAATGAAAATTAAAAATGCATTAAGATCATTATATGTATACAAAAATTGATGATTCTCTTTTCTTCCTCTACCAACTTTTCTTAACGTGCTACTCTTGGTAATAAAAAAACTCTAAATTAAGAAAACTGGAAATTAGAGATGGATATTTAGAGACAAATACCTTACGTTACTAATGGTGACAAAATAGCAACTGAATAACAATCATTCTTTCACTTTTTTTTTAAATTATTATTTTTAATTAACTTAGCAATAGATTAAATATCTGTCTCTAATTAGAAACGGAAGTATAATATCTAATTAGAGACCAATAAATCAGTTGGTAAAATATTTTCCCACTTTTCATTTTTTATTTACCAAATTTAGAGACGGAATATGTAACCGTCTCTTATTATTTTTCCAAATTAATTAATAGATAGGTCCTCTGCCCCGACCGTCTTTCTGATTGAACCACAAAAAACACACAGCTTGAGAAAAATGCATCAGAGGCATCCACACGCCTTTTTCTAATCGTCTCCCCCTGTACAGTGGGCGCGCATAAAAGAGAAGAAAAAACTGAAACGCAAAAACAAAAAATTACCCTCTAATGGCTTCTTCAACTACATTATCCCCACCATAATCCCTTCCGAGGTGCTTCTTCTTACTCAAAAATAGCTAATTAACAACATAAACCCCATTAATTTGTACACGATTTCTCAAGTACTCATTTTTCTTTCCTTTTTTCCTTTCCTTTTTTATTTTTATTTTTTGTTGTAGCTGTACTAGATCAGGAATGGGGTGAACTCAGCCTCGCAAGTCGTGCTTCCTGTCAACGAGTATCCCCACCGACGATCGGGTCCCCGACATCGGCAAGAGACAGCTCTTAAATTTGCTTCTCTTAGGTGCTATCTCTCTTCCTGCCAGTGGAATGTTGTTGCCTTATACTTATTTCTTTGTTCCACCTTGGTCAGTTCACTTTTTACTTCCTCGAAACCATTTTTGGCTTCTTAGTGTTCTCTTTTCAAGTTGATTATTGATCGGATTTATTGTGATTTTTCGGACCCAGTCTACTAAATTTTGGGAGTTTCTTTGTTGGTTAAGGTTAAGAAATACTACGAATTATATTATTTAGATGACAAAACATGTATTTATTTGGTATATTGATAAGTTTTGATGCTTGTGTATATGCATTTGGAATTTTCTGATACTTGTGTTTAGTAATTAACGATAAGAAAACATAATTTAGATTCAAATTAATTAGTAATTTGATAATGATGTTTTATTAACTTGAATTTCAATTATGTAGTATGTGCACTATACATCATATAGTAGCACAACAATTTATTGGTTAAACGAAGATATTAATCCCATCATCTTCGCCAATTTAGGCATTAGTGGTGATTCTCGGTTATTTGCTTTACATGTGCTTGGGTTATTTCCTGTATTATCATTTATTTTCAGTATGCTCTCAATTTGTCCTCCAGGTTTAATTACCGGCACATGGCTAATACTTCATCCTTGTACAGGTAAACCACTCTCTATTTGTAATTTGTCGTTCCCTTTTTGTTGTGTTTTATGCATCATTTGCCATTTAGAGAATGTAATTTCAAAATGATTTTTTTTGCTTCTTTTTCTGTAATTTGTCGTTCCCTTTTTGTTGTGTTTAAGTGCACTCTTGGTTGCTGAACTACTGCCCTAGCTAATTAAAGTTTTTCCCCCTTAGTTTTTGTTATATTTATGAACATTGTCTAATTTGTTTGTTTCAATTTTTTATGAACATTATTTCATTGAATAAAACTCTTTATATGAACATTATTTCTGTCATTTTCATGAGCATTATATCATAAACTCTTTTTTGACATTATTTTCATGAACATTATTTCTGTCATTTTCATGAGCATTATTTCATAAAATCTTTTTTTTTTACCTTAATCTCTTTGTAATTCTATATGAGTACAAATTATTTTATCTGCATAATTTTCTGTCAGGCTAATCTCAGTACTTGAAACAAGAAAAAATCATAATTCCTTAATTGCAAATTTCATATGCCTTAACTGCTAATCTCATATACGACAGCTGTGAACTTTTAAAATACTTGATGTATAATATTAAAGTTCATTTTTCGCCTCACTTAAAAACTGTTATAAAAAATGGATGTAAAGTAGATGTAATTTTTGTAACAAAAACCTATTGTTACACTGAATGTAAATATGGTTTATAGCTGCTTAATTGATTTTATTTTGTGCCTATAAATATGGCTGCTTAATTGATTTTCTTTATTTTTATTTTACGTGGTTAAACTTCCTTATTGATCCTTTATTGGCTTATGACTAGTCAAAGTTTGAACAAATTGAGAATACTCAGTTTGTTCATCTTTTATATTATTTTTTTCTTATTTACTTTTAAGATATTAAAACTTTTGGAAAGATACTATGGGGAGGGACGGTAGTTAAATGTTTGATCCCCCTCTATACTCTGTTACTCTCTGAGTTTTTGATGCAATAGGACGATACTTAGTAAGGTTATAACATTTGCAGATCATAATGTCATCTTTACACCAATACAAAACAATACACTATCTTTTTTATTTCCTTTTTGTTTTTTCTTATTTTGCTTGTAATTTGGTTCTGGTATGCTATACTTTTTTTTTTTGAAATATTGTTTTATGATGAGCATCTTTTTGCATTTTTATTCTCATCTATCTATTGTTTTGGTCATTTAGTTTGAATAATTATCTTGGTTTTTACTTGTGTTAAAGTGGAGCATGGACAAGGAAAATAGTGAGAAAGTTTTCTTTTTTTTGAGAATTTTCTATGTCACCATTTTGGCCATTACTTGAAATAAGTTGGTTCATTGGTCGTTAGAAGAAATACAGCAGCTCTGTGAAAGATAGAACATATTAGTATCCATTTCGAACCAACCAAAGAAGTAAAATAATATGCAATAAGTAAAATCAAAAGATGGGTTCAGTTCACGAGCTCAGAGATGCAATATAGATCTTTATTATAGACTCTTAAATCGCAATTCTTAAAAGCTTTAATTTTCTCATCAGATAAATTTCTTAAGACACAATTTTTTTAAAAAGTTATTGTTGTTTCTCGTTGAGATCTAGAATTTACCTAGCTAACTTTGTTAGTGCATTTTAATTGATGGATCAATTCCTTCTGATAGGTTCCATTATCATATTTGTTTTCTGTAAATTTAAAAAATAATTTTGGTGATGAAACTCAATGACTGATTTGTACTTTCTGTTTTGCAGATGTTGAAACACCTTAAATGTGAATGACATAGCAGTTTCTTGTAAACCTGCAAATTCAATTTCTCCAAGCGTGCTGCTCGTACGGAGATGTAAGCACAAATGCAAGCACAAATGGCAGAAATGATGGAGCATTTTCGCCGACGTGGTGGACCACCTTCGCAACCATGACATTTCCTCCAACAAGATTTCGCTCGTCGTTTTGCATTTTGGATGTTGTCGTTTGGCATTTCGGATATTATCATTTTGTCTTTTGGCATTCTCGATGTTGTCGCTTTTCGTTTGACATTATTTTGTTTGTTATTTTGGATTTTGGATTGAATCTAATACTCTTGAATAATAATTTTGGGGATTTTCTAGTTTATTTGGTACATTTAGTATATCTATTTTTTTTAAATATTTAATTACAGGGAAGAATAAAATAAGAACAACAAAATATATTAAGAAGATTTTTTTTGACACATTAAAACTAACTACGGATAATCGATTCTGTTGTTAAAACTGGTGTCGCCATTTAGAGACGGATTTATTTTGTTGCTAAATATAATCCGAATAGAGATAATTTTTTCGGTCGCTATTTAGCAACAAAATTGTTCTGTTTCTAATTACCAACGGAATATTATCTCTAATTTTAGCAACAGACACTATTTCGGTTGCTAATATTTAGCGACGAGCATTATGTCCACAGATTTGGTCGAGTGCTAATCCGTTGAAAATTGTGTTTAGCAACGTAAAAATCCGTCTCTAATTTACAGTTTTCTTGTAGTGTCCCGGGGTCCACCGTATAAATATATGTTATCATCCAGTTATACGTGATGATATATGATAGTTATAGATGATGATATATGACAAAGATTTAGATTTTAGGGTTTACTTTTCCATTTTAGGGTTTAGTTTTTCATTTTTATGGTTTAATTTTCCATTTTAAGGTTTAGTTTTCTTTTTTTTTTTTTTTAAATAATTTTCCATTTTAGTGTCCCAGCAAAAATCTATAATTCTATCAGTTATATATGATGATATGTGTTAGTTATATGTGATGATATATGATAAAAATTTAGGGATAAGAGTTTAATATTCAATATTCGTGTTCATTTTTCATTTTAGGGTTTAGTTTTTCATTTTAGGTTTATTGTTTCATTTTAGAATTTTAGATTTTAGATTTAAAATTTCAATTATTTGTGATGATATGTATTATTTATATGTGATGATATATACCAGTAATATGTAATGATATATGTCAGTTATATGCGATAATAAATTAAATTATTGGGTGCACCTTGTAAGGTTCACCAGGTGCATCTTGTAAGGTGCACCAGGTGCATGATATAATGAAAATTAAAAAATATATTATTTTTATTATTATTAGTGTTATTATTATTAATGTTACTATTAAATTTAGTAAAAGTCTAGTGTTTATTTTTAATGATCAATTTGAAAAGATAACTAAAAAGGTTAAATTACTCTCAAAAAACTAAAACTCTTATAAAAGAAAATTCATTAAACATAAGTCCTCACAAGGAAAAATAAATGAATCACAATATATTAGCACATAATTGCTTTTTCATGAAATCCGTGATTCTATTTATTTCATCGTAATGAATTATGTGGAAGGAAAGAAAATAAAAAGGATATGATACGGTATTAATTTTACTCAATTACAGTATTTCAAGAAACTAACTAATAATTTAAACTAGTTTAATAACCGTATATTTTGCGGGATTCGAAAAATAGTAATATTCATTAAAAATATTTTAAAAAAATAATATTGAAAATGGTATACACAAATCGGAGTATTATTTGTTATACTTACAGTAAAACTAATTTTCACAGTAAATAATATTTAAGTATTTTTACCCGATAGTCACGAAATTAGTTGTAAAGTATAGCAAAAAAACCTAAATTTGAAAGGAAACTCGTAAAAATCAAGTTTGTAAAAATGTAAAATATATAACACATGTGTGTCGCACGTGAATATGTGATATAAAAATTTAAAATCTATAAGATAATGATAATTCTATTAAAAAAACCATCGTATATCTAACTTGTAGTGTATGCAATATTATTTATTATTATTAATTTCCTTTTTTTTATTTTTCTGCGTCAGAAGTTAATTTGTCCATGTAGATATATATAATATATTTATCAATGCATTATATTGAGATTAGATAAGGTAATTTAGAATATATCTAATATTTACTTTCTTAGGTGTAATAACTTATTATTATTATTTTTTTTTTTGTTTCTCTGGTAATTCTATAAAAAAAACGTTGTATATCTAACTTGTAGTGTATGTAATATTATTTATTATTTTTTTGTTTCATTTTTTTTCTCTTTCTGCGTCAGATATTAATTTGTCCATGAGATATATAATATATTTATCAATGCATTATATTAGGGTCAGATAAGAAGACTTAGAATATATTTAAATTTACTTTTTTAGGTGTAATAATTTATTATTATTATTATTCATTTTATTTTTTGATTTCTCTTTTTTTCTTTTTCTTTTTCTTTTTTCTCGTAGCAATAGTGTTTCATTTAGATTTTTAATGTTACTCTCAATTAATTATATTATGATTAGATTAAAAAACTTAAATTTCTATTTTCATATTTAATTTTCTTTTGTAATAATTTTATATAACTCGTATTTTTCTTAAATAGAATATTTGAAATTCTACAAATAAAATTATTCTAACTTTTATTATAAATATTAATTAGTTCAACTTATATAGATTTTTCTAATTAAATAAAACTTATTTATATTTTTATATTAGTAAAATAAAAGTAAGATATTGAATTATTTAACATATAATAAAATGAAAATATTAAATTAGGAAAATTATAATAATAAAAAATTGTTAAATTAGGAAAAACATACAAAATAAAAGTATTAAATTAGGTATATATTAGGTTTGGATAACAACGAAGCACCACAAATCAGAACATTACTTGTTCTTATTCCAGTAAGAATCTTTTTCACAATTAAGAATTTTCAATTTTTTTTACCGTGAATCACGAAATTAGTTGTAAAGTATATCGATAATATTATTTGTTCTAATTACAGTAAAACTGATTTTCACAATAGAGAATCTCCAAGTTTTTTTACCGTGTCGGGAACCCGTAGAAAATTGATTTTAAAAAAATGTAAAACATACAACACTCGTGTTACATGTGAATATGTGATATAAAAAATTAAAATTTATAAGACACTGATAATTCTATTGAAAAAACGTCGTGCATCTAACTTGTAGTATATGTAATATTTATTATTATTATTATTTTCTTTTTTCTTCTGCGTATGATACTAATTTGTTCATATAGATATATAATATGTGTATCAATGCATTATATTGTAATTAAATAAAGATATTTAGAATATATTTAATATTTATTTTTTAGATGTAATAATTTATTATTATTATTATTATTATTATTATTATTATTATTATTATATCTTTTTGTTTCACTTTTTTTTGGGCGTAACAATAGTTTTTCATATATATTTTTAATGTTATTTTCAATTCATTTTATTAGGATTAGATAAAAAAAAATTTAAGTTTATATTTTTTATATTTATTTCCCTTTTGTAATGATTTTATATAACTCATATTTTTCTTAAATAAATATTTAAAATTATAATAAAATTATTTCATCTTTTATTGTAAATAAAAATTAACTCAACTTATATAGATTTTCTTTCTAATTAGATATAACTTATTTATATCTTTATATTAGAAGAATAAAAGGAAGATATTGAATTGGGCAAAATATGTTAAAGAAAATATTAAATTAGGTATCATGTAATAAAAGAAAAATATTGAATGAATTAGGCAATATATAATATTAGTAAAGTATTAAATTAGGTAAAATATAATAAAAGAAAAAAAAATACAAAATTAGGTAAATATTAGGCTCGGATGACACCGAAGCACCAGATTTTTTTCCAAAACTAACAAAATGTGAAAAATAGACACATAGGATAGGAGGATTTTGCATTAATATATAAGGGAGATGATTAACCAATAATCGATCCTTTATGAAAACCAAAGGTTGAGATTTAGCCCTACATTCTCATTCTAAATATTGCCCCCAATCTAAACTATTCTCTTTGTACATCATGTGAACTATCAATATTATATTTCATGCGAAGTTTTAGAAATGTCTAGAGGAGACACGAGCCGCATCACAAGACTCGGACCCGGAGGTTGACGAGGTCTATCTTCCGTCGTCAAGATGAAGAAGGGTTGATGTTATGGCATCGGCTGCTTCAAGGATTTCTAGAGGCATCCGTTCTTCCTCTCAGCTTGATAGAGATGTGTCATGCAGCTCCAAACTCAACAATAGATTCTGTAAATTTGTAGGACCTATGGTTTTGAAATAAGTATTAGTAATACGATATTGCTTTCAATGTTACAAACATCGAATCTAACATCAAATAGTTTCAGAGTAATAAACAGCAGTTTCAGAAAACAGATGTTAAGAATGATGTTAACAACATCAAAACTAACATCACACAAAGTAAAAAATGTGCATCGGAATAAATATAAAAAATAGTTTGAACACAGCAATTTAAATTCCGTTCGTAAGTAAAAGTACTTACGAACTTGGGTATACAAACCCGAAAACTATATTACTTCTCTTTGATCAAGATCAATACAAAAATATAAAGTAATATATGAAAAACACTAGTATCAACACTTGATACTAAAATACTTGTCGCCTCGGTATGATGATCTTCTTTGTTGGTTACGCAACTCCAAAGATCTCCGTGATTAAGATCGTGGCTTCAAGTCTTGTGGCAAAGCTTGTGACGATCTTCTCCGTTAGTTACGCAACTTCAGAGATCTCCTTAATTTGGATCGTTGCCACAAGTCTTTTACTTGCTCGTGTTCTTCTTTGCTTGCGTCGTCTTGCTGCGTTCTCTCTTTAAAAAGCCGTGTTAAAATCTATCTCTAAATCTCTCCAACTCGTGCAACTCATGCGTCCTTGCCTTGTCTTAAATAGACAAGACTCCTAGAGTCCTAACTTGGTAAACAAGTTAAACAAGTCCTAAATACAATATAAGAAACTAAATAAAATCCTAGACAATCTAGGAAACAAATAAAGTCCTAAATCTAGTTTCTTAATGTATTTTGAGCCCAAGAAAGGCAAATAACAAAATAAGAAAATTCTCATAAATAAATTTCCCAACAATCTCCCCTTTTTGCCTTTATGGACAAAATAACATAGACGCGCAATAAAAGTTCAAAGGACTAAAAACCCCCTAAATCAAAACTCCCCCTAAGCAAATACTCATTGTTTAGAACAAACAAACCACAAATCAATCAATGGCTCGAACTCCTTATCGCCATCCTCGTTCGCCCGCGTCTTCTACATCTTCTCCCCCTTTTTGTTCTGAAAGCAAAATGAGCCTCAACAAACGAGTCACGACGCCCATGCAACTGTGCCATTTTGAGTCTGCATCTGGTCAATTGGGAGTAGAAAATTTAAAGGTGTTAGAATTGGTGTTACCATCACCAGAACCAACACGAGAATCATGTTTTGAAAACAGCTCCTCAGCTTCAGTAGTCAAAAATTTCGTGGAGACTAGTTCCATGTCTTAATCTCGTCGTCTTGACACGCAACTTCATCAGAGTCATCGGAATTGTAGCTAGGAGATGAAATCGGAGCAGTTGTAGGTGATGTTAGGTTTGGTGATGAAACACCAGAACCAACATCGACTTTCTGGGCAGCTTTCAGACTTTTCTTCTTGAATTGGAACGGGGGATCAGAGGCACTTGAATCACCTTTGGGTGGATTTTTCATATCATCCATACGCACTGTCTGTTTTCGGCGAGGAGTAGCTGACTTAGATAATCATGGCTTTGCTGGGTGATGGAGAGTTCAACATCCTGCAAGAGAAATGGAAGAAACCACAAACATAAAATCGAGTGTCATGGGCAGTAAAGTTTGGAGAAATAAATGTAAAAATCCTAACTTTGTCAATATTGAATACTCGTACACAGTAGAAAAAAGAGGAAGGGGATGAAAAAAATATAAAGAGAATAAATAACCCCCCCACCAATCCTACTACTTCTTTTTATACCCAATATTCTTATTTCCTTAAAAACAAGCTCACTCTTTCTCAAAATAAGACACACGATCTCTATGCTTAAATAACCCACCATCTCTTATTTGGAGAATAAAAAATAACAAATCTCAACTACAAATTAAAACCGAGATAGAGCGAGATTTCTATAAACCATCACCACAGTAGAATTAATCTTTTGCAAGGTAAAAATTCGCTTACCAAATTAATCTCTTTATTACCTGTCCAACCCTCCGATTATAACACCAACGAAACACTTGGTTAACAAGATTCAAAACAAGATTAAGAGAATTCAGGAAAGACACAAGTGCAAGCAACAGAACACACAGCAAAAAGGCATCTTCTCAAAGTATGAATGTCCTATTTGATGCCTAAAAATCATGACCTAAAAAGGTTAAAAATACAATTTATGGTTTTAGTGACTTGATCAGTGTTGCTTTTCATGACTGATGACATTATAACCAACATTGCTTTAGGTGAAGTCAATGAAAAGAGACCCCTTAACCCAAGTTAATGACTACGTCAAAATCTCTCAATGAGGTGAAATTTAAAGACTGGATCCTTTTGTAATCCAGATTTTATTCCTCTTTTTATAGATTTGAAAAGAAATAGCTTATCTTCAGCAATTGCTATTAACATCTCTTGTTTTTGGAGCTTCACAATCACCTGATTGAATAGGTTGGCCTTTTAGTCACCACTTTTATAAATACACATGATCTTATTGCACTTTCAACCAGATTCAGTGCTTTCAGATTATGTATGAAAAAGAAAATAAAAAATGCATGCATAAATATACAGATGTTATAACTGATGACAGTTTTTAGTGTCATAACATCAAAACCAACATCGACTTAAACAATGCACATACCGAGATCTCTTCTCAAACGAGAGAAGGTCTCTAAATCAAATGCCTTTGTGAAGATGTCAACAAGCTGATTGTCTGTTCATATATGCTTAAGACTAACAATCTTCCTCTCAACCAAGTCTCCAATAAACTTGTACCTTATGTCAATGTGTTTGGTTCGAGAGTGATGGACTAGGTTTTTCGAGATATCAATGACACTGGAATTATCACAGAGCGCAGTCAAAATTCTTCTATGTAGACCATAGTCCTCTATCATTTGGTTCATCCATAACAACTGTGTACAAGCACTTCCAGCTGCAATATACTCGGCTTTAAGAGCATCCTCTACACGCTTGGGATCTATTTTGGTAAGAAACAAAGATTCTCAAATTTGAGAACAGTTATTAGACAAGCAAACAAATCTTACCATCTCTTTGAAGTTTATTTGTCGCTTTCTTGTACTTCTTTCATAGAGATTTCTAATGATTTGGCCCGTGGGATGATTTCTATGTATTGTTGATGGTATATCCCTCTGATGTAAGTCAATGGGATCATGTAGATCTTCCTCATCTGGATCAGAATCTGATTCTGGAGCAGCTTGAGTAGGTGTTGGGTCTGATGTTAGGTCACCAGAATAGTCACCGAAACCGTCACCACCAGTTTCTTTAGTTTCAACACCTGCATCTTTGATTTCAATACCTGCACTTTCATCTACACCAACCGTGACATGTCCGAGCTTTTGATGCCACACTTCGGCATCACTCGGTTGAGATAGCTTGCAAAAAACATCACCGTTGATTTGGTAGCAATTGTTAGAAGTCCTATGACCAGTAAGAATACATGTATTGCTCTCGTCATAAACTTTGCACTTTTCATGAGTGAACTTGACACTAAACCCACCATCGCATAGTTGGCTTATGCTTATCAAGTTCGCAGTTAAGCCTTCAACTAGTAATACGTTCTCGAGCTTTGCAATACCAGGGACATGAAGAGTCCCTTGGCCAATGATTTGGCCATTTGGACCTCCACCATACTTCACCTTTCCTCCATGAAATTTGACAATATTCGAGAGAAGATCTTCCGAGCCATTCATGTGCTTAGAGTATCCACTTTCGAAGTACCAGGCTCCAGGGATGTGAGACTTCGGAGATGAATAGATCATGTTGCACTTGATCTCGTTCTTTTTTTACCCAGACCTGCTTGAGCTTAGTGTTGGTTTTGGTGTTAAGAACACGGAAACCATCACGGATCCCAGCAGAAAGTTTCAACCTTTTAAATTGATTTTGTTTCCCAATAAGCTTCCAGCAGTATTATCGAATGTGCCTAGGTTCACCACAGTGATGGCACACATATTGTCTTCTTCTCCTTTTGTGGATTGTTTGACTTATCTTTTGGCTTCAATCTGGATTTTGAATAGGTTAGTATCCAATCCCGTGTTTTGAACAATCCGTGATACTTGATTCCAGAATTTCATCCAGCTTGGCCTTGCCCTTGTTGAGGTTTGTGAGGGTTTCTTGGACCTTTTTCAATTCCGCATTCACTCGTTCTAGCTCAAACTCCTTCTTGGTGAGTGACGACTCTAAACAGACAATAATATTCAGTTGATCATCCTTTTCTTGAGTCAGTTTGCCCACTTTGATCATAAGATACTTGACTTTGAGTACTTGTTTTCCCCAACTAGCAAATAATTGTTCATACTCAATGCTCAGCTGCTCGTACTCGTTAAGAGATCCAACAACCTCATCGTCATCTTCAGTGTACTCTGTAGCGATCAAGCTCTTCTTCCTCAGAGTATCCATAGCGTCCTACAAAATAAGGATAAGTAAACTTAGTACGTCAAGTAACCCGCTCTAGATGCCAATTGTAAATTTGTAGGACCTATGGTTTTGAAATAAGTATCAGTAATATGATGTTGCTTTCGGTGTTACAAACACCGAAACTAACATCAAGTAGTTTCATAGTAATAAACAACAGTTTTAGAAAACAGATGTTAAGAACGATGTTAACAACATTAAAACTAATATCACACAAAGTTAAAAATGTGCAGCGGATTAAATATAAAAAATAGTTTGAACACAACAATTTAAATTCCGTTCGTAAGTAAAAGTACTTACGAACTTGGGTATACAAACTCGAAAACTATATTACTTTTCTTTGTTCAAGATCAATACAAAAATATAAAGTAATATATGAAAAACACTAGTATCAACACTTGATACTAAAATACTTGTCGCCTCGGTATGATGATCTTCTTTGTTGGTTACGCAACTCCAAAGATCTCCGTGATTAAGATCGTGGTTTCAAGTCTTGTGGCAAAGCTTGTGACGATCTTCTCCGTTAGTTACGCAACTTCAGAGATCTCCTTAATTTGGGTCGTTGCCACAAGTCTTTTACTTGCTCGTATTCTTCTTTGCTTGTGTAGTTTTGCTGCGTTCTCTCTTTAAAAAGTCGTGTTAAAATTTATCTCTAAAGCTCTCCAAATCGTGCAACTCTTGCGTCCTTGCCTTGTCCTAAATAGACAAGACTCCTAGAGTCCTAAACTTGGTAAACAATTTAAACAATTCCTAAATACAATATAGGAAACTAAATAAAATCCTAGACATAATCTAGGAAACAAATAAAGTCCTAAATCTAGTTCCCTAATGTATTTTGAGCCCAAGAAAGGCGAATAACAAAATAAGGAAATTCCCATAAATAAATTTCCCAACAGATTCAGACACAATAGAAGCTAATCTAATCATAGAAAGAGGTGTATGAGCAGCCCAACAGGAGTAGTACGAGGCTCGACTACAATAGTAGATGGAGCAGCAGATCGCCTCAGCGATGGCCCGATTTAGGCCCTAGTCTCAAGAGCCTCCTCCACCAACTCACTAGTCTTATTAAGATATTTGTTGTGTTTATGCTTGAATTGTAAACGTGTACTTCATTAATACTTATACTTAGACTATCTCCATCGGGGTGACCCACGCCAAACGCCATCTTGGTGCAAGATGTCACTCTAACGGTTGCTTGATTTTACTGCATCATTTTAGTGTAGTGTTGCATCAAATTTGGTACAACACTGTACAAGTACGACACTATTGCTGCTCTATCCCTTTTCTTTCTTTCTTTTTTCTTTTCTTTTTTCTCGTTTAGTTACGTGTGTTTGAATATAAGGGAGAGTGTGCAAATTGGTAGATTAACTGCAAGAGAAGGAGAAGGTCGACAAAGATTATGATTTTCTTTATTTTTTTGAAGAGTTGCAAATTGGAGTGGTGGTGGACGGATGAGGTGGAGAAGAGGGGAATCTATTGGAATTAGATTATACATTTATTTGATACTAGTGTGAAAGCCGGCGAAAATCGCGGGCAAATATAAAAAATTGTAAAATAGATGAAATTTATCAAAAAATAATTAAGAATGTTGATTAACGTAGATTTGTCCTTATTTTATTAGTTTTTTAGTTCGTTTTTCTATTTGTTTTTGGTATAAGTTGGACGATTTAAGCATTAAATCCGTCTTTTATAGTTCCAGCTTATTTTACCTTATTTTAATCGTAATTGATGCAAATAGGTGATATTTCATTGTTTTTCACCTTACAGCTAAGTAACCGGAAGAGTTCAGCGCGTAATAGACGAAGTTCGATGTTCAAGAATAGGAGAACGAGCTTTTCGGTGAACGAGTAGCAAAAAGATCGAGAAATTGAGACGGACTTTCTGTCGCGTCGATCGACGCGAGCGTCGACGCGGGCCATGATGCGCGACGATCGACGCCCAGTCGACGCAACATTCTGAAACGTCGATTGAAGAGGCGTCGGTCGACGCAAGGTCGACGCAACTTTATGAAGCGTCGATCCAAGCACGCGTCAGTCGATGCACCTGCCCAACCGACGCGCACACCCAGGCCACGTCGACACCGAGAGACAGCCTGCGTTGATCGACGCACCATCGACGCGACGGCCCAGTTTCGCAATTTTAGGGTTTCGTGCGCACCAAGACTTGTTATATCTATAAAAACCCTCCATATTTTGGTTTTTCAGAAAAGTGACGACCTCCTAGGGTATTTGAGCTTATAATAAACATAATTTCACATCTCATAACAAGATTTGAAGATGGAGATCAAGGATCGAAGAACAACGCGTCCATAACATCGAATTCGCGTTCGGGATTCAATCTTCGCCCAAGATCGACGTGCAACTCCGGATTAGCTGGAGCTTCTCATTGCTTTTATTAGTTACAATAAGTACTCTAAACTCTTAGTTAATTTCGTAGTTAATTTCTTAGTTAATTCTAGTTTTAATAATTAGTTTAACCGTTTCATGCTTGGATATTGGATATTGGATATTGGATTACTTTAGTTATTATGCGATTGTTTTATGCTTAGTTATTCGTTCTTAGATTCATATGATACATTGCTTAGTGATAATTTCTTATGTTCATGCTCTTAGTTTCGTTAATTAGGTTTAATTTCGTAGTTAATTGCTTAGTTAATTTCTTAGTTAATTCTAGTTTTAATAATTAGTTTAACCATTTCATGCTTGGATATTGGATATTGGATATTGGATTACTTTAGTTATTACGCGATTGTTTTATACTTAGTTATTCGTTCTTATATTCATATGATACATTGCTTAGTGATAATTTCTTATGTTCATGCTCTTAGTTTCGTTAATTAGGTTTAATTCATGGTTGCATTTTATTGATAATTTAGTTACTGCTCGTAGTTGATAATCTAGTTTAAAGTAATTAGTTTAATTAGTCATAGTTTAATTATTGCTTTAGCTATAATGATCAATTCAAAATCTATCAAGACCCCAAATGTACATGTATTTTATTTTAGTTCGTAAATTGAGAAAAACATCCAAAAGACCGAATAGTTCTTTCCTCGAGAGATACGACTCGGGTCAAACTCATCACCCTACAAGTACCTCGTACTCTTGCGAGCAAGATGACGTGCTTTTAAATTAATTTATTAAAAAGGGGTGCACAAAAGTTTGGATCAAAATTTTGGCGCCGTTGCCGCGGAAGCAACGAGTAGGAATATATGATGTTTTTTGTTTTAAATTATTAGTTTCTTTTTACTTTTATTATTTATTTTATTTTTGCACTTGGTTTTGGGATTTTTTCCATTTGGTACGTTAATGTATTGTTGAGTTTATGCAAGGAAGGCTATCACTTCAATTCAACCTTGCACCTTTCATTGACAACATCCACCGTTCAAATCCACCAAGACCAAAACCCGTTTTTATTCCCGAGAACGATTCGTCAGCAGCAACTGATTTTATTTGCGACCAAGTTCCCAACACAATGTTAGGTGCACATTCGATTCGAAACGGCGATTCGCCACCAAGATCACCTCCACGCCCGATTCAAAATGGGTATGGGAGTGAGCCAATCATTTTGCAAGGACAACCACAACCCCGAGCCTACTGGGCTAATTACCAGAAAGACATGGAAAACATGAGAGACGGAGGATTCCAGCAGCACAACGTGATCAATCACCAACCCAACATGGCAAATATGAGGCAAAACGAAGAGATGAACAACAATGTCATGTGTCAACACAACATCGAGAACATGGCATTTAGGAATGAGGATGTTTTGCAGCGAAACGCTTATGTTAACAATCAAAGGCACGTGAACGAGTGGTTGGTGAATTAAGATCATGGTTACGAGCAAAATAATTTCAGAAGAAGATACGAGCGCGAGAACCATTACGCATATGACGATCACTACGAGAGAGCAAATGACCGAGTTAGGGAACCAAGGGGAGATCGAGCACCTAGGCAGCGCGATTTGGCGCGTCCAAAGGTTGTACCCTTTAGGCCCGCTATTGTTCTTGGACCTATAGCAAGAGAAGTGGAGATCAAACCTCACCAACTTAATTTACTCCCGACTTTCCACGGAAGTGCTCATGAAGACCCTTTGGCATTTTTGAACTATTTTGTTGATGAGGTTGGAAGATTTGTGGTTCATGGCCTTAACCAAGAGGAGGTACAAATGATTTGTTTCCCGTACATCATGAAGGACAAGGCAAAGTCATGGCTACTATCCCTAGAGCCTGGTTCATTGACTGACTGGGATATGATCAGTGAGAAATTTTTAAATCAATACTATTCGGCCCAAACTACGGGGCATCTTCGGCGGCAAACTGCTACTTTTGAGCAGTTAGAGGGAGAGCAATTTCATGAAACTTGGGAACGTTACAAGACGCTTTTGCAATCTTGCCCCCACCATAACTATTCTCCGGAGATGACTAACCAGTTTTTCTTCGATGGTTTATTGGACCATGGGAAACGAGAAGTAGAGATAGCAGCGGGAGGAGATTTTGGAGATTTGACAGCCACCGAGGTGAGGCGGGTGTTGGAAAAGCAAAGCGAAAAATCTAGACAAACCAACTCTCGGCCTCGTAA
>BMAC01001014.1:141189-158270 GCA_014905375.1 Phtheirospermum japonicum | reverse complement strand
GACGGCATTCTATGTATCGATGCGAGAGGCTTATAAGAGTCGTATATACGAGTGGAGGGAAGGCGTATCGATTGAAGGGGACGATACCTGCTATTGTAGGGGAGACGACTTGGAACAGGTGGCTGTTGGAGTTTCAGCGGCCTGAGGAGGTGGAGAAATCAGAGAAGGCCAGGCGGAACAGGATGAGCGAGCCCGGCGGCCCTTCGACTGGTATAGCGAAGCATCGAGGCGGGTCCATGCCGGCTAATCGACAGGCGGCCGAGATTGTAAGTCAATGATAATATTTTAAGTAATTAAATTATATTATTGAACATGTATAATTTATGTTTTAATTAATTCATTAATATTAAATATTGTAAATGTAACTTTAAATACAGGCTGCACAGACGGGTTCGCAGCCCAGTAACTACGAGCTTCTGCTGAGGTATCATCGAAATCCCGACGGCACATTTACGGATCCCAAAGCCCAGAGGATAGCTGTAAGTTTTATATGTTATATATATAACCGATTTATTATAAAATCTGATAAAAGTTATTATAAAATCTGATAAAAGTTGTTTGGTAATAATAGCTGAAAATCTTGATATCAGGAGGATTATGAGAGGGCTTTGGAGGAGAGGCGTGCTGCGTCTTCTGATGATAGCAGCCCTCAGGTAGACCCGAACGAGGTCTACCTACAGGTCGTCGGGAATAGGAAGGATCGACGCTATGGCCTTGGATGCTTTGGGAAGACTCAGAAGGGCTGCAGTACGTCTTCCACCTCCACCGCCGATGTTCGTCAGCTCCAGACGCAGGTGCAGTCCCAGCAGGAGCAGCTTGAGCAGCTTCAGCGGATCCGCGATGAGCAGGCGCTAGAGATTCAGCGGATCCGTGAGGAGAAGGAGCGTACCCAGTTGACGCTCCGTCAGCAGATTGAAGAAGTTGTTGCTCGGGCCATGGCTCGTCAGCCTCCCCCTGATCCGGATGGTGGTTATATTTAGATGTGGATGGATAGTTCAGGATTTTTATACATTCGATTGATGAATTGATTTTTAGTTATTGAATGATTTGTTTTAATTTTTTTATTAATGGATAATTTATTTTTAGTTATCTAAAATCTTATTTGTTTATTATTTTTAATTTAATTATTAATTAATATATTAAAAATTTTAAAGAAAATAAAAGTAATTTTTTTTTTAAAATAGCCGCCAGGAATGCTGGCGGCCTACCCGCCAGTAAATACTGGCGGGCGGACCCGCCAGTAATGCTGACGGCTTAGCCGCCAGGAAAGTATCAGACATTCCTGGCGGGCACAACCCGACAGGAATACTGGCGGTCTTTTTCTAGCGGCATAAGCCGTCAAGGAACCGCCGGCATTCCTGGCGGGCATAATTTCCCGTCAGGATACTAGAATCCTGATCGCAAAAATACTGGCAGCCATTATCCGTCAGGAGGCCATCAGTATTTCATATACTGACGGAATCCTGACGGATTTGGCCGTCAGTAGGGTTTTTTTTGTAGTGTTATGTTGATCTCCACATTTTGAAATACTTCCAAGATTTGCTTTTATTTATCTTTTGATGTCGTCTTTTCAGCCTCTAGGAAAATGATAATGCGTTCATGTCGACGACTTGGAAATGGCAGAAGTCTAACTGTCTGTTTACTCAACACTGGGTAATCCAGTGTCAGCCTGAGCAGGGGATTGGAACATTTAGGTTCTCCATGATTCTTTCCACTCCTTAAAGTTACTGGAGTCAGATTCCCTAGATTTATCTCGGGTTGTGAGGGTAGTTTCCCACTACTTTGACTCTCCATGCGACTCACTGAGGTTGCTAATTGGATCATTTGTTTCTCAAGATCTTTAGTACTCGAGTGGGTATCTTGCTGAAATTGTATGTTGTTTGAGGTCAAAGTGTTCATCATCTCCTCTAAGGATGAATTAGATTCCTCTTGGGGGTTTTGATTGAAAAATCGCCTTTTTCATTTTAGATGGTAGGTACGCTCCACAGGCTAAGTTGCTTCAATATCATTAAATAGAACTCTGCAATGGTCTGTTGTATGCTCGTTGGTGTTGCAAAGATGGTAGGGAATAACCTTGATGGCCATTTTAAAAAGTGTATCTTGAGAGGCAAAGGGTTGTGAATTAGTAGTCATAACTAGTGGAAAAAAGTCGATTAAAGGCGGTGCATAAGTGACGGTTCAAATAGAAACCGCTGCAAAAGGTGTAAAGGCGCTTGTTAGCAAAGAACCGTCACTTATGAAAAAAAATTAAAAAAAATCGAGTTCGGGTGGCGGTTATTGAATTCCAACTGCCACCAATAATACTATAAGCCGCGGTTGCTTTTTAAATCGACACTTAAAAAAACCAATCGGGCAACGGTCCAAGGGAGAAGCGTCACCAATAACACACTGGGTGGCGGTTCTTGAAGTAACCGCCATTTATAGAGCGCCTCAAATTGTGGATTCGGTCTACGCTTACTGGGAGAAGTGTCACCAATAAGTCGGACTCTTTTGGCCGCGCTTCCCAAATTGAACTGTCGCTTATAACTACATATTAGACGCAGCTCTTTCTCCTCCTCAATCGATGATGGCTTAGGTAAATCCCCGGAACCAATTCCAAATAGGCCCTCGAGAAAGCAATCTTCTTATCCTTCCCCTCCAAGCCCTAGAATCCCAAACCATAATCACGATCGCAAAATTGAAACCCAACATTCATCCTGGGGCGAAAACGATGCTGATTTTCTGGAAAGGTTCAAGCTAGGGTTTGAGCCCGAAGTGGAAAACCCTAAAGCCCAGCCCGAGAAATCAGATAATATCGAAGAGCAGCCTCTATCGCCTCCGGATGACGCGGACAAGATATTTAAGAAAATGAAGGATACGGGTTTGATCCCTAACGCGGTGGTCATGCTCGATGGTCTGTGTAAAGACGGGCTCGTGCAGGACGCGATGAAGCTGTTTGGGTTGATGCGCGAGAAAGGCACGATTTCGGAGGTGGTCGTATATACTGCGGTGGTTGAGGGCTTTTGCAAGGCGCACAAATTCGATGACGCGATTAGAATTTTTAAGAAATGCAGAGTAATGTTGTGGTTCTGAACGCGTTTAGTTATCAGGTTTTGATTCGGGGGCTGTGTAGTGAGAAGAGGTTGGATGATGCTTGTGCATTTACTATTGGAATGTTGGATGCTGGGCACTCTCCGGATTTAGCGACTTTAACGGGATTGGTCGATGGGTATTGCAGGGAGAGGGGCGGGGAGGATGCACGGAAGGTGTTTGATGAAATGAGGGTTAATGGATTTTTCGTTGAGGAGAAACAAATGAGGGAGTATTTAGATAAGAATGGGCCTTTCTTGCCTTTGGTTTGGGAGGCGATTCTCGGGAAGAAAAAGGCTTGGAAGAAAAGCTCTCCGTTTTGAGGTTATCTTTCTTTTTTCCTTTTTTTTTTCCCTTCTTTTGGTTGTATACCATTTTCTTTGAGTTTCACGAAGACGAGCAACATTGTGTTGTTTGTAACATTGTATGTTTCTCTATTTCTCGGTTTTTTGAATATTCAGTTATATTCCTCGCTTCTTATACATATATATGTTTACCTGAAATGACTAGCATTAAGGTATTTGATTTCTGATTGTATTAATTCAATAGCATTTATGTAACCTATTTTTAAAAGGGAAGAAAATGCCCAATTTTTTTTCTGTCGCGTGCACTTTTTCCATTCCTGCTTGCTTTTTAGTTAATTTTTTAATTAGGTGTTAATTTATTTTTGTACCCTCTAATTTTTAATTAGGAAAAGTAAGTAAAATCTTAATTCCAACAAATGGTATAGCTAGGATAGGAAAGCTGACAGGGACACTTCGATCAGAATGCCATCATAATTAGGAAACGCAAGTAAAATTAATTACAATCTGTTGTATCGATTTCATGATATGTTATGTTTGTGCCACTTAGTGCGGAGTTTACAGCATCAAAAAGCTTCAATCCTGTAATACAAAACTTGTGAAAATTGGGAGGAGCCGGGCCGGGCCAAAAAAACCATTAAAATACATGTGACCACCAAGCAAACAAAATTTTTATTCTTTGGTTTGAGGTTAACTTTCAAAACAATTTATCGTATATACGAAATTGGTTGTTGTCAGTATAGTTCCACTGCCAACTATTGATTTGATCTTGATGACAAGCAGCGTCCCTGAGAGAGGTACTTTTTTTTTCCCTTCTGATCTTTCATGCGTTCTTTTATTGGCCGGGTTTCTAGTTTAATCGATTTGTTGTACTGTGTTGGATTTTTTTTAAGTCATCTTTTAAATCCATTTCATTTTCACCTAATATTCTTGGCAAACAACACACTTGGCAGGTTTGGTTTTGTCTGCAGATATATAAAATTGTTTCACTTCGTTCAGTTAATAATTTTGTGTGAATACTCTTTGAAGTGCTTATTTGTTTCAGCACTTTGTAGTATGGAAAATTTGATGCATGGCAATTTAGTGTTAGGATGAATACGTAGTTGTGAAATTGGGGTTTATATGCAATTAGAAATACTAAGTTAAGAGTTACAAGTCAAGGTGTGAGTCACTGAGAACTTCAAATTGTACTGTTGGTTTGTAATTTAATTCTCACTGCAGGACATCTCAGGACATCCGAAGAAAAGAATTTATGCTTGCGATACATCAAGATATTTTGGTTTCCAAGTTGAATGTTGTCCCGGAACAGCATACAAGTTCCAGGGTAAACATTTTGAAGCACTCCCTGTCTGACAATTACATTACATACATATATATATATATATATAGTTAGTTGTTTGTTCTTGCTAGTTTGATCTGTTTTGTTCCTCCTGTAGGCCTCCCTCGTATTAGATTTGTTATGTCAGACTCCTATGTTGATCCAATAAACAAAGAGTATACAGGTGAGGGATATTAAATCCCATCTTATTTATAGGCTAACTGATGTTGTTGTATCTGCTTGCTTCTTATTTGGGCTTGCTTCGCTTTTTTTATATTAATCAGGGGACAAGTATATAAATGGAAAAATTATTCCTGTAACAAATAGGATGCGAGGTGTTGCTACAGCACACTATGTGGTTCCTGTGAATGATGCATTAACTGATGAAGTGAGTGTGTTTCCTTCCTGCTCTCTTTATTTACACGTGGGTAGTGTCTTAGGAAGTGAAGGTTTTTTAGTAATATTCGTAGTCTTCTTCGACATTCTTCGAATGCTGAAACGCCTGTGTCTCTTTGCAAGAGATGAAATGAGGGAGACACGAAATGCTGTCCGTATTTTGCTAATCATCAGATACTCTACTACTTTCTTAAATTGAATTCAGAAAATAGTTTGCAGTTAGCAGTGGGTAATACTTGGTTGTCTAGTTTGTTAGGGGAGCTGGTAAAGTGAATTTATTTTCTCCTTTTCAGTTTCTGGAGCTAGTTCCAATCATAAGATTACATCACTATAAATATCAGATGCCTGCTTCGTCCTTCAACCATTCCAATTCTTATGCATGTATCAGAAGATGTACCCTTTTAAAAATTATTTTTGTTAATTTATTTACGTTTTGTATTCATACTTCATGCAGCCTATGCAAAGGAAAATCACCGATTGCAGCAAATCAAAGATGGGTAAGTTTCTTCTACTATATGTCAAACCGCCTGACGGAATATCCACCGGGAAGGGCCCAAATTTTAGTTCTTCAAATTTTCTTTTTAGTTTTTTAGGATTCTTTTTTTAGTTCCTTATTTAGTTTAGCTTTTCTTAGTGGTTTTAACTTTAAGTTTTAAGGGTTTTATATATTTATTTTCTTTAGGATTTTTTCGTGTTGGGGTTTGCTATTTCCTTTTTATTTTTATTTTTTTAGGATTTAGTTTTAGGGTACATTTCTAAGTGTGCTGCCTCGGCATGTTACGAATTTTCGGATTAACAATAATTTTCTGGTGATATGCTTTTTCAGTTTCTCTCTCGTTTCGGGGTACTCTTTGATTCTAGAGACATTTGACAAACTAAAAATTTCTATGTGTTGAGAGAATTCCTAATTATGTTGTTTTAATTTTAATATGACCTGACCAATATCTCTATGAACAGCACTCGTTGACTCACATGATTGGCAAATTCTGATGCTATGATGTTTTTGAAGCTGCGTTTGTTTTGTTCTTCCTTTTTTTTATTATGTATAATTATTGGAAACCCTTCATATAACTTTTTCTTTGAATTTCATAGTGAAACTGTTCAGTTGTGTTAACGGTTGTTAATGTACGTCATAGAGTGCTAGCTACATATTCTTAGTTTATTTTTCTGCTTATGTTACTTTTGGGTTGTGTGCAGTATCTGGATGAAACAAGTCACTCATTTTGAGGATTGTTGAGAGCCAAAACTCTGGAAAGCTGAGTGAACGTGCAGAGTAAAGTGTTCTTTCTTAGTCTAAGTTGTATTTTCATGGTGTAATTTGCTTCTTAATTTAGTCCTTATAATGTGAGTAGTGATTGTTGTTTGTAAATTTTAGCGAGGCTCTATTGTGTTGGGAAATCCTTTCTTTTGCTTGGTTCCTGTGGTAACTAAAGATAATTAATTAATTGTGTATGGGTGTGTCGTTAAAAAAGATGTCAATAGTTGTAAACTTATGCCGTTTCGGTATTTTATACAACACGAGTGTTTTGGGAAGTGAATGAAGAAGCTTATGATTTCACTTTTCCTTGAAGTTATTGATGAAATTGGAGTCTCGCTGTTGAAAGAAATTAGCAGTTAAGTTCCGGATTGAATTGAGCTCAAGATTGTGCAATAAGTACATTTCATTCTTATTTATTAACGCTCTAGCAAATTGCTATGAAAAAAAATGATTCGGAAGAATTATAATAAATTTCTGGAATTTCAAATTTTGTGAAATTTTGGTGCAGAAAGTAAGGGAAAAAAAATAAAAAAATAAAAAGTGGCGGTTCTAACATGAACCGCTGCCAAAGCTTTGTATTTTAAGTGACGCTTCGAAACTAGGAAGCGCCGCCCGGTCCTCCTATTATTGGTGACGCTCCGTTGGAAGGAAGCGTCACCCGGCTTCGGTTATAAGCTGCGGTTCTGAAAAAGAACCGCCACCCGGTTTCGGTTTTAAGCGGCGGTTTTAGGATACGAACCGCCACTCCGTTCTGTTTTTGGCGTCAGTTTCAACCGATTTTCAATAGTTTTGATGGCGCTTCGAACTAAGAACCGCCACCCGGCACTTCTTTTGAGCAGCGGTTTGAACCGTCACCCGGTTTTTTTTACTTTAAGCGTCGGTCATATTAGAGGCGGTTCAGAACCGCCTCTAAAGGCTGTTTTGAACCCGCCTCTAATCGACTTTTTTTCACTAGTGCATATTCGATATGAGAGTAATTGCTGCTTTTGGGGTCTTATCGATAAAGCTCCCTTGCTCGATCCATTTATCATAATTCGATTAACCGCATTTAGCCCCTTATAGAAATACAAGATGAGAAGTTGTTCGGTTATCTAATGTTGTGGATATCTCACCACTAATCGATCAAAGCTTTCCCAATACTCATAAAGAGTTTGTCATTGCATCTGCCTCGCACAACATTCTTCTTTTCGTAAGTTCGTTGTTCGGGATGCTGGAAAATACGTTTTGCAAAAATAAACTCTCGATTTCATTGCAGGTGGTGATGGATGCTGATATCAAATAATAAAGCAAAACTTTTGCCAAATATTTGAGGGAAATGAGAAGGCTCGAAGCTTGACTTTTTCTTCCGTCACCCCATTAGGTTTCATACTTGAGCAGAGTACATGAAATTCATTAAGGTGCTTGTATGGATCATCACCTGCAAGACCACGAAATGATGACAATAAATGAATTAAACTAGATATAAGTTCATAGGTACTATTATGAGCAAGGGCATGGAATATTATAAAAAAAACCTTGCGGAAGTTGTGGATTCACTAGTTGCTTCAACGTTTGCTCGGCTGCGTCCCCTGCCAAGGCCTCTCCTTTTCCAATTCTCTAGGTTCTAGCTCACCGCTATTTTAGTCAAGCTTGTGTCCAAAAGGTTGGTGAATGAACGTGTCCCTTGCTTCTTTCTCTAACCCTTACTTCATGAATGTTGATCCTTCCACCAGAAATTTGCTTTCTTTCACTCGTTATCATGATCTCAATTCAAATTTGCTCATCCTCGCTTTGTCCTCTCGTATGTGCCTTAAATCAGCTATATGTCCACTCTCCAGGGCTTCTACCGTACAATACTACATATTTTTTAAAGATTTTAGAGAGGGGCCTGTTTGTTTTCTGGGCCAAGGGCTCTAAATCCCTGAGTCGGATCTGGAACTGGGTAGCCCAGTGTAAAACATGAACCCAATGTTAGCGGTCAAGCGTGAAAATCGGGGCCCAATCTCGTTAAAACTCCACTTGCAGGCACACACTCGTCCATATCAAAACCAAAATACTTCTTAATCACTGAGATAAACATAAATCTTAATATTATTGTATCATAATCAAATATGCCGATAAGAAGAAAAATCAACGGTGCAAATAAATAAAATGCATATAAGTATATGATTTTAACACTTAAAAACAAGAAAAATCTTCTACTTATCAGTATGATTTAGGTCAAAAACCTTTCCCAAAATCGGACTCCTTCTGCCCGGGCACCTTGACAGATCCGATCAACCCACTGTCTGACATGCGCCATGTTACAAAATTTATGGCAAGTTTCTTTGTTCACTGGGATTTTGTTTTCCCATATGACTCTTCTATTGTTTCACAAAATATTTTTTCTAAGCCGCTCATGTCATTAAATTTAGGAGGAATGATCCATTCGCTGAATTTTAAAAGAACTTGAATGGGTACTTTACCCCAAGCTCCCCTGGGGACCAAATAGGGGTTCAATCAATTTTAGAATAAGAGGAGAGGGATCAATCTTTGTCTAAAAATTTCATAATAAAACGTATAGATTAAGTATAGATCCAAAACGTCTCCTCTGTCTAAATGTGGATTATTGGCCCAAGTCTCATAAACTTGCCAAATACAGATCCATTTTGGTAGTTTAGAGATCTCTCTGAAACTTGGTGCAATAATATAGATTGAAGTTAAGGTCCTAAAACTTCACCATTCTTGTACTTTGTTTGTATGACTTCCCACTTTCATCCAAACACTTGGATATTTTCCACAAACATCAACTATTATTTTGTCGGGGTTGATACCTCTTTTGGTAACTAACTTCTCATATTGCCTTTGATAAATGTGCATAGGAGAAATGTAAATCTCGACAGTTTGAATCTTAGAAGTGCCAGTCTGTGGTCTAAGATCCAAATGTTCCTCTTTAACGCCAGAGGTGGTGGGTTGACTTAAAACCTCCGGTTGTGACACCAGAGTTTCAACATACGTTACAGCTTGTACATTCTGATAGAATACATCATCTGTAACACCCGTGATTATGGTACTTGAACTTATAACCTCCGAGTTAGAGACCTGTTCTTGAATTACTCCTTTTTTCACCATATGAGATGCAGCCTGGAGAGGAGACATTCGCAAAGTTGAGAAAGTTGACATTAACCAGCTGGCTTGCTCGTATGTGATCGAAACAGATTCTCAATCGGCCTGTTGAAGTCGTCCCGTGACCTCCACATTGAGATATAGTATCCCAAAATCTCATTCAAGGATGTCTAGGTTCTCCTTGAGATGCCTTAGCTTTTTGAGGGTATCGTCAGCAACGTGACCCTCCATCTCGAGTTAAAAAATTTGTAAGAATATTTTCATGAGATTTTATAACAATAATATTATAATCATAATATTAACATTCAACATGCCATCTAAGTAATCTAACCTTTTCTGGTTTAGACTCAATATTTTTTTAAAAAAAGGTTTTAACGCTTGCATTTCCAATTTTTAAGGTGAACCTTTTAGATAGCAGAAATAAATGCCATTTCTTAAATGTCTTTCTAACTGCAAAGAACTCCTTCTCGTTAATATGTCGTCGGTTTGCTTCATTATTTAAAAATAGTCCACTACAATATATGCATGGCACTTCTCCCTTTGACGTCACTTTTGTAAGAACACCTACCCACTAATAATCACTACATCTTTGTATAGTATCAGTTCATTCTCATCGCTTGGAATTGAAAGTTTGGGAAGCTGTTTTCAAACCTCTTTAAGCTGTTTAATTCTCCTTTGGTGTTCCTCTGCCAATTTGAAGTCCGCGTCTTTTTTAGTAGGGAACTAAACACTTTCCTCTATGTGCCAGGTTATTTATAAACATCCCAGCAAAATTAACAACTCCCAGAAAAATCTGAAGTTATTTTTTGTCCTTGAGGGTGTCTGGAAATCCTAGTATCTTTTTCACAATATGATTTTGCAGAATAATTTCAGACTCATCGATTTCTCTCCCAAGGATCTCGATTTCTCTAGGAGCTATTACTACCTTCTTTTCTGAAGGCTGTAATCCCTCCTTGTGGTAAACATCTGAGAATATTTTCAAATATTTTATATTATCCTTCATGTTCTTTGATGCGATGAGAATATCGTCAATATGCACGAACATAAAATTGAAATAATCTTTAAATAAATGATCCACCTTTCTTTAATATAGCTAGGGTGTATTTGCTAGGCCCATGGGCATAACATTCCAGATGTAGTGCTCTTGTGGTGTGGAGAAGGCTGTGAACTTCTTGCTTCCTTCTTCCATCTTAATCTAGTAAAATCTAGATTTGCAATCGAATTTGGAGAACACTTTTGCATTTTTAATGCACTTTACCAAATGTTTTCTGCTTGGAATATAATATCCAAGCAGAAGGTTGTGGACTTCTTGCTTCCTTCTTCCATATTAATCTAGTAAAATCTAGATTTGCAATCGAACGTGGAGAACACTTTTGCATTTTTAATGCAATTTACCAAATGTTTTCTGCTTGAAATATAATATCCATTGGATTCCAAGATGTTAATAATTCTCTTATAATTAATAACTAATCTCGACTTTCCTCTTTTGTGGACCATAAACCCCAGAAAACTGTATGAAGAGACGCCTGCTTTAATTAACTTAAGGTCAAATGTGTTCCTTAAGTATTTGTTGCATATCCTTTCAATCCCCTTGATTCATCTGATAGACTTGTATCTAACAATCCCGTTCTCTTTTATGGCTTTCACCTTCAGAGATGCTTCAAGTTCATTCTTATCCCACCATGCCAGAGGATCTTCATTAAAATTCTTTTGAATCTTCCTTTTTATATCCTCTAATGAAATTTGTTCTTCCATGGTGGTATCTGGAAATAAGCTTGTGTATAGGTTGGCTTTGAGAATTTTAATTATTTGTGATTTTATACTTTCCTCCTTTAGGCCTCCTAAACTCTTAATTCTTAGTTGGAGAATCTCTTCTCTATACCTTCTTCGATCCTTCATTTTTGGGTGTCAGAGTTTTCCTTCATCACCACGCTTGCTGCGAAAATTGATTGAGATATTTTTGTGGAATGCCTCTCGTAGTCGTTGGACTATAATCTTATGATCACATGGGGTTTTAAAAATAAATATTCTAGTCTCATTTTCTTGTGTAAATATTTCGAATGTATGTAGGAAATTATTTCCCAACAGAATATCTACTCCTATTCGTGAAAATAGATTGGTGGAGTCTTGACCTTGTATCATGGGCTCCTCCCATCATCATTTATGCTTGTTTGATTCTTCTTTTAAGGATAGAAATCCTTTTAGGGAAATCTCTTTCCGCCACTGGGGATACTTTTTCTTCAATTTCTTTAGGGAAGTCTTTTGGTTTGGTTGTACGATTCTTATGCCTGGATCAATATAGGCTGGAAAATATTTTGCCCGATATTTTTAATATATTATTCCTACAAGAATGTATATGAATAATGGACTGGTGCTCATCTTATTCTCATCTTTTTTTCACCTACTATAAACTCCATTTCATCTCTTAATATTTCCCAATATTTATGTTCCTCGAGAATCTAACCCTAAAGTTTACTAGCTCTAGGTTTTTTCTCACGCTACCTTCAATCAATCACTGTTTCAAATTCTCCGATCTTGAGGATTCTTGATAGTTTCCTATGGAAGGTTGTTATAAGTGATAATGCATCACAAGGAAAGATGTTATCTTTCTGTGTAATGTAGAATATCACTTTTACACCTCTCCATCCTTATGAGCACTTCAATTTTCCATCAGTCTTGAACACTTCAGGAGCTCGAGTGCTTTGACTGGTTTTTAGACCTTCCCATCGAGGTCTAATAATCATTCTGTCTTATTGAAAAGACATTATTCTTGGTTTGATCGTGAGACTCTTGCTTTTATTAAGGATAGGATGATCTTGGATTCTCATGTTGACTTGTTCAATTGTTGAAGTCTGCATGATCTCCGGTAAGATGGATTTTGCCACGTCTTTGAAGATCATTTGTATTTCTATGAATTTTTTTCTCAAGAATACTTCTGAATGATGAGTATTCTAGAGTGTATATGACACTTGTATGTAATCGAGTAGGATCTGTTTCCCTCCATCATCAGGTCTGGCCTCTTAAAATCTTTATGAAGGGTAAGAAATCTATTGAGATTTCAATCCGCCAAATTATACTCAATTCTTCGACAGACACTGAATGTCAATATTACCGCATATAAATTTTTTGTGATCGCCCCAAGACAAGAATCATTGAGATTTGAGATTCTTTATCAAAAAGGGTGAGATTTAATGACGAATCAACTCCTTCTTTAAAAGCTGATTTTATGATTACTTTAATAGATTTGATATGGACTCATGAAAGTGTATTTGCTATTCCTCTTTTGAGTTCACTCTTAATATTCTGGATTTCTCTGTAGGGGATTAGTTGCATCTCGATTTGGTTTCCTGTGTATTCCTTGGGTTTGAGAATTATCTTGTGGAAATTCTATGGTTAATTTGGTGTTTTCGGTTTCTCAAACCCAACTTATTAATCATCTTTTCTTTGGCTTCTATTGTAAATCCTTCATACATCTGGAGATTTAGATGTTCTTTCATTATTCTTATAAGTGTTTTATGAGAAACCGTTGTAAGAGAGAGGAATTCTGACATATCCTCTTTAGTCACTTGTTGAAGAAATTCTCCTTCACTCTGATTCTGAATATGATTCACTTCCATCTTCAAAGTGTATCTCTTTTTCATAGATACTTTCATTTAAGGGAATATCATAAAATTGATGCACCTGTACAAGATTTTGATAATAGATAGCTTCTTCGAACTCTTGGGTCATCTCGAACTATCTAACTCCTCTTTTTTGATTTTTTGGGCAATCTATAGAAATATGCCATTTCACTCCACAATTTCATCAATAACAATCTTTAAAACTTTCATTAGCTTTGGTGTAATCTCGTCTGAAAGTTCTTTTTGTTGGTGTCATGCTAGTGTTTCCTTGCCTTGAAAACAAGCCATTACTTCGGCTTGGCCCTGTCCTTTGTCCTGATTTATAGTTCCTGACCTTTTATTTTAACCAAAACCTTCTTGATTTCCCTAAAAACCTCCTCTGGCTTCCCCGAGCATAAGGGTGTCTTCTTTCTTTATTCCTCTTATGTCTCTGTAGATGACCTCCGACTACTGTTGGGATGTCATTTTCAGCACAACATAGAGGAACCAATTTATTAGTTCCTCTCATTCTCTTGTAATTCTTGTGAAGTGTAGCATGATGGCACAACTCTTCTAACTTGGCTTTTAGGAATGACATCCTTCAAGCAACCATTTCCATATCAGTTGATGGCTTATATTCTTGGATTAACATCTCTCTTCAAGGACATGGTATTTTCGCAAAGAATAATTGTGCTGCATCGCCACCATTCACCTTGGCTTCCCACCGGTATTCGGTAATAGTTGATGTATTCATCTATATGATAAATATCTCATAAATCGAGGAAATAGAGGTCTTGTCGATATTTTTCCTTCTTCTTCTCTTCTATCCCCTCGAAATATCCTGTGCCAATAAAATGGATTTTGAATAGTTTAACCATAATATCAACTACCCTTTTTAATGATTATAACTCTCAATTTATATTTGGCCTTATTAGTCTCACGCAATCTTTAATGATCCTTTAAGGCTCATTTCAAGGAGTAAAATGAACCCTTCTTTTTCTAGGCCGAGAGTGCAAGCTTCAAGTCGCATTGCAGATACCCAATCGCCTATTAATATCTCTCGATTCTTTAAATCTACAACATCAAGATTTAACATTAATACATATGGATGTATAGAATCAAGTTGGCACTTCTCATATGGTGTGTTGAGAATATTGGGCCTTCGGGAACGTTGCCTAGTACTGTGTCTGTAGGATCTTCTTTTTTGTTGAAATCCTCGACATGAGGTATTGGTGCGTCTGCAACTCATGTGAAGCCGTACTTTCGCCTGAATTGAGACTTGTTGGTGGTGGTGCAAGAGCACTTCTCGAAACTAAGGCTGAATATTCTTCTGAGTTTATTTTTAGATCTACATTACCTAATTCGGTGAAGGATTCGACAAGGTGATGTAAATCTTCAATATTTATTTACATTACTTCTTAGAATGTAATGAATTCATTTGATTATGGCCATTATTTTTTCTTCCTCTGTTGTCTTTTAATCTCGATTGATTTTCCTTTTTGATGTAAAAGGGGTTCTGTTCTAAAAGTTATACATTGGCTTCCTCGGGATGCACTTGGCTTAGCTTCAAGGGCCTTGACTCATTTTTGAAAAACAATTAATATTTCTCATGTTTCCTTTTGATGTTCAAGTGTCTCTTTCATGTGTACCTGGATACGTTATTGATGGTGGTAGATATCTTGTACCATTATTTGGATTTCTTTTATATCTTTAGGGTTCTTAGAGGAATCAGATATCACTTTGCTACAGTTTAATCTATGGATGGATTCATGAGCTGCATCCTTATCAAGTCCGTTTTAGCATCTGACTTACCCAAAGGTAACTCAGGTGATACGCCCTTTGTTTCTCGCATTGTCACAAGGTTTCCCTATTGACTCCTTCTAGGTCTTGTTCAACATATTGGTTGTCCCAATATTTAATTTCTCTTGATGTTGTAACTCGTTAATTTCAAAGATTTGGAAATATCGTCTGAAATGAATACACCCGAATACTCATTTGCATCCATTTTAGAGATAGATCTCCTCACCAAAAGTGAATTAACTACTTATAATAAATTGTTTTAAAAGTTCTTAATAAATCTACGCCCAGATACCATTTTAAAGGCACCATTTCACAGTAATTTTTTAATATTCTGATCTAAGTATTACTTTTATATGCACAAAGTATTCAGTACATAACAATTAAGTATCGTATACATTAAGGGTAAGTATTCAATTCTGAACTATATATTTAGACTTTTATTCGCAAAAGGACAAATTTCATTAAATAAGGGCAAAATTGGATTTTTATATAATAAAGGGAGTGGATATAAAAAGCTAATTTGTAATAAGGAGTGGAGGGTGAATTTATTTGTATGAAAAAATGAGTTAGGGATTTATCTACAAAATAATAATAATAATAATAATAATAATAATAATAATAATAATAATAATAATAATAATAATAATAATACTTCTTATGTTGGTTTTGAAAAGAGAACTCAAAAACTATTACAACACATATTTTCATTCCTAAATACGGAAATTCAGATAACAAATCATATATCAGTATATCACATCAAACTATAATTTCTCAAACTTTGTTTTACAACCTTGATTGGACGTGGAAATTCGATCCATATAATAAAACTATGCATAGTCGAACCCTAGGACTATCAGGAGACGTGTGTCTTATTGAGTCGAGCCGGCTCATGAGTTATTCGAAATCAATTCGAAAAAAGTTTAAAATTAACTCGAGATTAATCGAGACGAGCTTGAGCCCGAGTTAATCGAGTATGTAACGAGCTCAAAGTCGAGCTTAGTGATATTCTACTCGATAGGCTCGTGAGCCTAATCGAGTTTTGATAGATTTATCATTTTATCCTTATTATGCTTACATATTTATATATATAACCTAAATATATAATAAAAATTAATATTAAGTATTTTATTTTATGGTCGAGTCGAGCCAAGCTCGAACTTGGTGATTTTTCAAACTAATCGATCTCGAATGTGAGAAAATTGAACTCGATCATCAAGTTTCAAGTTTTGTAGTCGAGCTTGAGCTCGAGCCTGACAATGATTGACTTGACTTGACTCGATTATACCCCTACTCCCTATGAACCTAAAAAAAATATTTTAATTACTATTCTGGTGTTCCAAAATAATAGATTTGTTAATATTTTTTTCATATATATTATTATTAATTATATTCTCTTCTCTTTGTTTCATAATGAATGCTACATTTTTTTTATCAAATTATTACATATTTTCCATACTTATTCATACATTTACGTATATATTTTTATTTAATATATATTTATATTATTTTTTATTGAGATTTATTGCTAAAAATAGGTAAAATTTAACTTTGCAAGTATACTAATTAATTTTTTTTTTGTATTTTTTAAAGTAAAAATGTATTATCTTTATGCAACGGATGAGCTATTAAAGTTACACTCTCCACTTACATAAATTAACTTTTACGTAAATTAAATAGATAATAATAAACAATTAATAAAAGATCACAGAGTCGAAGATTAAAACGATAATATTTTATTTATATTAATAACTTTTTTTGTATATTATATAAAACTAGTTTAATGACATGCGAGAAATTATGCGATATTTCATGATCTAAAATTGCACTTTTATGCGTTTCATAGTATCATATATGTTTATTTCTCGTATATATATGTATATATATATATAGGATTGGGTTCAAATGAGAACCATGTCATTATATGTGAACCTAGGGACTAATCCTAACCATAGATCTAATAATGTGTGTGGACCAGATTTTTTCTATTTTTTTAATTTCATTAAATTATATATATGGTAGGGAAGGGTGTTTATGTAAATAATAAACACCCTAAATCAGATTTAATCCCCGTCTCCTCCCGTTTCTTCCCCAAACTTTATCCCTCCCCCAAAACTCATCCCTATCTCTCCCCCAAATTGGCCGCTCCATCCTCTCCTCCATCATCAACTCCGCCTCCGTCTCCAACTTCAACAACTTCAAAGTCTCCCTCCCCGGCTCCGCCCAGAACGACGTCGTCTACGGCCTCTTCCAGTGCC
>BMAC01001014.1:92906-128422 GCA_014905375.1 Phtheirospermum japonicum | reverse complement strand
AAATTTTTGTTCAATCCTCACACCAGTTTTTCACAGTTCATCGTTCACACCAGTTTTGCCGTACCTTTCCCCCAAATTCCAATTTAATCGCCACGCAATACCTTCTCCCCCAAATTCTCGTTCAGTCCTCACACCAATTTTTCACCGTTCATTCGTTGCAGTACCTTTTCCCCAAATTCCCGTTTATCAAATTAGCAATGCATGTTCCCCAAATTCACATTCATCAGATTAGCGCTGAAAAAAAAAAAAAAAAAAACAAAAACCTCAATCCACCGCAAGTGTCTCAAGACATGCAAATTCTTATCCAAAAAAAGAAAGAAAGAAAAAGAAACAATAAGAGACATTAGCTGTAATTCCGCCATGGATGATGAAGGCCCTAAAACTCGATCCTGCCGGCTGCTGCGAGGTGTTGGTTAATTCCGGCGCGAGGGTCATAATCGACATGGATGATTTGAGATTGAAGGTAAGCTCTCCAATTTCATTGACTCAAGTTCAATTATTGGAAAAACTTGTTTATTTTGGCAGTATCCGATCCGTCCGAGCATCACAACTATAAATGAATATAATACAAGAAAAATAAAAATTATTCTTATTTAAGCATTTTTTTTTTTCAAATCACCTTCTTTGATGCACATCCAATAGATTTTGGTGTGTTTTTGTGGTCTAAATAAAAGCGGTGAGGATGTGTTGGATGTTTGAAATCACTAGTTTCATGTTTTAGTTGCTAACAGTCTTAGTTAGAGAGCTATTTATTGTAGCAAAAGCAAAAAGTAGATGAGAATCTAAAGTTATTGGTGTTTGCAAATTGATTAAAGCTGAATAAATTTTTGGAGTATTTGGTGATTAAATTAAAAAATGCTTTGATTGTATGGAAAAGTCGATCTAAATCATCCCTCCCTTGCTTTTAGATTTCTATTAACCTATGTAGAATCAGAAGCAGAATTGTCATTTGAAGACAACTAAAACTATCTTTTCTGCCAAAAGCTGGAAATTGATTTTTTAAAATGCATGCATTTGCAATCTTTAAGCTCCATGGCCTATCTCATTGTTTGTTTGTTAAGTATAATTAAATCTACGGCTAATTAATACTCATGGCTTGTTTGTTAAGTATTATTTAATATACAACTCGTGTTTTTCCTTGAGTCTTGATTCTTGAAGTGTGATGTAGCTTTCTTGGCTTGTTAAGAATTTTTATTTTTATTCTTGAAACAGAGTGATGCCAATAGTAGTGAGACATTGATCTTCATTTAATCTGTTGCTTTCTCAATTGCTTATCATTTTTGGCCAATTTTATTACGCCTCTACTTTCCCCCCTGAGATTTTATGAGAGTTTTTTTTAATTCAAAATTAGAAAAGTTATCCCTGAGATTTTATTATCTTGCATTTATCATATTTATCAAGGACTGTATTTGCATAGATCTTGTGTTTATTCTGGGCTAAAAGTCATTTTGATTTTTACTTTGATTTAGTAGACTGGTCGATGGTTGAAGGTTTAGATGTTTGTCGATCTTGGTTGGACTATAATTATCGGTGAACTGTGCGTTAGGCGATATCTTATTTTGTTTCTAATTTCTAGGGTAATCACTAAAAAATTCAAAGTACTTGTTAACAAATGAAATTAGTATCATTCATTCATGGATTTATTTGGCTTTTTTTTTTTTAATTTGAAAAAATCGAGTAACATGACGCCTGATGAATCTAATATTTTACTAATATTGAATGCCGTGGGAAATACTGATAATATCATTTTGCAGCGGAGGTTGGATGTATTATAAGACACTGATTAAGAAGTATGTGTAAGGAATGGTTTTCCATGTCTCTAGTAATTTGATTAGTTAATTGGTAGGGTGTCAGTGGGCATTCTGTGAACAGAAGTGCAAATAACTGCAAGGTTAGCTCAAGAAAAGAAATCATAAATAGTTTGATTATCTAAATTTCAGATTATAGATGGCTTATAGACATGCATGTTAACAATCCATCCATGGGGTTATACTCAAAGTTTGTCTTTGTTTTCTTTCTTAGGCACCTTGTGATTTTGTAGAATTGATTTTTGCCTTGTTCATGTATATTTTGTCTATTGATGTTGTTTATGCTTTAGGGTTTAGGGTTTTCGACGATAGCCCTAATAACATTAGTGCTGCAATCAGGAGTAGATTAACTGGTGACAATCCAAATCTTTCCACTAACGAACGCTCCATAATTCGGCAGTTTCTTGATACTTATCCGAACGAGGATAAGTTTGTTTCGGGATGAGTGTCATACATATGATGTAAAGTTGTATGTGCATGTTCAGCACACGATACAACCACCTGTATTTAGTATATAGGCAATAAACTAGGCCTGCTATACCTATTAATAGGGGTGTAATTGTGAAAGTTGTGTCACTCGGATGCGTACTGCATAGTGCAACCTCTTTCACTCATGGCTGGTCCTAGTAATTTTGGGCTCGAGTCTAAATTTTAAAATGGTCCCTTAGCTTAATTAAGAAATAAAATATATGTTGCTATTACATTCATTTTTCGTGTTCTTAATTATACAGACTGATTTTTCACCCAATCTTTTTTTTTTTTTATTCAGCTCCAGACCTAGATATCACCAGTCAAGGAAGAAGACAAACTCAAATACAAGATAATTCTCAAGAAATATCTAATGATGACCAAATCAACAATGTCGTCACTGGTTAAATCAAATCGTCTTTTTAATAACTTTTCTTATTTTCTTAGAATATTTCTCAGTTCCATCCATTATTTATTATGTTTAATCAATTCTTCCAAACATACGGGTCATATATTTATTATGGTTTTGATGTAGATACAACACAAAAAAAGGGAAGAGGGATAACAAAAGGTATCTCAGTTCGAAAGAAGATAAAGAAGATACAAAATAGAAAGTTAGAAATTACTATTCATCCGCGTCGAAATCGGATAGTAGGGGAGAATGCTGATGAATTTAAAACTGAAGCCAGTGCCATCCAGTATGCTCGCTGGAAGAAAATTCCAACGGATCGTAAGAAGATGCTATGGCTAGCGATGAAAGTAGGAACTGAAAATATAAATTTATATTTATTATATATATATATATATATATTTATTATTCATTATGGTGTGATGTTAACTATTTTATATGAATAATATTGCAGCAAAAGTTTAATCTTCAAGAGAACGTTGAAATCAAGAAAGTAGTATTTGAACAACTAAATCGCCAATATGGGAGTCTTCGGCATAAGCTACATGATCATTACACAAAGAATAAAGATGATGAGAAAATATTCGAACAGCCTCCTGATGGAATAACTGTGGAAAATCGACTACTTTGAAAGTGATGAGTTCAAGGTATGCAAGGTTCTAGATTTTTTTTTCACAAGTAACATGTCATTAGTGACCCTTATGCAGAACTCATTTCTGTTTCTTTTCATATCTTTAATGTGTGTCCCGGTCGCATATGTATGCAGGAAGTTAGTGACCGGAATAAGCGAAATCGAGATAAACTGAAGATGGCTCATACTTGTGGGACTAAATCTATAGCACAATATTACTATGAAGAGGTAGGTGATTTCAATACCCTTATAATGTCGTTGTGTGATACATACATACATATATAAATACAACTTTTATATGTGAAATGACAGCGTGATCTGGAGACTGGACAAGAGCCAACACGAACATCAACATGGATGAAGACTCGATTTAGCAATAAGAAAAAGGATTGGATTGATGATGCTTCCCGTGAAGCTTATGTAAGTTATTCCTTTGATTTTTGATTTATATTATGTTCATCATTAAGTTAGAAATGCTAAAAATGAATATCTCTAGGAGGATATTATGAAATTGCAAAATGAAGGAGGTGTAGATACAGAGGGCCCTGTGAGCGAAGATGAAGCTTTCATAAAGGTGCTTGGACCGGAGAAACCAAGTCGTCTACGTGGTTGTGGGGATGGATTGAAGCCACCATCTAAAAGAGGAGAATCAATTAATCAGGAACTAGCAAAAGAGAATGAAGAATTGAGAAAGCAAGCTGATGCAGATAGAGAATGTACGCAATCTCTAATGAGAGAGAACAAAGAGCTTGCTTCTCGCTTAGAGTCTTTGGAGTCCCAATTTAGCCAAATCCCCACAATCCTTCAAAACTTGAGTCAATTTGTTCAGACTCCACCAAACAATGTGAGTTTTTTTATCTATATGGTAAATTTAAATTTTATTTGCTGCTTGTTTTGTTTTGAGAAGTTTTAGAGAACTAAAACCGCTATTGTTGTTATATAAGTATGTTAAGTATATATGTTTTAAGAGTTAAATGAAAACAAATAAAGTATAAAAATGAGAATTATTAACAAAATTAAACAGGTGACATTATATTAAGTTGGTATAAAATTAGCATGTAGACAATAATGAATCAGAGTACATCACTAATATCCTACTTAATATATTTTGCCCATTATATTGAATTGTTCTTATTTTTTCTTGGATCTGTTTTTTGTTGTATTTGTTTTGGCTTGAGATGAAGATTTTGGGTGTTGGAGGGGAGGTTTATGGATAATATGCAGATAGTGTACTCTGCCTACTAGTATCTGGGGATTCTTTTTTGGAAAAATCTCATTTAATCACACAAAACCATTACGGCAGTCATAAATGAAAGAAATTTATATTTTTTGTGATTTGAATAATTTGATGTTATAAAGTGCACATGTTATCTTAGTAGTCCAGTTCAGGCAGGTAACGATAAGGCATCTAAGGTAGATTCATTCATCACTCAATGTTCGCTTTTGTTCATGGAAACATAATATTACGTACAGTTAGCCACACATCCACAGGCCAGGGGCGAAATATATTTACATTTTCCATATTATATTCATTATTCTAGTCTTTTACATGCATTTTGTTTTCTGCCCCTGACAACATATCTGCAACACATTTTCAAACTCGATAATTACATTTTAGTTGTGAATAATTACCGTGCCATTTCCATTCCTTGAGTGAATTGTGAAAATATCTCATATTACTTGGGTGCTTAAGTATCTATTCAGGATATTATGCTTCTTATAAGTGTTATGCTTCTTATAAGTGGGACTTCATATAGTTTGTGTTAGTTTTCTTTTTCAATATGCCAGTTTTTGGTGCTTTGTTATTGACATTTTTATTTCGAATAACATTATTGGCTGGTATTGGGTCTTGAATGTTTTTTCTGTTGGGTTTTCTAATTTAGTGGTATAATTAGAATTATCAGAGTGGGTTGAATTTAAACTTCAAATAAGTCTCAGTAAAAAGACTCATAAAATGGTAATTTTCTCCCCATCTTGTGCCTTGAGAATATTTTATGTTTCTTGCTGTGAAATTAATGACATGAAGTTTAATTGGAGTGATGAACTTTCTTATTTAAATTAAAAATCTTGTCTTGGGATGACTTAAATCTTTGATCTAATGTTATAATGGATGTTAGTTATTTTAATCTATTTATATATTTATTTATCTTATCACTCTGAATAAGAACAAGCTTATTTAATTGTTTGTTCATTATTTTCTTTCTTAGCAGGTTTGAAGAGAGGCTTTGAAAGAAGTTGAGATGCTGCTATGAAAACCTAGTGAAGATTCACAGGATGCTTCTTAGTTTTAGTTTTTTAGTCATTTGTTTTGCTTTGTTCAATACACTTTAGTTTATCTAGTTTTGATTGGTGCATTTGTGTTGATGAAACTTGATGATTTCGAGCTCGCTAAGATGATGGATCCTTCAGGGTGCTATGTTTGTTTTTTTTCAATTTAATTGTTAATTATTTAAAATTTTCACTTCTTGCTACAAGACATGAAAGTCGGGAAAAAAAAGGTGCCACTAATATGACTTTTATAACAAAAGGGTCGTCTAGTATAGTTTTTGTCACAATCTCTTTACAAGGCAACAATTATTTTAAAAGAGATGAATCTAATATATTATTATATATTATGATGAATTAATAAAAGTATATTTGTGACTATCAGTACTTATTGTTGTGACAAGTCATTTTTGTGATCAAAACATTTGGTTCCAGTGATAATAATTACAAGCGACTATAATATTGAATTGTGTGACAAATTGTATGGGGTTATAGTGAAAGTAATTGTATGTAACTATARCATTGAATTGTATGTGACAAAAGGTATTGCGTTCTAGTGACAATAATTACATGTGACKATACTATTTTATTGCACGTGACTAGAATATTAGTTTCTAGTGACAATCATTATYTYTGGTTACAACGTTAAAATATTTGTGACTATTGCATTCATTCTAGTGACAAAAATAGATGTGGCAAATCAATTACATTTTAGTGGCAAAACTTGGTCGTCGCTAAAACATCACGTTTTAGTGACGAGCAATATATATGACTAGAGAGTTAGATTTTAGTGACAACATTTAATGTGACTACAAGAGTGATTCTAGTGGCGATCACATTAGTCATCACTAAAACTTTTAGTCACAGTATTTATAGTCACAACCTAGTGATGACTTATAATATCGTCACTATCATGTTATTGTGACAAAACCTAGACAAATAGTGACGAACATTTTCGTAACTAAATATACTTTTTCTTGTAGTGACATAAGTTAAATAAACCAATCTTATGAGTTTATTACTTAGATTAGCCTATTTGCCTAGCGTTTTATGCTGTTATTGGATTAAATCTAGAGATCTTATTATAGGTTGTTCATTAATTAGGTTTAATTGAAGAGCTTGTTTAGATTAAATACTCGATAAGGGCAAATTTGAGTAGTAGAGATTGTTGCTATTTAGGGCTTTTAGTTTCATATGAAAAGTGAATTATGATATTACAATTGGTTAGATATCGAGGGTGGAAACTGAACTTGGACTGGAATCTTATCATTATTATCAATCTCTTATTAATTCTCTACGTGTTTTGTTTGTTTGAGTTTATTTACTTTGATCTTTATTTCTTTCTCAGTTCTCATTAAATAGTTCATCTTCTTTACCCTTTTTATTATTTTAATACGAATAATCACAAGTTAATCCTCACTCCTCGTGGGATTGACCATTACTTACTACTTCTACTAGTTAGTGGAGAAAAGTTAAGAAAAAATAGAATATTAAATTTATCGCGTAACGACGCGCGGTCACTTAACACCCGTGTATTATCGTGATTTGTTAACTATAAAATCAAAAATATTTATGATAATTATAAAATCTTAATTTTAAAATAAAAATTCAAAGAATGTATTAGAACTCATGTCTTGTACCTTTTTAATCTATTTATTAATTATTATAATTATTATATAAAACTTTATTTTAATATTTAGATTAAATTCGTTAATAATTTTATATACATATTAAGAAAAATTCAAACGATGTCACATTCTAAACCTGTGTCTAATTTCTATTAATTAATTATTATTATTAAAATATTTTGTATTTTAATATTTAGATTAAACTCGCTAATTTTATTCGTTACATACTTTAAAAACTCAAAATATGATATACTCCCACTCATATCGCATTGTACAAGTGTCTAATCAATATTAATTAATGATAGTAATAAATATAATAATAATAATAATAATATTATTATTATTATTATTATATAATTTTATATATTTATGTTTAGATTGAATTCAATACCAATATTAACTTATATACTTATAATATTGCAAATAATTCGTAATAACTATATAGAATATTTAAAAGTCCAAAAATAAAATTATAATAACTTTTATAAATACAACTTATTTAATTATTCTCATAATAATTTCTTTTTGCTATTAAAATTACTTTAAATATAATTTATCTTTAAAATAACTTAACTAATTTAGATCTTTTTTACTAATTATATGTAATTTATTTATATTTTATATTAGTAGAAAAAAAGAAAGTATTTATATAAATAAAAGAGAAATATTAAATTAAATAAAATATAATAAAAAAAATTAAGAAAAATATAATAAATTAGCTAGATATTAATCTTAGATGACACGTGATCAAGTGAGAACCATAAATTATTTTTATCTAATAAAACATACAAAGCAGTAATACGTCACTTTTTCAGAAATAATTTAAAATAAATAAATAAGAATAAAATAACATAACTTTTGCTTATTAGTACTAGCAATCATATAGACCAAACCAAATGCCACAGACAAAAATATCTACTCCTCCAACTACATATATTCCAGAGAGAGAAAAGAAGAAGTGAGAGAGAAAATGGAGGAGGGTTTGCTGTCGAAAGAAAGATTAGGAGAGGGGAGAGTGGGATGGAGGGAAATAGGAGTGGAGATGAAGAGGTTGGGTTATTTAGCAGGGCCAATGATGGCTGTCACTTTATCATTCTACTTGCTCCAAGTTATATCACTAACCATGGTTGGTCATTTAAGCGAACTCTCTCTTTCCAGCACCGCCATAGCCTTCTCTCTTTCTGGAGTCACTGGTTTTATCATTCTTGTATGTATATTTCCTTTTTTGTTCCTCTACCAAGCTTTTTTTTATGTGTGTGTGTTGTTAGTTCAGATCCTCTGTCTACTCTCTTGGAATGCTAAATTTAAAACATGATGTTTGTCGTTTTGATGGTTTGTGTTCTTTTAATTTTTAAATATGTTTTCAATAAATAATATTATCCATTTGAATAGAGTTTTGCTACTAATCACCTGCGACTCACTCAAATTTCAGAAGCTTTTATTATTATTATTATTATTATTTATTTTTATTTTTTTTTGTTTTTCGGTTTACGTGATTCTGCATAATATGATGTGTCATAAAATTGTTTGTTCTCCTTTTCATTTGACTTTAGAAAAAGATAAAAAACACAACACCACCTACTGCTACTTCTAATTTTTGATTCTCAGCTATTTTTGTCTGTAGAACAATATATTAATTCTTCTATAAACACCCTTTTCTTCTCACAACCACTCCCTTAGCTAAGTCAATTATTGAAAAGAGGTCAGTCAAATTATTTTATCAGCATGAAATGTGAGAAGAATTATTTTCGGGACCATCAATTGCTTTCACATCTCACATCAAAGTTTTCTATTTCAGTATCACAATTCATATTAATTCATAAGCATGTCACAGTATCAATGCATGTGTGTCCATTATTTATTAGAAGGGACAAACAGTATCAATGCATGTGTGTCCATTATTTACTAGAAGGGACATGTTTCTAGCTTGGACCCCGTTGCATCATATATCATAAAAAATATATATATTTTTATATAAATATCAAATACAAATTTATTTTTTTAAATAATGGATTTATGAATTTGTTTTACAATAGTTGGGTATGGCGAGCGCTCTGGAAACGATAAGTGGACAAGCTTTTGGCGCTAAACAATACGAAAAAATCGGGACCCAAACGTACACCGCTATTTTCTGTCTCATCATTGTTTGCATTCCTCTGTCAATCTTATGGATATATATGGGGCACGTGCTCGTATTTGTCGGCCAAGATCCTCAAATCTCGAACGAGGCCGAGAAATTCATGACGTGGCTCATCCCCGCGCTATTCGGGTACGCCACTCTACAACCACTCATTCGGTACTATCAGATGCAGACCATGGTTTTCCCGATGCTCGTGAGCTCCATCGTTACTTTGTCTTTTCATGTGCTGGTTTGTTGGGCATTGGTTTATAAAGCCGGGTTTGGTAATCTTGGAGGAGCGGTTGCCATGGGCATTTCGATGTGGTTGAACGTGACGATTTTGAGTGTGTACATGATATGCTCATGTAAGTGCGCGAAAACGCGGGCCCCGATCTCGATGAAGGTGTTTGAAGGGATAATGGAGTTTTTCAGATTTGCGATTCCTTCGGCTGTTATGATTTGGTAAATCGCTTCTCATTTTCCCTCCGTTCGCACTTTTAAAAAAGTGATTTTCAGCTTTTAGCTGAAATACAATATCTGTTGACTAATTTGACTTTTAGTTGCAAACACTACAAACTTTTGATTCTAACCACTTTTAGTTCTTGGTACAACAAATCACTTTTTGTGAAAAGCATTTTAAGGTTCGGCAACTCCTAAAATAAATCAAAGAACTATCGATAAGAAGGCTCAATGAGTTCCTTGGTAGAACGGAATGTCTAATCTCCCTGTTTTATGCCCTAGGAAGGGAAATTTCATTCACCCCCGAGAAAAGAATTGAAATTGGACTTATAAGTAGTATAATTCTCGGATGGCTTTGCATAAGAAGTCCTTTTACAATGAAATAAGTTAGGACGAAGTTGTTAATTATAGATTACCTAGAGAAGTGCTAATTTTTTCTAATGATTGTCTTGTTGTGCTACGTTGAAAGAAAAATGACAAGCTTATGCAAGCAAATAATGAGCTCATATTTTTTAATATAAACTATTTCATACTTACATCAGAGAAGTATACAATTATATATAGCAATACACCTAATTATAGTTTGTCTACAATATGTGGTTAGAAATGCTACTATACAGTCTGACAACGACTACTTAAAATGTGTGGACAGTAATACCACAGTACAATTTGACAGTTATATCCGCTGGATGTACTGAATTAGGACTGACATCATCTGATGTAGTGTAGGTTCCATGTAATGGCAGCGAACTTTTATGACAACCTCTCATACGACCTGAAGTTATGGTCATGCGACCTAAAACTATCAGGTCGGTACACATACAACCTGAAGTTATCAGGTCGTTGATTAGGTCAACACTCATGCGACCTAAATCCATTAGTTCGCTCTAGTTTAGACTGACTTTTAACACCGCCCCTCAACTCAAAAAAAACACTTAGACATGATTTTCAGTCTATCTCTAAGCTTGGTGAATGATTGCTCGCTCAAAGGTTCTATCAGGATATCAGCTATCTATTTTGAATAAGGAACATGTTACACAGTTAGCTGTTGTGAAATAATCTTGTCTATAACATAAAGTAGATCAAGCTCAATGTGCTTAGTTCTTGCATGTAAAACTGGGTTTGAGACTAGAGCAATAGTGCTCATGTTATCAACCCAAACAGTATGTGTCTTAACTGATCTAATCTTTCATTCCTTGAGCAGGTATCCTATATATGTCATTTCATCTGCAGTGTTTGCTAAACTTCTGTAATCTACCTCAATGCTTGATCTTGACAAAAAGCCCTACTGATTTGAACTCCATGACACAAGGTTGTTTCCATGATAGATATAAGAACCACTTATGAACTTCCTATCATCTAGATCATCAACCCAATCAGAATCAAAATCTAGTCAAATTGAAATTTGGAGCTTTCGTTATTCGCAACCCATGATAATGGTACTTGCTAAGTATCTTAAGATTCGTTTTAGTGCTCTCCAATTTATGTTCAAAGGATTAGTCATGAACTAACTTAGATTGTTAACACTAAAATAAACTTTAGGTCTTGTAATAGTGACATATTGTAGGCATCCAACCAAACTTCTATAAAGAGCAGGATTTATGACTATGTTGCTCCCCTTAAATCTGGATAGGTTGTTAAAGTAATCATTTGAGTAGGAAATTAGCTCTTTCGAGAAGCTCTCTGACATACTGTCCCTAACTCAGATGCATTTCCTCTGTATATGTGAGGAAATGAATTCCCAAAAGCTGTTTAACATTGCCTATCTCTTTGAGTGACAAAACCTTCTTCAAATTGGCAACAATAGACGTGATCTCATCCTTATTGTTCCTGTAATTAATTTGTCATATACATAGATGAGGAGATAAGTTCTTAAGCCATTATTCAATCTGTAGAAATGAGAAGCATCAACCATTGAACCTGTGAAGCCAAGACCACGAAGAATTCCTTGAACTTTTCCAAACCATGATCTAGATGCCTGTTTAAGACCATAGATAGCCTTAGCGAGTCTGCAGACAAGCTGTTTATCCTTCTGTTGTTCAAAACCTAAAGGTTGTTTCATATAGATCACTTCCTGTAAATCTCCATGCAAGAATGCATTACTAATATCAAGATACTTAACATCTCATCCTCAAGAAACAACAAGACTTAAGATTATCCTTATTGTTGTTGGCTTAACAACTGGACTGAAAGTTTCAGAAAAATCAAAACTAGCTCTCTGAGAGAAACCTTGAGCAACTAATCTCGCTTTGTGTCTAGCAACTGATTTATCAGTGTTTCTCTTGGTCTTAAATACCCATCTACAACTAATTACATTTCTCCCCTCAAGTGCTGGAACTAAAGTCCAAGTGTGATTTTTTATCAGTGCATTGTACTCTGCCTACATAGCTTTTTCCCAAACTCCAATCTTAAGAGCTTGATGAGCATTCAGTGGTTCATCATCATCCTCATGTATTACTTTTGTAGAGAGTATTTTGGATTTATGTATGCCTGCTTTAGACCTTGTCAACATAGGATGTAGATTCTGAGACTGACATGGTATAGAAGGACTAGAGTGATCATTAGAAAAGGATGGAGTCGAACAACAAGAGGGATTGTAATGCTGGAGCTATGAGGTGTGTTCAAGTGAGTATGATGAGGTGATTGATGTGAGGAAGGTGTTTGATCAGGTAATGTGGTTAGAGATGAAAATCATTATTTAAAGGTGTTGATGGTGTGTCTGTTTGAGAAGGTGAGGTGGGAAAAGTATGATATTGAGGTGGTGTTAGGATAGATAGAAAATGGGACAAGGTGAAGTGTTGAGAGTTAATAACTTTTTTAAACTTGTATGAGAATTTATACTCACTGAGCACAATATTTCTAAAGATTATCACCTTCCCAAAAGGTAACTAAATTTTGTATCCTTTGTATTGGGTGTTACAACCAAGAAAAGTACTTGGAACAGACCTGTATTGGAGCTTGTATGAATTATAGGATCTGATATGAGGATAGAAAAGGCAACCAAAAACTCTAAGGAAGTTGTAATAAGGTTTCTGATTGAAGAGACACTCAAGAGGAGTTTTATAGAAATTTTTCTTGTAGGAAATTCTGTTGATAATGTGGGCAAAAGTAGTGAACGCATCATCCCAAAACCTAAGAGGTAGGTTTGAATGAGCAAGCAAAGACAGTCCCATCTCAACAAGATGTCTATGTTTCATTTTAGACACACCATTCTGTTTTGGTGTATAAGGACAAGATATCCATGGTTTATACCATCATCCCAAAACAACTTATCAAGAGGCTTATATTCAGTGCCACCATATGATTGAAAGTTCTTGATTTTGCAGTTTAGTTGATTCTCAACAAGACTTTTAAAATGAACAATGGCATTGGAAACTTCTAACTTGGATTTTAGGAGATAAATCCCTGTATATATATACTGAAATAATCAATGAAGTTAATATATTAAAGGAAACCATTTGATAATTTGATAGGCACTAGTCCCCATAGAGCTGAGTGAATGAGTTCAAGAGGTTTAGAGCTAGTAAATTGAGAGTTTGGAAAAGAAAGCTTGTGAATTTTTGCTAACATACAAGATGAACACAAAGATAAACTTTTATTATTGTTGTTATAAGAAATATTACAGCTTTTCAATGCCTTATCTATTATATCTTGACCAGAGTGACCTAATCTAGAATGTCATAGATCATAAATAGGCTCTTTATTCTGAGAACTAGAAGCAAGACAAGCTTGAGGCTGATTGATGAAAGGTGATGTAGGTGAAGGTTGAAAAGTAGCTGGCTTGGTGTTGTGAAGATTGAAGTGATAGAGTCCATCTTTAACAGTCCCTCTGAGTAAGATAGCCTTGGTTGCTTGATCCTTAATGAGACAATAAGAATGACGAAATTCATAAAAGACATTACTATCAGAGGTAAAATTGGAGACATTAAGCAGGTTCTTTAGTGATTGAGGGAACATGAAGTAGATTCTTGAGAAAAAGTAATCTAGATCTGAGAGGATCTTTAAGAAAAGAGTTTCCAATGTGATTAATGTTCACTCCAGTTTCATTTACCATCTGAAGCCTATTTCATCCACTATACTCTGAGGCCATATTCAAATTTGAGAGATCATTTGTGACATGCGCAGTTGCTCCTGAATCAGGAAACCGAAGTGTATATGAATCATAGTCTGAATGTGAGCTCATATTCCCACTGTTTCCAAAATGTGCTAGATTAAGGGATGGATTTCTGACTGACTGCAGTGTTGTTGTAAGAGTTGTCATTTATATATTGGCATCTGTCTACATTGTGCCCAGGGATATATCAAACTTGACAAATAATCTCGTCTCCTCCATTTGATCTTCCACCTCGACCTCTTGAATTTCTGCCTCCTCTACCACCTCTGAATCTATTCCTGCCACCTCTTGAGTTTCCTCTACCTTGTTGATAGTTATTATCATTAACTCTTGCAGTATTAACCTGTGTAGTAGCATTGACAAAGGGTTGAGATCCTTCTGTATCAACACATGAAACATTATTGTTGTTTGTCTCCAGTCTTGCTTCATAGCTGAGCAGAAGGGCGTGTAGTTTAGCTAGTGTGTAAGGCTGAGTCCTAGATGTAACATTAACCATCACTGAGTCATATTCACTTTCTAGTCCAGCTAAAATGTGAAAGATTTGATCCTTTTCAAGAGATTTTGTTGCTGCAGAAGCCAAAACATCACAACAAGCCTTCATCTTTCCTAAATACTCTTTTATATACAAGACATTTTTGCTTAAAGATTATAACATTATTCTATATTACACAATCTTGGCCTGAGACTATATGACAAAATTATTCTCAAGAGCAGACCATATTTCTTCATATGTATTAAAACCAACAGTCAAAATAAGGATACTTTCACTTAAAGAGGACATCCATGAGGCTAATATCTGGTCTTGCTTTCTTATATAGAAAAGAGGGAATTTGCCTGATTTCTCCTTCAATAGTTATAAACTATGGTGGAGTTGAATATCATTTCTTCACGAATGCTTTAAGACCATAGCCCTTGATGGTTGTCAAAGATTTCTATCTCCATATCCAATAATTATTCTCATCTAACTTGGTTGAAGGTAAAGGTGAAAAGGTTTGAGTTAAAGAGGAATAGCTATTATCAGACATCTTAATGTAACAGGATATAAGACTCAAGCTTTTAATCTTGCTCTGATACCATGAAAGAAAATGACGAGTTCATGGCGAGCTTATGCAAGCAGATTGTGAGCTCATAAGTTTTCAGTATAAACTATTGATCATTATTTTTCATACTTACATCAGAGAAGTATATAATTATATATAGTAGTACACCTGAATATAGTTGCCTTTAAATATGTGGTTAGAAATGTTACAGTACATCCTAACAACGACTACCTAGAATGTGTGGACAATAATGCTACAGTACAATCTGACAGCTGTATCTAGAGGGATGTACTAAAGTAGGGCTGATATCATCTGATATAGTTTAGATTCTAAGTAATGGCAGGGGCTCTTATGATAACCTCTCACACGACCTGTATGGTCGACACTCATGTGACCTGAAGTTATTAGTGTTGGATAATGTGGGCTAAATATATAAATCCCAGCAAAGAATAAATATATGAAAAATAATATATAAACACGCTTGTTTATTTCTCTTAGACACACAATTATTAATGAACTCTCTTGTACAAGAGTCATGCTTAGAAATGAAGAATTACATGACTTATAGGATTGTACTACATAAAATGAAATGACACAACTAATCTCATAATATGAAAAGACACAATATGAAAGGACACGTGCATTTATGGACACCAAATCAAAAGTCACATCTATTTATTTATTCAAGCTTATACTCTTCAACTTCCAACATCCCCCCTTAAGCTTGATTCTCTTGCATTCCAAGTTTGTGCCTCAACTTCTCAAAAGTTTCGCGTTTGAGGGGTTTCGTGAAAATATCCGCCACTTGGTATTCGAATTTCACAAACTTAATTTCAACATCTTTCTTAGCAATGCATTCTCTAATATAGTGAAACCTTGTGTCAATGTGTTTTCTACGATCATGAAAAATAGGATTTTTTGCTAGTGCAATCGCTGATTTGTTATCGACAAATACTTCCATTGATTCCACGTCACCAAGGTGAAGTTCTTTAAGCAAACTCCTTAACCACACAGCATGACAAACACTTGACGTCGCAACAACATACTCGACTTCACATGTCGAAAGAGTAACTATTGGCTGCTTCTTCAATGACCATATGAATGCACATCCTCCAAAATAAAATACAAAACTACTCGTGCTCTTACGATCATCAAGATCTCCGGCCCAGTCGCTATCGCTATATCCGAACAATTTCATTTCTCCAGTTTTTTGATAAAACAAACCAAAATTGATCGTACCTTTGACATACTAAAGTATTTATTTAGTCACTTTGAAGTGACACTTAGTAGGATTCTCCATATAATGACTAATGAGACCAACTGCATATAGAATATCAGGCCTCGTACAAATCAATATTGCAAACTTCCAACCAAGCTTTTAAACAAAGTGGTAGTTTTGTAGAAATGCAGTTTTCAGATATGATGTTAGGTTTCGTGATAGATGTCACCAGACCTAACATCAACTGAATCTCAGATATAGCAGCGGAAATAAATAAGTAAAACACAATAGATTAAATTTCAGTTCGTAAGAAAACGTGCTTACGAACTTGGGTGTACAAACCCAAAAACTATATTACTTTTCAAATGTTCAAATCCAATTACAAAATACTAGAAAGTAATATACGAAAAACAACTTGTATCAAACAATTGATACACAAAATACTCGTCGCTTCTTCTTTAGTAGAATTCCTCCGTTGGTTACGCAACGTAAAGATCCTTCTAATTTTTCAGCAAAGCTCCGAGTGTGCCGTGTGTGTTCTGCTTCAAAGATGCGTCCGTCTCGTACACCTTTTCTTTCTTGCGTCTTGGTCTTTTATAATTAAACAAGACTCCTAGTCTTGTTAAACAAGTTAGATAAGTATTTAGGAAACTAAATAAAGTCCTAGACTCCAACTAAGAAAGAAATCTAGAGTCCTAAAATACTTTGTGTCCTAAGAAAGGCAAACTACAAACAAGAAAATTATTGTAGAAAAATAATATTCCCAACAATCTCCCCCTTTTGCCTTTCTGGACAAAACAACCATGACGCAACCAAAATGTTCTAAGCAAAATAACTCCCCCTAAATAAACAATAAAAAAGTAATTGTTCCACAAACAACCAAAAACCAACAAACTAAGGAAAGCATAAATGGAACTTAAACTCCTCGAGCCTTCTTTGCTTGTCTGGATGACGAAGATGTCCCTTCACCATCAGCTTTCCTTTTCCTCAGCTTTTTCTTCATTTTCCTCAAAAACCTGTTTCGGAAGCGTATCTTTTTTCGCCTCTTCGCACTAGCCAAGCTTGCAAAAACAGTGCAGCCTCAGCATCAGAAGCACCATCCTCATCATCGTCATGCCTATCTCCCCCTTTTGTTCAGAAACCAAAAGGGCATTAAGGAGGCAACCCCTCAAAGCTAATAATTGAGCACGCTGACTATCAAGCTGGGCAATCTGGTTGTCTAGTAAGGTCACTTGAGCACGGACAACCGGAGCCATCAACTGTACCATGGTGTCACTGGTGACAGGACCCGCAGAGGTGTCACCACGGGCATCACCAACCTGAACAGGCGCACTCCAGGGCAAATCTACCACGCGGGCTCCAGAGAGGTGCTGGCTCCTCAAGGTGAACCACTCTGCCTCACCAGTGAGGAAATCATCCGTGGAAGGCGTAAGGCCTTGGTTTTCCAAAATACTGTAAATCAAAGAGGGAAAATAAAGTGACGAGGAAGACTTAGAGGAGGCAAACCTTGTAACCATATCAAACACGAGCTGCCCGAAATTAAACTGGATCCCTTTGCCAATTCTGAAAAGAAACTGAGCCTGAGGTCTGGTCAGCACAGTCGAGTTCTTCGAGGGCACCCAATTGAAAATTGCCACCTTATGCAGGACGGAGTAAAGCGAAGTCATCCTTGTGCTGGGCAACTGTTCGTGCCAAGTGGTGAGAAGCCCGCCAGACAAGAAACCAATGACCTCGTCCATGTCATCAACAGTGGAGTCACCCTGATAAGCCTCAGTCCCATAAGCCGCATTGATCAACTCAGGAGTGAAGGCATAAACCTGTCCGCGTACATATACCTTCCCATAATTTGGAGAAGTATCTACCGCAACCGAGGGAAGAAGGTTGGCATAGAACTCCACAATGACATCCCGGAAAAATGGCAGGGCGGTGGAGACCGTCGAATACAGACCCCTGTCCTCAAAGAAGGCGATCAAATTTTGGCGTTTGAACAATTCAACAGGCACGCGCCTTTCATCAATCATGCCCCGAGCCTTGTAGACAGAGAAAAGAGCCTCGGCCTGGGTGGATAAAAATTTTCCAGAAAAAGGAACCAAATCCTCTATCTCCACTTCATCAGGGACTGGGGCAATGTCAGCATCCTCAACAGGAGGAGACCCTGGAGTCGGAGGAGGTAAATCACTCGCAGTAGCCGACCTCGGGCCGGAGGGAGAAACATCACCTGGAATGGGTGATGTTGGCTTCGGTGACAGATCACCAGTTCCAACATCAGTCTGCTGAACATGTGCAACTAAGGCGGCCCTGGACTTCTTCTTCCCTTTCTTCTTGGCAGCCTTCACAGAATTCACCAGGTGTACAAGAGGTATTTCATCTGAGTCATCAGGAGATTGTTCAAGCCCAGTGTCAAAAGTCAGTGAAGCTGGAGGCGTAGGCACAACAGGAGGCTCGGGAACAGTGGGATTAGCAGAACTGGATACTTCACCTGTGAAGAAATCCACGATTTCATAGGGTGGGCTAGAATATTCAGTTCCTGTTGAACAAGGAGAGACCTTGATAGAAGCCGGTGGGTGCTTCTTTTCGGCAAGCGATACAGTCTGCTTGCGACGTCCACGACCCTTTTTGGCAGCTGGGGAAGCAATTGAGGGCGCCGGAGCCATGACAGTTGCCAGAGGCACAAATTCCTCGTCATCTGAGTCAGTGGCAACGGTAACATCACCAGTGAGATTCATGTGCTCGATTGGCACATTACGACGTGGCCCAGCTCTGCTCTTAGGGACCGCCGGCGGGACAACCCCTGGAGAGATATTTCGCAGCCGCCGTGACCACTTCAGGGTGGGATCACCAATGCGCCCAAAAACCTCGGCGATAAATGGCAGATTAGGAGGGTTGTCGACATCAATCTCATTCCCAGGTTGACCGGGAAGGACCTGGGCTGAAGGAGCGGCATCAGTCGTGGCTGAAATCGGCGATATGATAAGAGAGCTCACCGGAGCGGAGCCACTTGGTTCTTGAACAAGTGGTGATGGGTGTCGGGCAAAAGTAACACCAATCTCCTCGCAGATGTCCAGCCCTCCAAATCTCGGTAAGATTGGAGCAACCTATTCGTCGGAGCGCTCAATTTCTGTCGGAAGTTCAGGAACCCTAGAACCAGAAGGAGAGTTCGACATCCTGCAAATCCCAACAATACACAAGACAAAGAGTAATAAAATCGAGAAAAACTGAAAGGAATTAGAGTTTGAGAAGGAGTTCTATATCACGGGTGAGAAAATTGAGGAGGTCTGGAACGGTAAGAAAATCTGCATTAATAGGAAACAAAAACATACCGTTGGGAAGGAGAGAGAAAAACCACAAAAGAAGGAAATAAAATATTTACACAAATAACCCCACTAAAGAATAACTAGGAAAAATCACCCCAGGTAAAATATAATTTCCTAACAAAAAGCCCACTATCCCTCGAAACAAGGAACCATATCTCAAACTTAACTTCCCAAGAAACCCACTAAACCGGACTACCAAAAAAAATAAGACCGAAAATCGCTGAGGCTTAAACCATCACCATGGAAATATTGAAGACACGTTCCAAGTAACAATACAAGATTCGTATCAGACTCGTAGAACTTTGCCCAGCACATTCGATCTTAGCTCCACTGGAACAACCAAACAACCACATCCTCAACAGAATTCAAGAGAAGTCAGAATAAGTAGAGAACAAGAGAAACAGAACACTCAGCAATAGGCAAATTCACAAAATATGAATGTCTTAGATTATGCCTAAAAAAATGACCTAGAAAGATGAAAAATCACAGAAAGATTTTTAGAGATTTTGATCGGTGTTGCCTTTCATGACTGATGATATTGGTCCCAACATTGCATAAGGCGAAGTCAATGAAAACAAACCCCTTGACCCAAGTTAATGACAACGTCAATATCGCTCAAAATGTGAAAATTAAATATCAGACCTTTAGTCCGGATTTTCTTCATCTTTTTAAGATTTGAAGAGAATTATTATATCTTCAGCAATTGCTGTTACACCTTTTGTTTTTTGGACCTGGGAGAAAGCCAGTTTCTGCGGGAGAGTTTCACAATCACCATAACAAAGAGGTTAGTTCTTTTGTCATCACTTTTATTACACAACACGACCTTATTTCTCTTTAAATCAGTCACAATGCATTTGAATTATGAATGGAACAGAAATTAAAAATGCATGCAAAATATACAGATATTATGACTGATGACATCAGTGGGTGTCATAACATCAAACATAACACGGACACATTCCGAGATCTCTTCTCAAACGAGAGAAGGTCTCAAGATCTAATGCTTTTGTGAATATATCAGCGAGCTGGTTGTCTGTCCCTACATGCTCAAGACTTATTATCTTTCTCTCGAATAAGTCTCGGATGAAATGATACCTAATGTCAATGTGCTTTATACGAGAGTGCTGAACTGGGTTTTTTGAGATGTCAATTGCACTCGTATAGTCACATAGTACGGTCAAAATATTGCTATGGAGACCGTAGTTTTCAATCATCTGGTTCATCCAAAGGAGCTGCGTACATGCACTTCCTGCCGTAATGTATTCGGCTTCGGCTGTAGACAAGGAAATACAGTTTTGTTTCTTGCTATACCAAGAGATCAGATTATTCCCCAAAAATAAACAACCCCCTGTAGTACTTTTACTATCAACTACATCCCCAGCCCAATCAGAATCCGTATAACCTACCAGTTCAGTGCATGTTTCTTTAGTATACCATAACCCTAAATCACTAGTTCCTTCCACATATCGAATGATTCTTTTAACCGCCTTCAAATGTGACTCTTTAGGGTTAGCCTGATGTCTCGCACACAAGCACACACTATACATAATGTCGGGCCTGCTGGCAGTTAAATAAAGAAGACTACCAATCATGCTTCTATAAAGGGTGTTGTCAACACCAGACCCAACATCGTCTCTCGACATTTTCTTATCTTTTCCCATAGGAGTTCTCTTGGGTTTCTCACCTGCTAAACCAAATTTTTGGACCAGGTTCTTGGCATATTTGGTTTGTGAAAGAAAAATTCCATCATCAAGTTGTTTAATTTGTAAGCCAAGAAAATATGAAAGATCACCTTGCATACTCATTTCGAAAGTGTCAGACATTCGAACAACGAAATCCTTCACCATCTGTTCGTTAGTTGAACCAAAGATAATATCATCCACATAAATTTGGACAATAAGAATGTGTTTATGATTGAGCAGAAACAAGGTCTTGTCAACCTCTCCTCGTTTAAAATTCAAAAATAGTAGATGTTGAGTTAGCCTCTCATACCAAGCCCTTGGGGCTTGCTTTAAACCATACAAGGCCTTTTTAAGTTTTAAAACAAAATTCGGGTTGTGAGGATCTACAAACCCTTTGGGTTGCTCAACATATACTTCCCCACTCAAAACACCATTCAAAAATGCACTCTTAATGTCCATTTGATGTAATGAAATTTTTAAATGGCAAGCAACTGCTAGAAGTAGTCTTACCGATTCTATACGTGCAACCGGTGCAAATGTCTCGTCAAAGTCGATACCCTCAAATTGAGTGTATCCTTGCGCTACCAACCTTGATTTGTTTCGAACGATATTCCCAGCTTCATCCATTTTGTTTTTAAATATCCACTTCGTTCCAATGACGTGAGTATTTTCCGGGCGAGGGACCAGATCCCACACATCATTCTTTGTAAATTGGTCCAGCTCCTCTTGCATTGCTTTAATCCAGAATTCACTCTTCAATGCATCCTCCACTCGTTTCAGCTCTGTATCAACAAGAAACAAGGTTTCCCGAATTTGAGAATAATTAGTGGATAAACAGACATACCTCACCATCTCCCTGAAGTCTATCTGTCTTTTTCTCGTACTCCTCTGATCAAGATCACCAATTATCTGCCCGGTTGGATGATTCTTTTGAATTCTTGAAGGAATATCTCTTTGATAGAGATCAATTTGAAGTTCAGGATTCTCATCTTCTAAATCTGAATCAGACTCAGGGGTCACCGGGGAAGGAGTTGAAATTGTGGTCTGCTCTCCAGTGTTATTACTGCCAGTTTCTTCCTCAGACAGTGTTGGATTCGGTGATATGTCATCAAACCCGTCATCACCTGTAGCAGCAGCTTCTGTACCTGCATGATCATCTAAACCATCCACAACAAATTGAGGACTCTAATAATAAATTAGATCATTGTCCTCCGCATGTTTTACCCCACTAGATGTATCATCAAATTTCACATTCACTGACTCCATCATGCAACGTGTCCTAAGATTAAAAACACGATATGCATGACTATTTTGAGAGTACCCCATAAAGACACATTTATCACTTTTCGAATCGAGCTTCGAGAGGTATCCCCTATAATTTAAGACATAACACACACTCCCAAAAACGTGAAAATAGCTTAAGTTAGGTTTCTTGTTAAACAACAGCTCGTAAGGGGTGACATGTGATCCTGGTCTAAAATAGACTCTATTGATGGTGTGACACGCTGTGTTCATGGCCTCTGCCCAAAAACGTTTTGCAATACCATTAGAAATCAGCATGGTCATAATCATCTCCGCAAGAGATCTGTTCTTTCGTTCAACTATACCATTTTGCTGAGGGGTAATGGGAGAAGAAAATTCATGAGTAATTCCCCTTTTTGAACAAAGATTTGAAAATGACTCATTTTCGAATTTCTTTCCATGATCGGTTCTAATTCTTCCTATATTTACTCCAAAACGCACACATAATCTCTTAGCAAGTTTTTTAAAAAGCACAAATATTTCTGATTTTTCTTTCAAAAACTCGATCCAAGTATATCTAGAAAAATCATCGACAATAACTAAAACATACCTTTTACCTCCGAGACTTTCCACTTCAAGTGGTCCCATGAGGTCCATATGCATGAGCTCAAAGAAACTGGATGTGGTAAGGCTCTAGACACATGGGTGTGGCACTTTAACTTGCTTTCCTTTTTGACATGCTTCACAAATAGGGGTGATCTTCGTGTTGAGTTTCGACAATCCGTTCACAGCGTCTTTCTTAATAAGTCTCTCCAACATTTTGTAGTTAACGTGTCCGAGTTTTCGGTGCCATACATCGGCATCACTCAGCTGGGACAACTTACAAAACACATCTCCATTTATTTGATAGCAGTTTTCGGACGTTCTCTGGCCAGTGAGAATGCAGGCACTTTATTCATCATAGACATCGCATTTTTCTCGTGTGAATTTTACGTTAAAGCCTCCATCACACAGCTGGCTAATACTTATCAGATTTGCAGTCATCCCTTCAACAAGTAGCACATTTTCCAGTTTAGCAATCCCTGGAACATGGACTGTTTCTTGCCCAATAATCTGTCCATTTGCTCCTCCACCATATTTGACCTTACCTCTTTTGAATTTAACGATGTTTGATAGAAGTTCTTCGGATCCGGTCATGTGTTTGGAGCATCCACTATCAAAGTACCAGGCTCCAGGAACGTGGGATTTCAAAGAGGTGTACATCATGTTTCACTTGATTTCTCCCTTTCTTACCCAGACTTGTTTCAACTTGGTGTTGCCTTTGGTGTTGGCAGCTTGAGTCACATCACGAGTCCCATCATCTTAATTAATTCTCTGATAAGGCTTTTCTTCCCAGTTCTCTTCCAGTAGAAGGGACGAATATGGCCATGATCTCCACAGTGATGACAAACATACTTCCTTCTTCTCTTCTTATGGCGCTTGACAGATTCTTGGTTGTGGTCAACTTGATGCGGTTTTTTCTCCGGTTTGTAGCCAATTCCGTGTCTTGAAGTTTTTGGGTACGACATTTCTAGAATTTCATCCAGTTTTGCCTTTCCCTTGTTGAGGTTTAAAATTGTATCTTGCACCCTTTTTAGTTCAGCACTGACTCGTTCCAGTTCTGAATCTTTTCTTGTAAGAGAGGTCTCCAAACGTGTAATGATCTTCACTTGATCATCTACCTCATGTGTCATCTTTTCAACTTTGATCATAAGGGTTTTCACTTTCAAAACCTGATTTCCCCACTTAGAAAAAAGTTAATCATACTCTACGCGCAGTTTTTTGTATTCATTGCGAGGATTTTCAACCTCTGCATTCAGACATAGGGTGTTGGAATTGATGTTGTGAACTCGAAAGTAAGTAAAACACAATAGATTAAATTTCAGTTCGTAAGCAAATGTGCTTACGAACTTGGGTGTACAAACCCAAAAACTATATTACTTTTCAAATGTTCAAATCCAATTACAAAATACTAGAAAGTAATATACGAAAAACAACTTGTATCAAACAATTGATACACAAAATACTTGTCGCTTCTTCTTTAGTAGAATTCCTCCGTTGGTTACGCAATGTAGAGATCCTTCTAATTTTTCAGCAAAGCTCCGAGTGTGCCGTGTGTGTTCTGCTTCAAAGATGCGTCCATCTCGTACACCTTTTCTTTCTTGCATCTTGGTCTTTTATAATTAAACAAGACTCCTAATCTTGTTAAACAAGTTAGATAAGTATTTAGGAAACTAAATAAAGTCCTAAACTCCAACTATAAAGAAATCTAGAGTCCTAAAATACTTTGTGTTCTAAGAAAGTCAAACTACAAACAAGGAAATTATTGTAGAAAAATAATATTCCCAACACAAAGTCGGGTCGACATGATCTCCATTTATATCCTTTGAAAGTTTGGTCCTAACATTAATCGGAATATTGGTCAGCATGCATTTCTCCATCTTGAATTTTTTAAAATCCCCTTTACATAGCCTTCTTGGGAAATGAATATCCTATCTTTATTTTGATGCATCTCAATTCCAAGATAATATGACATTAGACCAATGTCCGTCATCTCGTATTCTTTAGTCATCTCTTGTTTGGACTCGTCACACCACTCCTCATTATTTCCTATAAAAACAAGGTCATCGACGTACAAACACACAATCAACATGTTACCTTTATCATCAACTTTCACGTAAAGGGCATGTTCACGAGGGCATTTTCTAAATCCTTCTCCATAAAAGTTTGGTCGATACGGCTATACAAGGCTCTTGGCGCTTGCTTCAAACCATATAAAACTTTATTTAACTTCAACACTTTTCCCTCATGGCCTGGTAACAAGTAACCTTCTGATTGATCGATGTAAACTTCTTCTTCAAGTACTCCATTCAAGAACGCCGACTTCATGTCCATTTGATGAATTTTCCACTTCTTTTGGGCTGCTAACGAGATTAAAAAATGGATGGTTTCCAAATGAGCTACAGGGGAAAAAACCTCATTATAGTCAATTTCAGCTTTTTATTCGTATCCTTTGACTACGAGCCTTGCTTTGTAACATTCTATCTCTTCTTTTGAATTCTTCTTTGCCTTGTAAACTCATTTAACTCCAACGGATTGTTGCCTTTTAGAAGAGAAGAAAGTTCTCAAGTTTCATTCTTCTTAATTGCATTATTCTCATCATCGATGACTTTCTTTCACTTTTGACTCTTTGACGCCTCTTCAAAGTTTATGGGCTCGGTATCAGCAAACAAGCAGAACAAGTTTGGATTTTGATTGAGCTCGTAAATTTCTCTCAACGATCTTGTCTTTTGAGGTCTTCCGCTATTTGAACTCTCGCTTTCCGATGAAGGTTGATCACATGGGGGTGGTGATGGAGGACTCAAGGGCTCCATCGGCTCTTCTTCGACTTCTTTCAAAATAGGCTCAAAAGGGTAAAATGTATATTGCTCGTCATCTTGAGTACTCCATTCCTAAGAACTCTTTTCGTGAACACGACATCACAAATAAGCTTCCTTTTGTTCTCAATTGGATCATATAGTTTATAGCCTTTTGATGCTTGATCATAACGAATAAAAATATTTTTTTGGCTCTTCGCATCAAGCTTGATCCTGTTTTGATCTGGTATGTGGGCATGTGCAATGCTACCAAATACTCACAAATGTGAAATGCTTGGTTTGAAACCACTCCACTTCTCTTTTGGTGTTTGATCATGAACACTTCTTGCCGAACTCCTGTTGGACAAATAAACAGCACATTCCACAAATTCCGCCCAAAATTCTTTTGGCAAATCTTTGCTCTTCAACATGCATCGAACCATATTCATAATTGATCGATTCTTCATTTCCGCGACACCGTTTTGTTGTGGAGAATAAGCAACGGTAAGAGATTTCCGAATACCACTCTCTTCACAAAATTTCTGGAACTCCGTTGAAGTGAACTCGCCTCCATTATCCGACCTCATTGCCTTGATTTGATAATCACTTTTCTTTTTGACTATAGACTTGAACCTTTGGAAGGTTGTAAATGCCTCTACTTGTTCTTCAAAAAACACACCAAAGTCTTTTGACTAAAATCATCAATGAAGGTCAGAGAATACTGATTATTTCCGAGAGATCATGGTTCGATAGGTCCGTATGGATTAGCTCCAGCGGTTGCTTCGCTCTTGAGAGAGATTCTTTTGGAAATGTGTGTCGATGTTGTTTCCCTTCAAGACATCCTTGACAAATCTGATCAGGATGATTTATCACGGGTAGTCCTCTCACTAACTTCTTAGACGATATCATTCTCAATACACCAAAATTTATGTGGTCGAGCCTCAAGTGTCACAACCAAGACTCGTCTTCAAAACACGCTTTCAAGCACTTTGCCATGTCGTACTGAATTTTCAACATGAACATTATATTACTTGACATTGGTACTTAGCTATCAATCTCCCTTCGGAATTCCTTAGGTACAAGCTTTGGACCTTCATGTGCACGTCGTATTCTTTTTCGAGCAATTGCCCAATGAACAAAATATTTGCTTTCATCCCAGGTATATAGTAAATATTTTTGATGAATTAGTGTACGCCACTCTTCAATCGAATGAGAATCCTCCATTTTCCTTGGATGGTGATTTTCGACATATCACCAAATATGATGTTTCCGACAGCAGTAGCATCAATGTCAACGAACATGTGCTTCTCCCCGGATATGTGATTACTCGCACCCGAGTTAGGGTACCACGAAGTATTTTCTTCTTCGATTGACGCTTTCAATGCCAACAACGATTGATCAGAGTTTTCTTTGACAAAATGCGCCTTTTCGGGGATAGACTCATTTTGGCACTCCGACGCATTGTGCCCAGACTTGTGACAATTATAACATTCGACATCTTGCTTATTTTGATGACGATTAAATCCTCCTCTTCCGCGAGCTCGTGATTGACGAGGTTCCGATTGTGACTCTTCATTTTTGTATGACCTTTGTTCTTCTTGACCTCGTTCACGGCCATGATTGCGTCCTTATCCATGACCACGACCTCTACCACGGCCTCTCCCATGACCGCTATATCCAAAGTTACCAGAGTTATGTTGGTCGGAATCGATCGTCATTGCTTGAAGAGATTGCTCGACTTCCAATTCTCTCGTTCGTCTTTTTAATTTTTCTTCATGCACTTTTAATTTCTCGAGCAACTCATTCAAGTTAAGGGACTCGACATCATTTGATTATTCAATGGCTATTACAATGTAGTTAGATTTCTGCACAAGAGATCGAAGTACCTTTTCAAAAACTCGCTTTTCTTCTAACATTTCTCCATTGCTTTCGGGTTGGTTAACAACCATCACAACTCTTGAGATGTAGTCGGATACTTTTCCGGATTCCTTCATCTTTAATTACTCGAACTCTCCTCGTAGTGATTGGAGTCGAACTTTCTTAACTTTGTCAATGCCTTTGAAAGCATTGTTAAGAATATCCCACGCTGGCTTCGCAGTGGTTGCTTGTGAAATCTTCTGAAAATTATTGTCATCCATGCCGAGTTGAATGGTAGAGAGAGCTCTTTTATCTTTTACCGTGGCTTCCTTTAAGGATTTTCTTTCGGTTTGGTTTAAAATAGCGGGATCTTGTGAAAAATCATATTATCTTTCAATTGTTTCTCAAATATCTTGTCCACCAAGATATATTTTCATTTGAATGCTCCATCGACTGAAGTTATCTTTCAAAGTTTCGAAAATGAGAATGCTCCACTTGCTGACATTGTCTTTGTAGAGAATCGAACCTCGCTCTGATACCACTTTGTTGGATAATGTGGGCTCAATATATAAATTGTAGCGAAAAATAAATATATGGAGAATATAAGCACGCTTGTTTATTTCTCTTAGACACACAATTATTAATGAACTCGCTTTTACATAACTCATGCTTAGAAATGAAAATTTACATGACTATTTATAGGATTATACTACATAAAATGAAAGGACACAACTAATCCCATAATATGAAAAGACGCAATATGCAAGGACACATGCATAAATGGACACCAAATCAAAAATCACATCCATTTATTTATTCAAGCTTATACTCTTCAACTTCCAACAATTAGGTTGGCACTCATGCAACCTGAATTCATTAGGTCGCTCTAGTTTGGACTGACGTTTAGTATACATACTATATGTATCCTAACATTTTGAATGGTTGTTTAAAATTGACTTTCACAGCCTGGGATCGTGGTCGTTTGAGCTAGTTATATTGCTCTCGGGGCTTTTACCAAATCCACAGCTCGAAACCTCTGTGTTGTCCATATGGTACGTTTTTCTCTTAAGCATCACAAATTCATCTAGGCAACGACTCAAATGTGACGGTCACACGGGTCTTCTGTCATGTGACGGAGCCCCAAACCCAATAAATCTGTCTAATTCGACCCAATTTGATGGATCAAATCTGGGTCTGAATAGGTATAGAGCTCCGTCACATGATAAATGATCCATGTGGCCGTCACACAGGAGCCTTGCTCATTTATCTAAGGGAGAGTTTGCAAACACTAAAAAAAAAAATTAATAAATTCAACTTAGCTGAGAATCTCTTTTTCTTTTTTTAAGTGTTTACAAACATTTCCTAATGATATACTCACAAGCAACTCAAACCATCACTTTTTATTATCTGTTGAGGTTTGCGTGTCTTACGTTAATAACAGCCTAAACACCATAGTTACGCTTTATTCAATACCATATGGATTGGGTGCTGCAGCAAGGTACGTACACTCATTCAACGACATTTGTTTTATTTATAATAAGCAATCCATAGATAATTTCTCACTTAGTCGCGTGAATCTGAATGTTCAGCACAAGGATTTCAAACGAGTTGGGAGCTGGAAAATCAGAGGGGGCTCGTGTCTCGGTTATTGCTCTAATGATTCTAGCGGCCATAGACGCAATAGTGGCGAGCGCGGGCCTCTTTGCTAGCCGGCATGTTTTCGGGTACATTTTTAGCAACGAGAAAGAAGTTGTGGACTACGTTACAAAAATGGCTCCTCTTGTCTGTTTATCCGTCATAATGGACACTATGCAAGGGGTCCTTTCAGGTTCCATTCTTTTGCGTCGTGCCTAATCAAATCATAATTTGCAATTTTATTAAAAATATCAATAAATATTGAGCTGAAAACATACCATAAAAATCAATTGTTGCATTTTTTAAAAATTCGAAATATAATAACATTGTATGAATCTTGTCGTTCTTGTTCTCCAGGCGTAGCGAGGGGTTGTGGGTGGCAGCATATAGGTGCTTATATCAATCTTGCAGCATTTTATCTTTTTGGGATTCCAATTGCAGCTGCATTAGGTTTCTGGTTTGATTTTGGAGGAAAAGGTTTGTGGGGTGGGATACTATGTGGTGCAACATTGCAGACGATTATGCTTTCGATAATAACTAGCTGCACAAACTGGGAGAAACAGGTTCCTTCTTCTTCGTCTTATTTTCTTCTGTTTCCATGCTCACCAGTGAGCATAATTTAGGAAAAGTAGTGTTTAATGTTTCCAGATTTTTTGCTTTAATATAAGTTCTAATACTATTTCTAATTTGATTTTTACAATAAATAAATATATAAACGCATTTGTAATATATCACCAAGGTTGTGCTTGTCTATGTTCTCGTTTTGGAAATTTTTACTTTGAAACCTTTTTTTGAAAATATTAAATGTTTATATTAACTCTCTTTTAACTTTTTCTCCTCCAATTATTTCAGTTCAATTTTTTTAAAAAATAAATTATTCGATCATCTATTATTATTACATAATGTTCCATAAATTACTACTATTCACTCAAATAACTTTGACTACTAATCATTTTCAATTATGATTTTACTTTATTAAGTATATTAAATTAATTTTAATGACAACAATTTCATCTTATATATTCGCACTTGAAAAAAAATCTTAGATTTTTGTTTCACTATTTTCTCTTAAAATTTCCAAAATAAAAATATATCGAATTGATCCTCGAGAATTTCCTAATGAAGTCATTTAAGTTTTAGCTTTTGTTTGCAAACACTAGTGATTTCTCGATTCTCACCTATCTTTAAATTTTGCCACAATAAATCACTTTTTAAGTACTAGTTTCTGCAATTTATTTGTATATTTGTAAGTTTTTCATGCCAGTGATTGTATTCTACTATTCTTGAAGTTTTATTATTGTCCCAAGAGATTGTGTTAATTTTTAATAAATCTCAATGTGCAGGCAGCTAAGGCAAGAGAGAGATTATTTGAAATTGAGGAGTAAGCTTCATTTGATGATAGGGTTACTCGAATATATATTGGGATTAAGACTTTTCCATAGAGATGGCAATTTTTGACCCAAGAACCTTGGTTTTTGGATAAAAAATTTCTCAAACTGTAAAGTTTAGGCAGGGCTTTTTGTTTTAAAGCTTGCCCTCCCAAATCATTCATTAAGTATATATATAGCGTACAATCAAAACATGTCCTATAATCAAAGTAACTACCTAAAATATAAGATACGTATATCAAAATAATATCTTAGCAATCCCAACACCCTCCCTCAAGTTGGAGTAAAAACGCCCAACTTGCTAACAAAGTAGTCGAACTGTGACTTTCCAAGGGCTTTGGTGAAAATATCCGCCAACTGTGATGTAGTATGCACGTACGAGGGATCAATTAAGCCATCGGTGATTGCATCGCGAATAAAGTGACAATCAACTTCAATATGCTTTGTTCGCTCATGAAAAATTGGATTTTTAGCAATATGAAGAGCCGATTGACTATCACAAAAGAGCTTGATCGCCTTTGGATGATGTACACCTAAGCATAATAAAAGGCCCTTCAACCATTTGAGCTCACACGTAACGGCAGCCATAGAACGATATTCCGCCTCCGACGAGGATGTTGAAACAGTTTTCTGCTTCTTGGTCTTACAAGAGATAGGAGAATGACCAAGAAAGACCAGCCAACCCGTCAATGATCGACGGGTAATAGGACATGCGGCCCAATCAGAGTCACACCAACCTTGAAATATCAATTCACCGTCAGCACGTAACAAAATGCCTTGGCCGGGTGTGCCCTTCAGATAGCGTACCACTCGCAATGCGGCCTCCCAATGCTCAATTCTCGACTCCTGCATAAATTGTGACAGAATGGACCGAATAAGCAAGATCTGGTCGAGTGACAGCTAAATAAATGAGTCTGCCCACGAGTCTCCTATAAGCTTCAGGATCCGAAATAAGTTCTCCATTTGCCAGGCCAAGTTTATGGTTTTGTTCAATAGGAAACGCTGCTGGTTTAGCTCCCAACAATCCTGCCTCTGAAATAATGTCTAATGTATATTTCCGTTGACATAAAAACAAGCCCGACGAACTCCGAGCTACCTCAATTCCCAAAAAATACTTTAGGGAACCTAAATCTTTCATATGAAAGCAATCATTGAGATAAGCCTTGAAAGCCCTTAAAGCAGCGGAATCATTCCCAGAGATAATTAAATCATCAACGTACACAAGAACATTAAGTTGAACATCACTTTTAGTGTATGTGAACAAGGAATAATCAGAGCAGGATTGCAAGAAACCATACTCTTTCAAAGCAGACACAAGCTTAGCAAACCAACACCGTGGTGCCTGTTTCAGACCATAGAGAGACTTGCGGAGTCGACATACCTTATTTGTAGTAGAAGATTCGAAACCCGGTGGAAGTTTCATGTACACTTCCTCATTGAGATCACCGTGTAAGAAAGCATTGTGAACGTCCATTTGATGGAGTTCCCGATTTTTAGAGGCTGCGATTGCAAGAAATGCTCGAACTGTGACCATCTTGGCGACTGGAGCAAAGGTTTCTTTATAGTCAATGCCTTCTTTTTGATGATTTTCGAAGATCACCAATCTGGATTTCAGTCTCTCAATAGTTCCATCAGAATTATATTTGATCCGGTACACTCATTGCTACCAAGAGCACGCTTCCCGGGAGGGAGAGTTTCCATGGTCCAAGTACCATTTTTCTCTAGAGCCTGAATTTCAGTCTTCATTGACTCCCTCCAACCTGTATGTTTCATGGCCTCCTTAAAGGATTTTGGTTCCCTTCCGAAAGTTATGGCCGCAAGAAAGTTCCGGTAATTGATAGAAAAATTGTTACAATTTATGTAATGTGCTATAGAATAGGGCGTACCTGAGGGATGCCGTTGAGACGATGTATTAGAGGATGGAGATGGACTATTTGCCAATATTGTGTGAGTAACATAATCTCGCAACTTGACTGAAGGAAATTTCTCTCTCATGCCTCTGCCGAACTCAGCTTGAGTGTGTTTCTCATTTATTTGTTGTGCAACAGAGGTTTCCGAGCCCTCTTCGTGGCCAGCCAGATTCCCGCAAGATGCCAGCAGTATGCTCGGAGTGCGGAGCCGAATATGTGTGCTGCCGCAGCACTTCAGGAGACTCCGCGGCTATCCTGCGGTCTCCAGCGAGATGCTGCGGGCTGCCTACGGACTGGACTACGTGTCCGTGGGAGCCTGCTTCTTGATGCTGCTGTGTGGGCTGCTCACGTGGTTGATCATCTTCAACCCCTAAACCCACCTCTACAGCTGCACTATCACGCTCGCCAACATTATGTGCAGCAACACACTCGTCAAAATCCGCATCTATAACATCATATATAGGGACAATGCTAGCCGGATCAATATTGGAAGATGTCGGGTCATCAAACGGGAACACATCTTCAAAGAACTTGACATCACGCGACACAAAAAATCTTTTCGTATCGAGATCAAATAGCCTCCACCCTTTCTTTCCAAATGGATACCCGACAAATATGCATTTTCTACTTCTACTAGTGAATTTATCCCCCTTTGATTTTTTATTATGAGCAAAGCAAAGACAACCGAATGTGCGAATGTTATTATAAGTGGGAGGTGTGCCAAACAAAATTTCATAGGGTGTTTTATTTTGCAATAAGGGCGAAGGGGTACAATTAATTAAATGATTCCCCCCAAAAATAAATTGGTAGGTTAGCTTGAAATCTCAATGCTCTCCCTACATTCAAAATATGTTTGTGTTTGCGCTCAACCCTCCCATTTTGTTTAGGAGTTCCCACGCAAGAAGTTTGAAACAAAATTCCCGACGAATTAAAAAAGTCGGTCAAATAATTAAATTCAGTTCCATTATCACTTTGAACTATTTTAATCGTTTGTGAGAATTTTCGATCGACCATTGCAACTAATGACATGAACATACGAAACACCTCAGTTTTATCAATAAGCAAGTAGATCCAAACGGCATGAGAAAAATCATCCACAATAGTTAAAAAATACCGAGCACTACAAGAAGAGGGATGTCTATACGAACCCCACAAATCAAAATGTATTTTTTCAAAAATCCGCGACGCCTTATTTTCACTTAAATTAAATTTGTCTCTAGGGTGTTTAGCACGAAAACAAACCTCGCAAGCTTTATTTAAACTACCCTTACAATCACTAACAGGGGGAAGAAGTTTCACAACCCTTTCCGACGGATGACACATTCGTTTGTGCCATAACTCCAGATTTGAAGAAGACCCGTTAGAAGTAACGTGTTGCACCGATGCCCCTCCGTCAAGGTAGTATAGTCCATCCTGCCTAATACTCATTCCAATCAGCACCCTAGATCGGTCCTGTATAACACACATAGATTTATTGCATTGGACAGTGCATTGTAAATCATCAATTAATTGAGTAACCGAAATTAAGTTACAACACAATTCAGGAACCAAAAGAACATTTTTAAGGGTTATTTTGGAGGATAATCGCACGGATCCCTCCTTGGTAGCCATTACCGATCTCCCGTTTGGAAGACCAACGGGACAATGAAGTATTTCATGAGTATCGAAAAGCCACGAAGCATGACAAGTAACATGTCTAGATGCCCCGGTGTCGACATGTTGGAATAAGGTGACCAACAAGCCAACTTGTGGCTATGGTCTGACTATTCTCTAGTAATACAATTGTTTTATTCGTAATAATATCCATTATACATATTGGCATTCCATATCTTTTATCCCATGCTAGTTGCATAGGTATGGTCCTGATGAAGTTACTTTATTACGGTGGATTGGTCTAGCAGAACCGTGAGATAATCCAGCACGTAATGTAACTCGTCGAACTTGTTCCTAGTCATAGGGTTACGCCATAATGAGGATACAGGCCTTTCCCGTTAAGACTAGTACTTAGTGGTATGTGGACCGCGTCCCATGGGTCACGGTGTCCTGACATCGACATACATAAGTAGGTGCTCATAAGATGAGTTCACTGAACTCCCTCACCTAGAAATCATCTACTCGATGAGTGGGAACCACTTAGAGATTTCTAGGTGAGGGAGTTCAGTGAACTCATCTTATGAGCACCTACTTATGTATGTCGATGTCCAGACACCGTGACCGATGAGACGCGGTCCACATACACTAAGTACTAGTCTTAACGGGAAAGGCCTGTATCCTCATTATGGCGTAACCCTATGACTAGGAACAAGTTCGACGAGTTACATTACGTGCTGGATTATCTCACGGTTCTGCTAGACCAATCCACCGTAATAAAGTAACTTCATCAGGACCATACCTATGCAACTAGCATGGGATAAAAGATATGGAATGCCAATATGTATAATGGATATTATTACGAATAAAAACGATTGTATTACTAGAGAATAGTCAGACCATACAGCCACAAGTTGGCTTGTTGGTCACCTTATTCTAACAATCTCCCACTTGACCTAAAGCCAACTATTCATGTATCTAAGTCCCATCGACTCTCGATGTTTCTCGTGGACTGATATCGATAATGGCTTGGTGAAGGGATCTGCAACGTTGTCTTCAGAGGTGAGACACATTCCAACAACGACTTCACCCCTCTCTACAATCTCACCCAGATCCATTTGTGCATACCAGTACCCTTTGAAGCAAGGTTCCCTACGGATGAAATTTCAGGCCGAGTTAGAATAGATGAAGCACGGTTGAATCGCGACTCTCTGTGGGTGCATGTAAGGCGAATAAGGTAAAGCCACTTTGGAAAGGAAAAAGGTAAACTTCGTATTTTTTTATTGACCCAACCAACGGAAAGCAACCTGCGTGGGGATAATCCCCCTTTATAAATAGAAAGG
>BMAC01001014.1:55074-92881 GCA_014905375.1 Phtheirospermum japonicum | reverse complement strand
TTTTGGGCCAAGCCCACACCTTAAGCTTGGGTTTTAAAAATAAAAAAAAAAGAAGTGGGGCTTGTTTATTTAATTATAAGAAGTGGGCTTGTTTATTTAATTTTGAAATGGGCCGGCTTGTAGCCCATTAACTTGGGCCCTTGATCTTTAGTTAAAATAAAACAAAAAGAAGAGTTCTTTTTAAAAAAGGGAACAGACGGCTTTTAAAAGAAAACAACACAGCCTTCTTCTTCGGTTTTTAATGAGACGGAAAAAATAAGGAAAAAAAAAAACCCTAGCTACAGAGAGCCGTCCACTCTCGTGTTTTCTCTTCGTTCTCAATCTCGCGACGAGACTAGTGCTTCGTCGCGAGTACATCGGGCTATACGGTGTGTGACACCGATTTTTCGGAGCCCGCGGTTTTCAGCCGCTTCACCAAGTCGCCGGAGCGCTTGCCTCACCGTACGCACGACCGCTGTCTAGCTTCGCCAGAGAGCCTGCTGCCGAACACCGCCCCAGATCGTCGCCGGAGCGCCCGCCTTCGCCGCTCCTCGACGAGCGCTTGCAGTCGCCGGATTCCGCTTCCCCTCGAAGCCGTCTGGCCAGCTGCAGTTATCTTCAGAGTCGCCGCTGTCGCTGGCCGTTCCGGACAGCCTGCCCCGCGTCTGAGTTCCCCCGACAGCCGACGACCTCCGAACGCCGCAGCCGACGTCCGTCCGAGCGTGAGAAACCCACCGTCACACAGCCTGTTATAGCTCTGTTCCGAGACGCCTTCGCCGTCGCCTTCCCGCTCAGTGTCGACCTCCGCCACATCGTTGTTCCGAAGGCCACGGCGTCGCCGCCGGGCTGCTGTTGCAGAGAAAGGAACAGGCCGCTGCGTCGTGCCGTGCCATCGCCGGAGCTCGTCGCGTTGCTGCTCCTCCGTCGTAAGGTAAACGGCTGCACTTATATATATATATGATATATATATATATAAATATGCAATTTGTATATATATATAAACTTGTACGCAGTGGCTGTATGAACTTTAAGTTTAAAAAAAAAAAGGCATGCTGTATGATGCTGTGAGTTATGAACGAATAATACATAAATATATTATATATGATATGATATATATGTATGTATTATGCAACTTGAAAACAATTATATGTGCTGAATGTGTGTGAAACATCAAGTAGTTGTGTGCTGTGAATGAAAAGCATGCAGTAGTTGTTAACATATATTTATGCATGAATTGCATGTGTTTTGTTGCATGTTGTTATGTATATATGCATGTGATATGTATTTGCATGCAAATATATATATATATTATATATATATATATGATATATTTTATAATATATATATATATATATATATATATATATATATATATATATATATTTAATTATATGATTAATATATTAATTTATATATAATGGTTATACATAAGTTTAATATATTAATATATAAATATATAATTGTTATATATTTATAATTTAGAGAATTGTAACATGCTCGTTCGATTTTAAGAAAATCGAATTATTTCTATTTATTAAAGGAAATAAAAACATTGTTTGAATTAATTGATTGCAAAATTGGACCGTCGTCAATTGAATTCGATTCAATTTATTTAATTTTAAAAAAAAATTGTTTTTCGCTGCGCGACGGTACCACCGATTCCCAACACGACAATCCATAATTTGTTATCAAACTCACCATTCAAGCGATCATCAGGAATCTTGGTGTTACCGATTAAACCCGCAAGAGCTTTCCATTGATCAGTCGAGAACAACGAAGAAGATCCTCCCGAAGAGCTGGCTGTGGTGCTTGCCTCATGACTTGCAGCAGCCACAGTGGCATTGGCTCGTGCAGAACCTCGTCCACGACCACCTGCTTGTGTGGACTTGCCCGCACCTCCGGAATTTGCTTTAGATTTATTTGACCACCACTCTGGGTAACCTATTAACTCAAAGCATCCTTTTTCAAGATGGCCTGTTTTCTTGCAATACGAGCAATGTAATTGTGATTTGGCCTCCCTGGAAGATTTGTCATCCAAGTCAGTGGCCTGGCCCTTCCCTGTATAAGTGCGAAGTGCAAACCCGACCGCATCCGATGGCTGCTCTTCCAGAACGGATTTAGCGTGACGAACACGCTCATCTTGCACGACTAATTAAAACGCACAATCGAGGGTAGGCAGAGGATCTTGAGGCAATATATTCGTGCGAAGAGAGGCATAGTATTCAGAATAGAGACCCATTAAAAATTGATGAAGACGAGAAGCCGCTCTGCGTTTTTCATGTTGTTGACCCGCCGTACAAGTCGAACAACAAGCACAAGTAATCAAGGGTTCATGATGATTGAGTTCTTCCCACAAAGTGGACAATTTGCCAAAGTAAGTTGCCACCGCCATTGTCTTTGTTTGTTCACATTTGGCAATTGATGATTTTATTTGTTGAATGCGAGGGCTATTAACCAACGCAAATCGAGTTTTAAGAGTGTCCCAGAGACGCTTCACATCTCTGTATTTGGACAAAGTGCACTTAATTTTGGGATCAATTGTGTTCATAATCCACGAGATGAGCATATCTTGGATTGTATTCTAATCCGATTGAGTACAAGGAGCAACAGGGGCGTTAATTGAGCCATCAAGAAAGCCGAATTTCCGGCAAGCCTCTAAAGCCAATTGTATGTCGTCGGCCCATTCATCATAATTGTCTCCTTTGAGATGGGTGGGAGTAATAAAATTCCCAGGACGATCTTGAGTCCCAAGGTAGAAAGGGGAGGTTGAGTCGATTCTTGATGGTTGCGGCGTATCACCGGCCATAATTATGGGTTTGAAGAGTTTACCTAAGCGACTAATACCATGTAAAGTTTAGGTAGGGCTTTTTGTTTTAAAGCTTGCCCTCCCAAATCATTCATTAAGCATATATATAGCGTACAATCAAAACATGTCCTATAATCAAAGTAACTACCTAAAATATAAGATATGTATGTCAAAATAATATCTTAGCAATCCCAACACAAACATTGGATGTCTTGAATACTTTTTTTAATTTTATCATACTTGACACTACAAAAAAATTGAAAATATCGACGGTCGAATTAGTCGTGAAACCTTGAATATTTACGGATGGAATTATCAATGGATTCGATCTTCAATATTCTCTTGTCAATTATATGCTGACGAGATTTTGACGGTCAAATTAGTCGTGAAACCTTGAATATTTACGGATGGAATTGTCAATGGATTCGATCTTCAATATTCTCTTCCTTTTCAATTATACACTGACGAGATTTTGGCCGTCAGTATTATTACCGAGTGGGGATGACCAGCCTATCGAGATATCCCACGAACGCCCGCATGCATTATCCATTGGCCTATATCGAAGGCTTGTCGACGCAAAATTTTCGTTTACAAGTGGCCAACGAACATTCTACCGTTGGCGATTGCCGATGGATTCGTTCGTCGGTATGTGACAACAGTCAACCATCCGTCTTCAAACTTGATTAAGCTAAAATCACCTATGGGCACTAGTCCATTGGTGTTTTAATTTAATTTTTATTTTTACCTGTTCATATTTATATATATGGAGTTACCAAATATTACAAAACATAAAACAAAAATCGAAATAAAATCACTTTTAACATTGTTCTCCGAGAGCATTTCTAACCATTTGCACTATTTTGCACCAAATAATGTAAAATTACACTACACTCAAATTTAATCTTCAATCATATCATTTCAAATTTGCACAAAAATGAATATTTTTTAAATATCTCATATTATTTTAATACAAGAAATATTTAATTAGAAGGTCAATAAATATTTACTTATTTAAATTTTGTTTTATTATTAATTTATTATACAATATTGTGAGTATAATTTTATTCGAGTTCATATTAAAAGACCTTTTTTGTATAATTTTATTGGAGTTCGTATTAAAAGACCTTTTTTCTTTAATTGTGTAGTGATCTTTTAGGCTCAAAATGGGTAGTTCTATTTACTAACCATTAATAAGCCCAATATCCTACATTTTGTTAATTGTGTTAATTATTAATGATGAGGTGTCGCAATGAGAGTAATCCGGGGCTGAGGTGGACCAATCAAAATAAGCCAAAAATGACGTGTCGTGTTGTGGTTTATGGGGGGTTTATTTTGGGATGAGGCCAAAATTTTGACCCCCTATAAATAACAACTTTTTTTTATTTTTGTTAAATTTGTAACCCACCTTTTTCCACGCACCAGTCCGTGTATCCCTTTTTTTTCTTCTCCTTTTTTTCTTCTTTTTTTTTTTCGTCTCATTTTCTTTCTCCAGTACTATTCCTCACAATTTTTAGGTTCATCGATCGCATCCCTCAAAATTGTTTTTTCTAATTTCAAATAAAGATTAGTTTATGATAATTTTTGTATATATGATCAATAAAAGATTTGTTTTTTATTTTTTTTGGGTGTTCAGATCTCGATGAAATTTGTATTGAACAAATCATTTTTTTTTTATAATTACTCATATCTAATATTACTCATCTGTAATAATATTTATGTTATTTCCAGATTTGTTTTCTATGTTTGTTCCCGCATCTATGATAATATTCGTAGCTTTTTTGTTGTTGTTTGGTAATCATATATATATATATATATATATATATATATACATATATATATATACTATTTTTTTTTCAGATTATTGAACCTAAAGGATTAGAAATTGATATTCAAAGAAAAGAGAGATTCAAAAGTGTTTCTTGACATTTGCGGCGTGAAAGATGGGTCAAAGATTATGTTGATCGAAGATGAATTGAGCCATCACTTCCCACGATACGATTGTTCCTTCTCTGCCGTGCTTTTGTTCTCCCTGAACTTGGCCATCCCGCGTCTACCCACGATACGATTGTTCCTCGCCAGATCGTTGCCGATTAAGATAAGCGCAAAGGATCACGCAAGCTGATTAAGATGGGTCAAAGATTCTGTTGATCGAAGATGAATTGAGTAGAGAGAGAAGGTTTGTTGAGTCGCGCAAAAATGCCAAAACTTCATATCTGTTTATGAAATCGCCTTAATTATTTTATGATCTGTTTTTTTATATGGTTTTTTTTCCGATCTGAACAACACATCTAAAAATGGGAATTGATAGGATTTCATAAGCAGCTAAAAAAACCCCAGAATTCATGCGTCGCCAGTTGTTTATGCTGCACAATCCAATTTCTTGAAAAGTATGCTTTATTTATTTATTTATTTATTTATTTATTTATTTATTTATTTATTTTTATGTATGATTATATAACTCTTCATATTTCAATTCTACGCTCAATATTTTATTTATTTAACCAAATGGTGAGATGTTGTTTGATATTTGCCTATCATTCTTTACTGTCTTCTGGGTGTTTGAAATCTTTTATAAGCTCATCCATTTCCAAACATAATTTATGGTGAATTTTGTGATAAAGCTGCACCAGTCATTAGTTATTTGTATATAATACTTGGGTTTGTTGATAATGTAAATTTTCATAAGAATTTTGAATATAAGTTCTTAATACAAATTATAATAAGAATGTATTTGGATGCTAAAAAATAAGAACTTGGCTTGAAAAAAATAAAAAGCAAGTTATTTTGTTGTTTTTTTTATTAGTTTCTTTGTCTTTGGGTTTTGTATGTTATGAAAAATTCTATTATTCTGGTGAGATAATGTGTCCGATGGCATATAATTTGAATGCATTGTCTTATTAGCTTATGCATAGTTTTAGTTAATTTATTGATTTTTTGGATAAGGACTTAATTGTTAGTTTGTTTTATTTTTTTACCATTTGGTAGAGTTCATTCCACTGGTATCTTAGATAGAAGACTTAGAAAAGTGATTTTGATTATTTTTTATTTTTTAGCAAACAGGACATTAGCAGAGTATTTGTCCTGTGATCTCCCCTACAAGCTTCTACCGGACGATGTTTATGTTACAGCATGTTGTACACAAGCTATTGAGATAGCGTTGTCGATTCTGGCTCAACCGGGTGCTAATATCTTGCTGCGTAGGCCCAGATTCCCAATTTACGGGCTTTGTGCTGCATTTAGAAGCCTCGAGGTGCGTTATTATGACCTTATTCCTGACCAGCAAAATAATCACGAAGCAGCATCGGGCTCTATGAAACTGGGGTAATTTCTTATACCAAAAGGTTCATCTAAAACAATTGACTGCTATATTTATTTTATCGAATACTTTAATTTGGTGGGGAAAATATATGCAGCAGACTACAACTTCAATAACAGAGAGATTTGGAGTTCGAGGATGCAAACCTATATTAATGTGAAGGGCCTATAGTTACAATGTTATGTAACAACTGTTATTGGAAGTTGGCACATAATCCAAACTTCAGACATGTGACTGTAAAGCAAGATTGAAACTACAAATGTGTTCAAGAGAAGATATAAATGAATGATTTGGACACTGCTTGTCTGGTTGTATTAGGTATCCAGTACTTATTGTAGATATAAATTCGCAATATGCACCTCAAAAGGTTTGATCAGAAAATGTGGAAATTAGGTAGATTAAGCGGAAATATACAAAATGAGGCTGAAAAATAGTTTTTTCTTTACATGGGTTTCATTACTAACTACTTGAATTTTCTGCATAAACGATGGTTTAATAGAAGCAGATGATGTTCTATTTATTATAGAGATTTTTCTTCCTCTTGGGCATACTTTTTATCAATGACCCAATTACTTGATCTTTTATGTAATCACTCATTTATGTTTCTGCAGATGCATTGATGCAAGTGTGTTCATATGACAGGAAAGTTGTTCAAAATCTATTTCCAGATCTATTTTTGGTGAGTTTTTATTTTAGGGTTGTGGATTTTGGTATTGAGGAATGTCAGTTCCTGAATTAATTGACAGTTGGGATTTTGTGCCTTAATCATAAATATTACATTATTTTTTTGGAATTTGTTTTGTGCCCCATACGATTGTACAGTTCCTATGAGAAGTAAAGAGAATTTGGGTTCTATTGGTTTTCGCATGTAAAATAGAATCATGTTTCGATAAATGAATTAAAATGAGATTCATTTAGGTTTGAGTCATTTGTGGTGGTTAGATTTTCCGATTCGGACAGGTTAATTTCTGCATTCGTGGTGTTACTCTTAAATTAGGTTATTTACCTAACTCGTCATTTTTTTAGTCATCTTAATGAAGTAAATTGTCTTTGTTATTTCAATTTTTTCTATCCTTTTCTTTTTCAGGATTTTGAGGACTATTTCGAGGACGAAGAGGAGATCGATGTGAAAAGACCATTCAATTTCTCAGCTTCAAAAAATCATAGTTCGTAAGGTGATGATTTTTTTTTTTATTTTCTATTTTAGTTTTTTTTTTTCTCCATACTAAGGTGCATAATATTTATTTACTTATGTTCGTCATTCAGCATGTTCGCATTGCTTTTTATACAGTCAAAGGAACCCAAATTCAGGTCCTTTTTTTATATTTTTTAGCAATCTTCATTTACCAGGAAATCAAATCTGTTTCCCAGTCCCAGGTGAAATGGTTATCTAAATTTTAATTGTGGTCTTTTGAAATTATAGATCTAAACTTAGTACTCTAACTGGTTCAATTTTGAAGTGTCATTCCTGCCTGTTAGCTTACAATATTTTTTAGCTTTCAAAGTTTAAAGGTATGTTTAGAAATATGACTCATTTCAATTCTGTTGGACATGTGATCAATAACATAATTTAACCTTTTTTTTCCTACTGGCAGTGAGAAAAGCTCAATTTAGTAGTCATCGGTAAATTCCTTTTTCTATTATTTCCAGTTTCTTTAATAATTAGTTTTAATTTTGTTTTAATATAACTCAACTTTACGCAGCGTAGGACTTATTAATAAGCTGTATATAGTATCAAAATATTGAATTTAAGAGTAATGTATATGATATGATCTGAGAATAGTTTATTCAAAATTCATTTTTAAGTGGAAAATAAAATATTTTTAAAATAACAGAATATTTCTCTCCAGATTATTCTCGAGTGGGGAAAAATAGTGTATGTTTCTGAGAATTTAAATATGAAAATTGATTTTAAAGTTCAATATATAAATTATCACCGAGGTTTTGGCTGTCTCCGTGGTGCTTGAATTTGCGAAGGGTTGTGACCTTAGAGCTCAATATATGAGTAATACAAGTTAATGTGGGAAGCCATGCCGACACAGCCTTAGTTAGAACTTGAATCATGTTATTGATTAGCTTATGTAGTTAGTTGGACCTTCAAGTATATTGATGATTATTTTATGGTGTTTTATTTATTGAGAATCTGGAAATGTTTTGATGTTTGAATCGAGAAAGTTGGTGTTCAAAGTTATATTTGTTTGGTGTTAATTAGCGGACATGAAAAACTTCTCTTAATGAATTGTGACAAATCCTATATTATTGGTATGAAATAGCTTGGTTAATCCATCTTTTCTTTATGATGTTATTTCATTTTGGTTGATAACATTATTTTACTTTTCACGTGTTTTGGTTAAGTTCTATGTTGCTTCGTGAAGAAATGGCAAAACATTAATGAATGACTTATGGGTTGATCATAGTTTTGACGTGAGAAGGCCTGTTGAAAACCTTCTAGGTAAGTTTGTCTATTACCTAGATTTCATTGATTTTTATTATGTTTTGTTTGACAAGTTCACGCCTGTTGAAAACCTTATAGGTAAGTTTGTCTATTACCTAGATTTCATTGATTTTTATTATGTTTTGTTTGACAAGTTATTTACTGTCTTATTTGAATGGCCTTTTTAAAGCATGAGCTACAATGTGTGTTTGTATGTTCGTGTTGATAATTGTGTCATAAACAATATTCTTTTAATTACCAAGTGTGCATTACACTCCAAAAAGATTCAGACAGATTTTGTTCGAAGTTTAGTATAAAAGTATGCCCAATTGAGTGTTTGTATGAGTTGTAGCATGAGTATATTGATATCGGGCTTATTTTAGAATATTGATGATAAAAATAACTTAATAATTAAACTTAGAATTTCATATTTTTAAATTTAAACTTATATTTATCACAAATCTTTCAAAGTATCATTATAAAACTCGCGTATAATGCACAAGTCATCTTTATTTCACAATATTGATAGTTAAGAGCGTAAAGGGTTGGAAATTCTTTGTTGCGACGAAAAATGATATCATTTTAAACAAAACAACTAATGTAGCATAAAAATTTCAAAATATAAAGTGAGCAACAATTTTTTCTTTTTGATATAATAATTCACATTTGATCCAAACTTTTGTGCACCCCTTTTTAATAAATTAATTTAAAAGTACGTCAGTTTGCTCGCAAGAGTACGAGGTACTTGTAGGGTGGTGAGTTTGACTCGAGTCGTATCTCTCGAGTAAACAACTATTCGGTCTTTTGGATGTTTTTCTCAATTTACGAACTAAAATAAAATACATGTACATTTGGGGTTTTGAAAGATTTTGAATTGATCATTATAGCTAAAGCAATAATTAAACTATGACTAATTAAACTAATTACTTTAAACTAGATTATCAACTACGAGCAGTAACTAAATTATCAATAAAACGCAACTATGAATTAAACCTAATAAACGAATCTAAGAGCATGAACATAAGAAATTATCACTAAGCAATGTATCATATGAATCTAAGAACGAATAACTAAGCATAAATCAATCGCATAAATAAACTAAAGTAATCCAATATCCAATATTCAATATCCAAGCATGAAATGATTAAAATAATTATTAAAACTAGAATTAACTAAGCAATTAACTGCGAAATTAACTAAGAGTTTAGAGTACTTATTGTAACTAATAAAAGCAATGAAAAGCTCCAGCTATTCAGGAGTTGCACGTCGATCTTGGACGAAGATTGAATCCCAAACGCGAATTCGATGTTTTGGACGCGTTGTTCTTCGATCCTTGATCTCCGTCTTCAAATCTCGTTATGAGATGTGAAATTATGTTTATTATAAGCTAAAATACCCTAGGAGGTCGTCACTTTTCTGAAAAACCAAAATATGGAGGGTTTTTATAGATATAACAAGTCTTGGCGCGCACGAAACCCTAAAATTGCGAAACTGGGCCGTCGCGTCGACGGTGCGTCGATCGATGCAGGCTGTCTCTCGGCGTCGACGCGGCCTGGGTGTGCGCGTCGGTTGGGCGGGTGCGTCGACTGACGCGTGCTTGGATCGACGCTTCAGAAAGTTGCGTCGACCGACGATTCTTCAATCGATATTTCAGAATGTTGCGTCGGCAGTGCGTCAGCTGGGCGTCGATCGTCGCGCATCATGGCTCGCGTCGACGGAGCGGACGCTCGCATCGATCGACGTGACAGACAGTCCGTCTCAATTTCTCGATCTTTTTGCTACTCGTTCACCGGAAAGCTCGTTCTCCTATTCTTGAACATCGAACTTCGTCTATTATGCGCTAAACTCTTCCGGTTACTTAGCTGTAAGGTGAAAACAATGAAATATCACCTATTTGCATCAATTACGATTAAAATGCGGTAAAATAAGCTGGAACTATAAAATACGGAATTAATGCTTAAACTGTCCAACTTATACCAAAAACAAATAGAAAAACGAACTAAAAAGCTAATAAAATAAGGACAAATCTACGTTAATCAACTACCCCACGCTTAATTGGTTTGTTCGTCCTCGAACAAACGATAAATTCAAAGTATAACTAGAATGAAAATAAGTTCAAGCAAAGAGTCGTGCTATGCTACATATGTAATTTTGAAAATATAGGTACAAGTCACGCAACGCCAATCACTCGACCATTATTATATTATCGCTCCAAAACAAAATCATGCTTCCTCACGAAGGATAATATATAAGTGTACGCTCAAAAGCACTCGAGTATTTTCTGCATGGGACGTGTATACACTCAAATCATACAATTACATGCACAATAAATAAGCACCAAAAATCAATCTCTTTTCAATCGCAAATTAAGTGTGATGTCACTACTAAGAATCAGAGAAGGCCTTCGCGGGTTGTAATGTAAGGCTCTTCGGACGGGTATGGAATATATAATTCGTGTGGCTAACTCATGATCAACCATGATCAATAACTCACTCAACCTAACCTAATCATGAAGCAAAGTGCTTCACCTCGTACAAAAGAAAAAACTCATTAAACACTCATAACGTAGCCTTTTAAATATAGGCTATTTCCCAACTCGCAAACCGTAAAATCGACTTGAAGCTCAGAAATCACTTAATCACAACTCTTTTATCTTTTAAACATAAGGCCTCATAAAATAAACAATTAGACTCAAGCCTATACAAGCGCGTAGGCAATTACTAACACAAGACCCACCATCTTTCTTATCATTTTTTTTTATTTTTCCCCCATTTATTCTTTTAATGGGGTTTCTCTCTCTTTTTTTTATTTTTTTATTTTTTTTTTAGATGGTGATCCTTACTCACAAAATAATAAATTCCTAATAACAATTCCAAGACTCAAATAACCAATAAAAATACAAACTCCTACCCCATGCTTTTAATGGGTTAGTAGGGGTCTCAAAAACACTCATGGCTAAAGGAAATAGGTTGTTTGGATATGATTGGCTCATTCGTAATTTATAGTGGCTAAAACTTATGGATATGACCGGAAATAGGGTTTTTTCTGTGCCTTAACGTCATTTTCAAAGTCAACTACACACAGCGGTTTCAAAGAGATATCAAAACTGAAACTTATTCAAGCACATGCAAAGATGATAATCACTCAGGCTACTCACTGGCTTTTTGCATGAAAAAGTTTTGAAATAATGCTGTTTTTTAGGTTTTGTGAAATCAATTGCGTCCAAGTACCATTTTACAATATATATAAATAATAAGTTTTAAAAATTATGCACTTATGCACGCTCAAAGACGAAAAAAAATAATCATACGTAGTCAACTTCGACAGGCAAGTCATACAAACACAATTATCGCGCAGGAATAGCAATTAATCGCACTTAAGCATATAATTATTATAGGCCAAGTATTAAATAAAATTATACAATTAATCAATACAAATCACACTCGACCACCCCCCTCTCTAAAAATCCCGGCAATCTCCGGATTGCCACAAAGACATTCAAAATTCAAAAAGAGGAAGGAAAAAGAAAACATCCCTGAAATAATAGTAGTCGAGCGGCTACTCGTTGATTTGTGTAATTTGGTCTTGCTTCAACGTGCGCGATATGAATTGTCCTAAAAAACAAATAAAAAAAGAAAAAACAAACAAAATAACAATATTTTTGGATTTTTTATATTTTTCCTTTTTTAAAAAAAAATAAAGCATAATAAAAATAAAGAAACAAGATTAGAACTCGCGGGAATCATCATCCTCGGGGTTCTCGTCGACGTCCATGCTAGGTGCGGGGTATGCAAACTTTTGCGCACCCTTTTTAATAAATTAATTTAAAAGTACGTCAGTTTGCTCGCAAGAGTACGAGGTACTTGTAGGGTGATGAGTTTGACTCGAGTCGTATCTCTCGAGGAAACAACTATTCGGTCTTTTGGATGTTTTTCTCAATTTACGAACTAAAATAAAGTACATGTACATTTGGGGTTTTGAAAGATTCTGAATTGATCATTATAGCTAAAGCAATAATTAAACTATGACTAATTAAACTAATTACTTTAATCTAGATTATCAACTACGAGCAGTAACTAAATTATCAATAAAACGCAACCATGAATTAAACCTAATTAACGAATCTAAGAGCATGAACATAAGAAATTATCACTAAGCAATGTATCATATGAATCTAAGAACGAATAACTAAGCATAAATCAATCGCATAAATAAACTAAAGTAATCCAATATCCAAGCATGAAACAATTAAACTAATTATTAAAATTAGAATTAACTAAGAAATTAACTAAGCAATTAACTACGAAATTAACTAAGAGTTTAGAGTACTTATTGTAACTAATAAAAGCAATGGAAAGCTCCAGCTATTCCGGAGTTGCACGTCGATCTTGGGCGAAGATTGAATCTCAAACGCGAATTCGATGTTTTGTACGCGTTGTTCTTCGATCTTTGATCTCTGTCTTCAAATCTCGTTATGAGAGGTGAAATTATGTTTATTATAAGCTAAAATACCCTAGGAGGTCGTCACTTTTCTGAAAAACCGAAATATGGAGGGTTTTTATAGATATAACAAGTCTTGGCGCGCAAGAAACCTTAAAATTACGAAACCGGGCCGTCGCGTCGACGGTGCGTTGATCGACGCAGGCTGTCTCTCGGCGTCGACACGGCTTGGGTGTGCCCGTCGGCTGGGCGGGTGCGTCGACTGACGCGTGCTTGGATCGACGCTTCAAAATGTTGCGTCGACCTTGCGTCGACCGATGCCTCTTCAATCGGTGTTTCAGAATATTGCGTCGGCTGGGCGTCGATCATCGCGCATCATGGCTCGCGTCGACGGAGCGTCGATCGACGCGACATACAGTCCGTCTCAATTTCTCGATATTTTTGCTACTCGTTCACCGGAAAGCTCGTTCTCCTATTCTTGAACATCGAACTTCGTCTATTATGCGCTGAACTCTTCCGGTTACTTAGCTGTAAGGTAAAAAATAACGAAATATCACCTATTTGCATCAATTACGATTAAAATGCGGTAAAATAAGCTGGAACTATAAAATACAGAATTAATGCTTAAATCGTCCAACTTATACCAAAAACAAATAGAAAAATAAACTAAAAAGCTAATAAAATAAGGACAAATCTACGTTAATCAATCATGAATCCTATATGGTATTTGTTGATTTAATTGTTAAGATGATTTTCATGTTTGCTTTTGTTTTAAACTTGTGTTGCCCATGTTTTTTTGTATGATTTTGTTGTTGAGAACCAGTAAGAATTTAAGTGTGTGGAGATTTGATAAATGTGAAAATTTCGCATATTTTTAAGTGTTAAAATCATATACTTATATGCATTTTATTCATTTGCGTCGTAAATTTTTCTTCTTATCGGCACATTTTAGTTATGATACTTTATTGAAATTTATATTTATTTTAGTAATTTCGAATTATTTTGGTCTTGATATGGACGAGTGTGAGCCTACGAGTGGAGTTTAACGAGATTGGGCCCCGATTTTGGCACTTGACCTATAACACTGGGTCCATCTTTCACACTGGGTAACTAGTGTCAGAGCCGACTCGGAAATTTAGAGCCCTTGGCCTAGAAGACGAACAGGCCCAGCTCCAACACCTTTAAGAAAACACAATTGCGTACGGCAGCAGCCCTGGAGAGTGGACACATAGCTGATTTGAGGCACATATGAGAGGACGGGGATGAGCAGATTTGGACCGAGATCATGGTAACGAGAGAAAGAAAGTAAATTTATGGAGGAATGAGTAGCAGTCGTGAAGTTCTTCGACAGATGATCGTTACATTTGTCAATTCTCTACTCCTTTTATTTTCTTCTAATATTAGACTCATGACGATGATTAAATTCATATTAGTTGTGTTTGGCTAGTTCTTTTTTTTTCTGGTTTGAAGTGACGTTTAAGATGTATTTGGTGAGATTGTAATTTAAATTCTGTTACGTATTCTCTACTCGACTCTCTTGAATATTTTTATATTATAAGTTTATTTATTTTTATTATATGATTTTTTGATCTTAGTTTGTCTAATTAAATTAGAGTTTTATATAATTTATGCTTAGAATAGAATTTGTAATCTTTAATTGTGTCAAGTCTAATTTCATAAGTAGCGACGATTAGTCTAGTCAATTGGATTACATAAACTCAAGGTCACTTAGGTCTAGTTTATGAAATAAATATCTTATTTATTCTATCATTTTAGTTTTTAATGCTTCTAGTTTTATAGATTTGAATAGCCTGTTTTAAATCACTTTTCTTGATAGACTCGATTAAAAAGCTTATTTTAATTGAATAAAATTAAAAAATGATAGGTCTTAATAGAGCTTGTTGTTGATTTTTTAATAGAAATTCAAGGGATTAGACAAGAGTTCAGCATTATATTAAATTACAGTTGAATCGAAACGTGGATAAACGAAACTAAGAATCGGAATCCTTCTCAATATGGAATATTTATTTTTATTATATTTTCTTAGTTTAATTTCTTATATTTAAAATTATATTTTTGCTTTAGTATTATTATTATTATTAGAATAAGTCTTTTCAACACACACACACCTTTTTATATTTAATTAATTACATCGATTAATTATGAATAGTTTATTTGTTTTGTGTGGGATCGACCCTTATTTGCCATTTTAAAAAAATAATTGAGGAAAAATAGGTTATTTAATTTAGTGTGCTTTGACAACACATCACAGACCGATAAGAGAATACAACTGGAAAAGACAAAAAATCAACTGCTTTCTTAAAAGTGCAGAGACCACGCCAAACTACCATGTGAAAATATTCCTCGACAATATGAGATGGCTAAGACATAAGAGACCAACAATGAGATAAGTTAGTGGGCACTAAAATAAAGGACCACTGACTCGCAATAATAGAAAAAAAGATATAAACAATGACGCACCTTTTATCAACAAGTTTTGGAGTTCGAATTTGAAATTCGAATTCAATCTATAAATACCAAGCGTTTGAGGAAGTAGAGGACATCGAACACTTTCTTCTATTTTCTCATAATAATAGTGCGAGTTTGAAGAAAAGAAAGAGAATAAGTGCGTTATAATAATTGTTTGTAACTGTGAGTTTATATATTTTCGAGTGCAAGCCTTCTATATGAGAGGTTAAAATCTATCTCCTCCCAAAAGGAGATTATTAATTTAATAATTTTTTTAAGTTCTTAATAAAATAAAGACTTTTGTTTTAACATGTGTGCTTAATATTCTATTAATTTATCTCTAAAACTAAGTATCTTGTACACCTGGAGTAGGAAACGAATCAAGTTGTGCTGATAGTTATTGAAAGAGTCGAATAACTTGCAATTCAGTTTATGCGAATAGAAGTTAAAATGAGAAAATCGTCTATAAAAACGAACTATCAACGTTAATCTTTCGACTGGTGGCGTCCAAACTATCTCACCTGTAGCTATTTTGATCAAAGAGAGGTATAGAATTATAGAAAAAATTTAGTTTTATGTAAACACGTTTTGCCTAAGTACTATTTTATAATTTTTTAAATATTTTTTATTTTATACTTAAGTATTAAGTATCGAAAAACTAAGTAATTAATTTTTTGCATAAAAGTTCAAGGATATTTGGATCATAAATAAACTTTAATTTATACAATGAAGCATAGAGTAAAAATAAAGAAAATTTGAGTAAAGATAAAAATAAAAGTAGATTTTTGATAACTTTTATAAATTAAAATAAAAACTTTTTTTTGAAGATAGACTTGTGTGATTGTAGCAAAAATTGTTTGGTTCTAGTTACTTACGTGTGGTTCTTATATAATCTGCATGCTTGTGATGGAAATTATTTGATTGTGACTGAGAAATGGGACTCCGTTTGAGCAATGCACTAAGCAACAAATTCATTTATTCGAGTCGTTGGAAAATGGAAAATGATCCTCGAAAACACCACCACATATAAACTTAAGTAATAATGTGGTTTATTAAATAATACATTTTTTATTCAAAATTACAGAAATAGTACACTTTTAAAAATCTTTACGTTTTTGGGCCGGAACGTCTTTCCCAAGGGCGTCCCGGGTATTTTTGCTCGAAAATTCTATTTTTGGGCTCAAATGAAAAAAAAAAAATACTGGGGGGCGGGACGCCCTTCCCAGTGGCGTCCCGGGTTGGTTTGTAAATAAAAAAAAGGGGGGGGGAGGGACGCCTTTGGGAGTGGCGTCCCGAGCTAAATTGCAAAATACAAATATTGTAACCCTAACCCTAACCCATACATACTATTTATTTATATTAAATTATTTTTGATTATTTAATTATTTATATTAATTTGTAATTTATTTATAATATTTTAGGTAAAATAAATAAACATATCATAATTATATCTAAAAATTACAAGAAATTTTATATCAAAATAAAAAATACGACAAGATCAAAATAAAACAAGAAAATTTTACATCGAAAATAAAAAAAAATACAATAATTTATATAATTCTTGTAATTTTTAGATATAATTATGATATGTTTATTTATTTTACCTAAAATATTATAAATAAATTACAAATTAATATAAATAATTAAATAATTAAAAATAACTAATATAAATAACTTAATATAATTTTAATTTAATCTTCGTTGTTGTTGTATCTTAATTTTATTGTATTTTTTTTATTTTCGATGTAAAATTTCTTGTTTTATTTTGATCTTGTCGTATTTTTTATTTTGATATAAAATTTCTTGTAATTTTAGATATAATTATGATATGTTTATTTATTTTACCTAAAATATTATAAATAAATTACAAATTAATATAAATAATTAAATAATCAAATATAACTTAATATAAATAAATAGTATGTATGGGTTAGGGTTAGGTACATTTTTTTTTATTTACAATTTAACCCGGGACGCCACTGCGAAAGGCGTCCCGCCCCCCAATATTTTTTTTTTCATTTCAGCCCGAAAGTTTAGGAATGTCAGTTTACACCCGGGACGCCTTTGGGAATGGCGTCCCGGGTTCATTTTCTATAACGGTTACGTATATGTACCGTCTAGAAAATACCCGGGACGCCCTTGGGAAAGGCGTCCCGGCCCAAAAACGTAAAGAATTTTTAAAGTATACTATTTTTGTAATTTTGAATAAAAAATGTATTATTTATTTAATAAACCCGTAATAATGCGCAACTTATAATTTTCTTATCTTGTATTTTCTTTTTCTTTTTTTACATCTTATTGGTACAATCAGGTTTCTCCGATAATTGATTCATTTCAATTTCATTAGCGAGTTTGATATGGTAAAAAAAAAAAAAAGACGTGCATGATAATTGTCTAGCTATGTGTAACAGAACAATTAGATTCAACTAGAAAGAAAGAAATAAGAAAATAATAATAATAATAATAATAATAATAATAATAATAACGTGGACTTTGTTTGAAGTTTTAGTCGGATTTCGAATAAGTCTAACTTTAAACAACCATGCAGTCATGCATGCATTACACATGCATGGTCATGCTAAACAAGTCACAACAACAGCAGATAAAGTCAAAATGATCACAACTACACAATCCTTCAATTTGTGCAGCCCTAACCCTTATGCAAAATATAGCAACGGCTAAATTTGTCTTGTAACTCAAGTATAACTGTCATGGTACGAGCCATTTCCATTCCTACACGGGTATACGTCTACTAGATTCTACATTGATCCTTTGTGACTATAATTATGGTTCACTTTTCATCTGCATTGTATTGAGTAACAAAGAAAGCTATTTTTCCTATGTTGTGCACACAACTTTATTCATAAGATTGAAATGATCCTTAATCCTTTACTTCTTTTATATGGTATCAAAGCAGGCAATTAATTGCTTGTCTCTGAGCCATCTGCTTCGTTCAAGATCTTTTTGTTTCTTTCCTGTTTTACATCAACACTATGGCTCAGCCTTTTTCTTCTCCTCCATCCCTTTCACCATAAATACATTTGTTGCCAATTCAGATCTGTTATCCAGATGCAAAGCCAGCTTATTAGCATCAAACTAAATGAACAACTATTTGATGTGGAGACAACAAGTGCTTACAGCAATTGGAGGGTATGGCCTTTCAAGTTTTCTTATTGGTACCCAATCTATCCCAGATCAATACATTCCCGGCTCATCTGAAAGAGAAAGCATTATTAATCCTGCCTATTCAACTTGGATAAAACAAGATCAGCTTTTGGCCTCTTGGCTACTATCTTCATTATCAGAGAGTGTCCTAGTCACTACTGTTGGCTTAAGCACATCCAATGAGATCTGGGAGGCTCCATAAACCAGTTTTGCTCATGAAAGCAATGCCAAAGCAATGCAATACAGGCTGCAACTTCAAACAATGAAGAAAAGATCCATGACAATGAGAGAGTACATCAACAAAATTAAATCTTGCTGTGACATGATTGCTGCTATTGGAGAGAGAATTTTAGGTCAAAGTCAAATCTTGCACCTTCTTTCTAACTTAGGTTCTGACTACAACCCTGTGGTGGTTTCAATAACTGCAAGAGCTGATCCTTGTAACCTAAGAGAAGCCAATTCCATATTATTGAGCTTTGAGAACAAACTTAAGACTACATAAAATATAGGAGATAATTCATCCTTTTCTTCCAATCTCATTACTCAGACACAAGGCAGAGGAAGAGGCAGTTTTCCCCCTAGAGGAAGAGGAAGCAACATGAAAGGAAGAGGCAGAAATTCAAGTTTCAGAGGAAGGCGAGGCAGAAATGCCTATAGAGGAGGAGATAGAACAAGATGTCAGATTTGCCACTACACAAATCACACAGCTGGTAAGTGTTATTACAGTATGGATCTTCATTTCACTCCCAATAGCAGCTCCAGAGGCTATGCAACACAAACCACGGAAAGTTCTTATCCAAGCAGTAACAACTCAGTCAATCTTGCCAACATTGAAAATCAAGATCTCTTTTGTGAAGGGAATTGGTATCCAAACTCAGGAGAAACCAACCACATCGCCTATGACATGAACAACCTCAACTTAGCCTCTAAATACAAAGGAATAAACAAAGTTCAGGTAGCCAATGGTGCAGATATGACTATTGCTCACATTGGCAATTCTATAGTTACTGACAAACATTCTTTTCCTAATCATACATCCTCTTTTCATCTCAAAAAACCCCTACACATTCTTCATGTTAGAAAGAATTTCAGCAGTGTTTCAAAGTTTGCTCAAGCTAATCAAGTCTATTTTGAGTTTTATCGTAACTATTATGTTGTGAAGGCAATATCCACAGAAGCACCTCTTCTTAAAGGAACTCTTAAGGATGGCTAATACATGTTCAGCCTCATTAATCTCCAGGATCACTCATATTCCACCTCACATCAAGCACATCAACCTGTTATCACCCCTGAAGTTTTTTCTACTATTTCCAATAAAGTCCTAAATCTGCAGACTTGGCATTCTAAATTAGGCCATTCTTTTAATATTTTTAGAAAGGCTTTGCAAGGATGTAATATTTCCTTCACTGATAATAAGAATAACTCTTTATGTTCTGCTTGTATGGAATCCAAATCTCACAAATTGCCTTTTTCAGATTCTCACACTGATCATTGTGAAGAATTTAAACTAATTCACACAGATTTATGGGGTCCATTATCTCCTATTAAGTCTTTTCATGGTTTTAGTTACTATGTCGGCCTCATAGATCACAAAACTAGGTTTACCTGGATATATCTTCTCAAATTAAAATCTGATACTGCTAATACCTTCATACATTTCCATTCCATGGTCAAAAACCAGTTCAGCAAAAGCATAAAGATGATTCAAAGTAATGGAGGATGAGAGTTTAAAGCCTTATCCTCCTTCTTTCATCAACAAGGGGTTCTTCAAAGGTTACCTTGTCCTAACACTCACAACAGAATGGATTAGCTGAGAGGAAACACAGACATATAGTTGAAGTTGGCTTATCCTTGCTATCTCATTCTCAAGTACCAACAAGGCATTAGGATGATGCTTTTGTCACCTCTGTCTGTCTCATCAATACAATTCCCTCTTAATCCATTCAATACAAAACACCTTTTAATCTTCTCATGAAACAAAAGACTGACTACTTTCATATCAAAATCTTTGATTGTTTATGTTACCTTACCTCAGACCTTATAACAAGCACAAGTTGCAGTTCAGAAGCATAAAAAGCACTTTTTTAGGATACAGTCCTCATCACAAAGGCCACAAAATCCTTTTACCAGACAATGGAATCATAATAACAAGATATGTTGTGTTTGATGAACAAATTTTTCCTTTTCATAAGGAATCCATTACCAAAACACCCCAAACAGACACCTCTCTTCCTCTTTCCACCATTCCAATGCCTACTCCAATCTCCTCTCCTATAATTCCATCACAATCACCTTCCTCTTATCACTCACCTCCTACTCCAATAAATGATCATAGCATATCCCACCATACCTAAGCCACTCCCACTTCTTCCTCTTCATCTCCTCCTCCATCATCAAATCATTCATCTCCCACTACATCCTCTGATTCCTCATTTATTCCTATTGGTAGTTTATTTATAGAGTTTCCAATTAAAAGTAGTTCTACTTTCAATGAACCAGATATTACTACTGAAAATCTCTTACAGGATTCCAGCAAAGCACAGAATGCGCACCAGATGACTATAAGAGCCAAGGCTGGAATTCACAAGCCAAAGATCTTCACAATTACTAAGGATCCATTTTTTGAGCCTAAAAATCACAAAGAAGCCATGAAGATTTCTCACTGGCATCAAGCTATGAAAAGAGAATTTTCTACTCTCTTAAAAAATAACACTTGGAGTGTCTGTCCCTTACCCCCTCATAAACACCTTATCAGTTCCAAATGGGTTTTTAAAGCTAAGAAAAATCCAGTTGGCTCCCTGGAAGATGCAAAGTAAGACTGGTTGCTAGAGGTTATACACAAGAAGCTGGCCTTGATTATACTGAAACTTCTAGTCCTGTAGTTAAACCTAATACCATCAGAACTATATTATCCATCGCCATCTCCAAATCCTGGGTTTTAAGGAAGCTTGATGTTGACAATGCCTTCCTGAATTGTGACATTGACACTGAATTATACATGCAGTTTCCCCCTGGTTTTGAACATTGTTCTTCTCCTGATATGGTTTGCAGACTGAACAAGTTATATGGTTTGAAACAGGCTTCTAGAGCCTGGCCAAGAAAGCTTGGAAATATTCTCCTATCCCTTGGTTTTAAAATATCCAGAGCTGATCTTTCTCTTTAACATAGACATCATAATAGATCAATCATATTGATCATGGCCTATGTGGATTATCTATTAATGATTGGCAATGATACAGGTGTTATTCAGGAGCTTATCACCAAGTTGAATCACTGCTTTTCTTTGAAAGATTTGGGACAGCTCAGCTTTTTCCTTGGGATTGAGTTAATTCCTCATCAAACTAGATTTTTTCTCACACAGCAAAAGTACATCACTGATCTTATTGCTAAAGTAGGAATGCAAGGTTGTAAAGGTCTATCTACACCTGTGATCACTCACCCTTCCTTATCTAAATTTGATGGTGAGCCAATGCATAACCCTAGACTGTATAGATAAATTGTTGATGCATTGCAATATGCAACAGTAACTAGGCCTGATATTAGCTATAATGTCAATAAAATGAGCCAGTTCGTGCAAGCACCATCTGACATTCATTGGAGAGATGTTAAGAGAATACATAGATATCTATCTGGAACATCCTCCTATGGTTTGAATTTCACAGCCAGACCCTATCTCAATATTACTGCATTTGTTGATTCTGATTGGGCTTCAAATTTGGATGACAGGACATCTGGTGTCTGCGTGTTTCTTGGCAGGAATATGGTGACTTGGAGAACCAAAAAGCAGGGAAAAGTATCTAGATCAAGTACAAAGGTTGAGTATAGAAGCCTTAGTACAACAACTTGTGATGTGATTTGGTTACAGGCCCTGTAGAAATAATTACATCTTCTGGACACACGCATTCCCACTGTTTGGGTTGATAATCAAGGAGCAATTACCTTGGCTTAAAATCCTATTCAGCATTTGAATCGAACTTTTTGCACCTATTTTTATTTAAATTTGTCAATTTTAAAAAGTTCGCCCGCAGGAGTACGAGATCCCATGTAGGTGAATAAGCTGACTCAAGTCGTCTCTCAAGGAAAATTAGATTCGGAAGTTCATTTTGTGTTTGTATTCACGAATAAGAAAATAAGAAAAACACACGGTCGAATTTTTTTTTATTGTCGTAGGAACTAGAAATTAATTAAACTAAGAGCAAAAAAAATTAAATCTAGAAATTACTTTAGCTATGACCTAATTGATTAAATCTAAAAATTATTTAAACTATGAATTCATTAACTATATCTAAATATTATTTTAATTATGAGCAATTAAATTAAAAGATTTTAAAATATTTTGAGAAAACTAAGGTTCTAGAGTTTCGATTCGTCTCCACGATCTCTTGAGAAGACCCAATTGATGGTTCTAAACGAATATAAACTATAGACCCATAAGATCTAGCCAATAATTATTAACATAATCAACATCCCAAACTCAACACAATCAATAGCATAATTCGTCATGGAAACAAAAATAAAGGGTTTTGAAAATTAATTATTCTAAGAGATTTAATCAAACTCATGAAAGCAAGCAAATTAAATTAAAGAGCGAAGGAAATAAATACTTACTAATTAACAAAGACGAATTAACAGGTTTGGTTGAAGAAATCTTGGATCTAAATTACCTAAGAGCTAATCTAATTAATTTAGAAATTTAAAACTAAGAATTATGGTGGTAACTAAGAAAATAGAAGGGCACTTGCTGGGGTTGTTAGCCCCTAAGAGGCCTTGAAACCCTTGGAATATGTTTTTGCTTGTGAAAAATCGGAATACATAGGGGTATTTATAGTTGTTGGAAGACTTGGGCAGCAAGTCAGGGTTAAAATCCTGAATTTGTGATCGCACTGGTAACCCAGTGTCGGCGGATGTACCCAGTGTTGGCAGGGGCGTATCGATAATGCGTGCGTCGACAGTGCGCAAGTCGAACGATGCGGGCGGCAGACTCGGACGCTGGGTAACCCAGTGTGGATCAACGTACCCAGTGTCAGCCGTAACACTTTAAATCGAGGCCCGTTTTTGCTAAGACTTTACTCGTAGGCCCACCCTCGACTATCTCCAGGCCAAAACATTTCAAAATACCTGAAATAAATACAAAATTAATTAATTACAATTAAAATACAATAAAATAATTTGGGGATAAGAAAATACAAAAATGTGCTCAATCTATCCAACTTATACCGAAATCAATAACAAAAATTAACTAAATTACTAACTAAAATCGAGACAAATTCATGTTAATCAACTACCCCATGCTTCATTTGTTTGTTCGTCCTCGAAAAAACTATAGTTTCAAAGACTAACAATAATGAAAATAAGTTCAAGCAAAGAGTCTTGTCGTGCTACATAGATAATTTTAAAAATATAGATAATTGCAACACAACCTCAACCGCTAGACCGTTATTACATTGTCGCTCCAAAGCTAAGTCATGCGTCCTCGCAAAGGGTAATATATATGTGTACGCTCAAAAGCACTCATGAACTTTATAGGGATGTGTTTACACTCAAATCATCAAATACAAGCACAATAAACAAGCACTGAAAATCAAAAACTTCTCCATCGCAATTAAGTGTGAAGAATCGGAAAAGGTATTTTCGGGTTCTAATGTAGGCTCTTTGGACGAATATGAAATATATAAGTCGTGTGGCTAACTCATGATCTAACATGATCAATAACTCACCAAACTATTCTGATCACGAAGCAATATGCTTCACCTCTTTCAAACGAAACCTCACTAAACTCTCATAATGTAGTCTTTAAACTTAGGCTATTTCTCAACTCGAAAACCAAAAACCGACTTTTTAATCAAACCACTTAAACAATTGGGAAGCTTATGATACACTTCTTATTTTCAAACACAACTCTTGCCTCTTAAACATTAGGCTTCATAAGGAAAACAACAATACTAAGCACAAGCCTTAATAAGCATAGGCAATGACTCAACGAGATTCACCATCCTTTTATTCTCCCTTTTTTATTATTATTTTTATCTTTCTCTTTTTCTTTTTCTTTTTCTTTTTCTTTTTTTTCTTTTTTTTTTCCTCTTTTTTTTTATTCGAACTTTTTGCACCTATATTTAAATTAGTCAATTTTAAAAATTTCGCCCACAAAAGTACGAGATCACTTGTAGGTGGATAAGCTGACTCAAATCAACTCTCAAGAAAACTAGATTCAGAAGTTCATTTTGTGTTTGTATTCACAAATAAGAAAATAAGAAAAACACACAGTCGAAATTTTGTTTCATTGTCGTAGGAACTAGAAATTGATTAAACTAAGCAAATAAATTAAATCTAGAAATTACTTTAGCTATGACCTAATTGATTAAATCTAGAAATTATTTAAACTATGAATTCATTAATTAGATCTAAAGATTATTTTAATTATGAGCAATTAAATTAAAAGATTTTAACATATTTTGAGAAAACTAGGGTTCTAGAACTTCGATTCATCTCCACGATCTCTGGGGAAGACCCAATTGATGGTTCTAAACGAATCTAGACTATAGACTCATAAGATCTAGCCAACAATTATTAACATAATCAACAACTCAAACTCAACACAATCAATAGCATAATTTGTCATGGAAGCAAAAATAAAGGGTTTTGAAAATTAATTATTCTAAGAGATTTAACCAAACTCATGAAAGCAAGCAAATCAAATTAAAGAGCGAATGAAATAAATACTTACTAATTAACGAAGATGAATTAACAGCGTTTGGTTGAAGAAATCTTGGATCTAAATTACCTAAGAGCTAATCTAATTAATCTAGAAATTTAAAATTAAGAATTATGGGGAGTAAGTAAGAAAATAGAAGGGCACTCGTTGGGGTTATCAGCCCCTAAAAGGCCTTGGGACCCTATGAATATGTTTTTGCTTGTGAAAAACCGAAATACATAGGGGTATTTATAGTTGTTGGAAAGCTTGGGCAGCAAGTCAGGGTTAAAATCCTGAAATTGTGATCGCACTGGGTAACCAGTGTCGGCGGATGTACCCAGTGTCGGCAGGGGCGTGTCGGCAATGCGTGCATCGACAGTGTGCACGTCGGACGACGCGGGCGGCGGACTCGGATGGGTAACCCAGTGTTAGCCGTAACACTTCAAATCGAGGCCCGTTTTCGCTAAAATTTCACTCGTAGGCCCCCCTCGACTATCTCCAGGCCAAAAGAATTCTAAATACCTGAAATAAACATAAAATTAATTAATTACAATTGAAATACGATAAAACAAGTTGGGAATAAGAAAATACGAAAATGTGCTCAATCTATCTAACTTATACTGAAATCAATAACAAGAACTAACTAAATTACTAACTAAAATCGAGACGATTCATGTTAATCAGCATTCCAGGACAAAGTACTTATAGCTGGATATTCACTTTGTGAGAGAAAAAATAATGCACAAACAACTGCAGGTTCACCATGTCCCACCCATTGATCAAACAGCCGACATACTCACAAAACCTCTATCTCGTCAATTCTTCATGAGACTCAGGCACAAGCTTTCTGTCGTGCCTTCATCTTCCCTTAAATTGAGGGGGCCTATAAACAACCATGCAGCCATGCATGCATTACACATGCATGGCCATGCCAAACAAGTCACAACAACAACAGATGAAGCCAAAATGATCACAGCCAAACAATCCTTCAATCTGTGCAGCCCTAACCCTAATGCAAAATATAACAACAGTTGAACTTATCTTGTAGCTCAAGCATAGCTGTCATTGTATTAGCCATTTCTATTCCTACGCGTGTATAAGTATACTAGATTCTAGATTGATCCTTTGTGACTATGATTATTGCTCACTTTTCATCTGCATTGTATTGAGTAATAAAGAAAGCTATTTTTCCTATTTTGTGCACACAGCTTTATTCATAAGTTTGAAATGATCCTTAATCCTTTACTTTTTTTATACTAACAACTCACCGGTCTTGGTTATTCTTTTGTAGTATGTACAAGTTTCTTACTTATTGATAAAGTGATTTATTTTAATGGTAAAAATATTCATAATTTACACTTAATTTTTGGGTTCAAATCGATTAGAATAAGTTGGGAAGAGATTTTTATATAATTACAGCTAAAATATGTGTACAAAAAATATTTGCTATTAGAATTTTGTTTGGAAAATGTCATGCTTGAGGTTATTCAAACTAATCTTGTAATGCTAGTTTTCAAAATCAACTTTTTGGCTACAAGTGAAATGAAAATTTCTTACGGTGATGGATTAAGAGAAAGCCAAAGATGATAATATTATAATAATATAAAATAAGTTAAGATGCACACAATAAATGAATGCATTTAAGTGTAAGAATGATTTTTTTTAAAAATAATTTGATGATTTTTATTTAAAATACAGAATAATATTTTAAAGTATATAAGTGATACTTGCGAAGAAAAAAGAAGAAAAAAAGGAAAAATATAATATCCTTTTATTTTAGATATAAAGTAGCATTTTTAAAATTAAAAAATAACTTTAAATGAAGAGAAAAAGTGACATTGTCATCTTTTATGTAAATGTTTAGTTAATATATAATAAAATGATAAATTTTAATAAAGAAATTAACATTATTATAATTTAATATAATAATATTAAAAAATGAATCAATCACATTATTATGATGATGATGATGATCCGTGCGTCGTGCGTCCTAACTATCATACGGGAGACCTGCTTTAAACCAAAATATTAAGGGCAACACTCTTGTTAATCCGGACTAACGGATCATCAGTTAGGCCAAAATTTCACATCAATACATTATAGTGCAAAAACCAATACATTATAATAAAAAATCAATACATCATAGTACAAAAACATTATAGTACAAAAACTAATATATCATAGCACGGGTCATAGATTTATGAAAAACTAATACTTTATAGTACAAAAACCAATACATCACAGTACAAAAACTAATACATTATAGTATCGGGTCAGATGGCCTAACGGGTCATGATCCGTTAATCTGGCCTAACACAAGTATTTGCCAAATATTAAACATAATGAGTGAGAGGTAATCTTTAAATCAGTTTAGAAAATCTATCGATCTCTATATATAAATATATATAAAGAACCCTTTTTTGTATGATGATATTCCTTTTTTGAATTAAGGACAAATAATATGTGCATTTGACTGATGGCAGTTTATTATATACACGTGAGTGATGATATTATTTTTTTTGACCTAGGGACAAATAATATGTGCATTTGACTGATGACAATTTATGACAATTTATCTTGTTAACTGCACATTGTAGAAGTTTATTATCATTTATTTATTTATAATAATATATAATATGTATACGTGATGATATATAATAGTTACGTGATAATATGTGACAAAAATAAATATAAGGTTCACTTTTTCATTTTAGGATTTGGTTTTTCATTTTAGGGTTTAGTTTTCCATTTTTATGGATGAATTTTTCATTTTAACGTTTAGTTTTTCATTTTATTTATTTAGTTTCCCATTTTAAGGTCCCGACAAAAATCTATCATTCTACCTGTTATATGAGATGATATGTGTTAGTTATATGTGTGTCACTTATATGTGATGATATGTGATAAAACTTAGGGTTTAGAGTTTAATATTCAATTTCGGTTTTTAATTTTCATGTTAGGGTTTAGTTTTCCATTTTTAGGGTATAAAATTTTATTTTAAGTTTATTTTTTTACATTTTAGAGTTTTATATTTTAAATTTAGAATTTCAATATTTGTGATGATATGTATCTGTTATATATGATGATATGTATCATTTATATGTAATGATATATGTCAGTTATATGCGATGATAATTTAATTAGGGTAAATTTCATTTTTGGTACATTATGTTGGCCACTTTCCAGAAAAGGTTCTATCTAGTTGGCAAATTCATCAAATATGGTACAAAAAAACTCAATCGCGCTTTGATGCTTACGTGGCATGATTATTTAATTTTTTTTATCATTTTTCATTTAATTTTAAATATTAAATAGAGGCGAAAAGTCATTCTTCCCTTTCCTTCCCATTTAGTTTGGGTTTTTTTTCCTTTCTTTTTTTCTAAAAATATTTTTCTTTTTATTTTCTTTTTATGTAAAACTAAAAATATTTTTAATACAAGTATTATAGAAATATATCTAAAAATATATAAAATATATTATGTACAACTTATTTAAATATAAAATCAAAAAATAAATATAATAATTATGTTTAAAATTAATAAAAATTTATGAACTAAACAAGCAAAAATTAATAAATAAATCTGATTCGTTATATATTAATAAATAAAAGTTTACAAAATAAATCTTATTTATGTAAATAGCTGGGTCCCCATAAGAGTCTTGTGTCCGAATTTAGTTTCAAGATTTTGTAGTTAATTGTTTTTTACTTGAGACTAATTCATCCTTTTCTTTTATTTTATCTATCCCCATATCCTGATTATTTATGGGGAACAAAAAGTTGAGAATTGGTGAACTGGGTGGTGGGTTTAGTACAAACCACATGGATTACTGAGTTGATTATCATATCACCAAAATTAAAAATTAAAAAAAGAAATCAGAACAAGAACCGAATGGGTTTTAGAAGGAGGGGTTAAATCAAGCACAATTGTGCAAGTTTGTTTGTTTTGTTCAACGATCCACCTTGCTTGAGAACAGGGCTGCTCGATACACGGGATAATTTCCCATTCCCCATCAATGGCGAATTAGATCTAATTCCCAGTTCTTCGTTACTGTTTAGCCCTAATTGAGATGTTTTGCCATTAAAGCTCCGGCTGCCGAAGCACGAAAACTTTGCGGCCCGCTCCGCAAACCCTGGAACGGCGGCGAACGGCGGCAGCGGCGGAGCTAGGGTTACTGAATTCCCCAAATTGGGGATGCTCATCTGATCGAGAGTCGGCAAATTCAGGTTCGGCGAAGTTAAAGAGCTACTGCAATCGTTGATACTTCTGGTGAAATTAGGGCTCTCCGCCGCCGCCGCCGCAGGGAAAGTGGTGGTGGAGCTACCAATGGCGCCGCCGAGCAGGTTAACTAGCACTGATTCAGGGAAAATGGAGGATTAAAATAATCCATAAATTAGAGAAATAAGAAAATAAATACTAGTAAAAAGAAAAATATTTTTAGAAAGAAAGAAAGGAAAAACAAACTAAATGAAAAAGAAGGGCAAAAATGACTTTTCGCCTCCATTTAATATTTAAAATTAAATAAAAAATGATAAAAAAAAATTTTAATAATCATGCTATGTAAGCATTAAAGCCCGATTTTCTAGAAAGTGGCCAACATCACGTACATTTTATGGAAAGTAGCCAACATAATGTATCAAAAATGAAATTCTCCCATTTAAATTAATGTGTGCAGCTTCCAAGGTGCACCCAGTCCACTGTATAATGACTTTTGACTAATAAGGCCTTCTTTATATATATAATTCAAAAAGAAAAAACTCATAATTTCATTTTCTTTTTTCCTATTATTATTACTATGCTAGTGATTTACTTTTCAATAAAATTGATCATGGTTTCTTAAACAATGTTCTTTCTTTCTTCTTTTTTCCTATTTTTTTCATACTTCAATAAGCCAATGAGTCATTTAATTTTTTTCCTTGATTGTACTAATAGAACAAGAAAAGTTTATAGAGGCAACACTCAAAAAGTCACAGTTACGAGGATTGGTGTAATTAATGGACACAATTTGGGTGCTTGTCATCAAAAGCCAAAATAACTGGGCATTAATGCACTTGGCCCAAGAATTGTGCGCATTTCATTTGTTTTTCTTTGAATTACTTATTATTGGATAAAAAAGTGTCGAATTTCATGCTGGGAAAATATTACTTCCTCGTCCTTCCCAAAAGACAGACTATCATTTATTATATAAAATTAAAGAGTTAAATTATTATCTTTTCACATGTATTTCTATGATTGGTTAATTATTTATTAATTGTTTGTTTTGTTTTCTTGAAAATTAATATAAGTAAATAAAATAGTTTGATCTTAATATAATTAAATAGAGTACATAATAAAATGAAAAACATAAATATAGTAATAAGACTATCTTTTTTGGGATAAAAAAAGTATGAAATATATAAAGGCAAATTCTATTTGCAATCCGGCTATTGCTACCCGCATCGCATCTGTATAAATTTATTTTTAAAAATATTACTCAATGAAATATCAGATATATTCTTATATAATTCCAACACACTATTATTAATCTCAATTACTATATACACTCATAAGATTTTTTGCTACACATGCCAATTAGAGATAGTTTAACACATCTAGTGTTTTTTTTTTCAATTAATTAACAATAAAAAAAATCTTCACTTTATTTCCTCTCTATTTTCTAAACGTAGTTCTTTCATCACAACAAATAATCAACAATTGATAATAATAATAAAAAATTGGATCAACCAAATAAAGTATTTTATTCATTTTTGTCAGATTAAGTTTTGTTTTAGCATCCATATTGTCAAATTTGGTTCGAAATTTGAAAAAATTATTCGCGACCATGTCAATATTTCTAAGAAACTTAGGCCACAAGTGTCTGAAAATATCAACAAATTTTGACAACTAGTGACCAAGATTCTCAACAAATTTCGGTCATTATTGGCCAAATTCTCAACAATTTCGGCAATTAGTGGCCAAAATTCCTTTAAAATTCAATCATATTATATTGGTTTTTGAACCGATACAAAAACTATTTTGGTAGAAATTAATTTTTACATTTTCTGTACTCAAGTAGAAACTTATATTTTACATCGATTTCTAGAAAACTGATGTAGAAAGTAGTAAAAAAAAAAACTTTCGAGCAAATTTCAGCAAAACATGGCCAATATATGACATTTTTCCTATAGACCAAGGTCGAAATCTTGAGTAAGTTTTGGCCAATTGTTAAGTTTATTGCAATATTTTAGCTATTTTCTAGAAATTATGGATAAGAACAGATAAGGATATTGTAGAGAGGGAGGAAGAATTAGGGAAGAAGATATTGATAATTGAGATAATTGCTTATTTTTCTCATTTCATTCCTTCATAAATAAATTGGACGGCTAAAATTGAATGGACTAAATAAATTCCCAAGCTCAGGTTTCGCCATGTGTCCCAGCTCCATGGATATTGCTTAGGTGGGAACTGACCAAATCCGAACCATCTAGATACATTTCTCCCTTCTCCTTTTCGTAGCTCGGCTTATCCTTCTTTTTCCCAACTCGCTCTCCAGCTCGCTTGGTGCCTTAATTCTCAATTTGTACTCGAGCTCATTCCAACCCGCAACAGTTCACTCACCAGCTCGCTTTCCAGCAGTTTGCTCTAGCTCGCTAGCCAGTTCGTTAGGTGCCTTATCTAGCTTGCTCAGCTCGTGCTTGCTAGGTGCCTTATCCATCTCGCTCAGCTCGCTAGGTGCCTTATCTAGCTCGTTCAGCTCGTTACCCAGCTCGCTAGGTGCCTTATCCCCCAAATCACCCGGGCACGATTCTTGATTCATGACAATACCGCCCCCGTTTTGAGATCCTTGTCCCAAAGGATCGAACTTTGGGAACTTCTTGCGTAAGTACTTCTCATCCTCCCAGGTTGAGTTTTTAATTTCACCGTTACACCACTTGATCAGAAATTGCTGCACTTCGCCTCTTTTCCTACGTAATAGCCTTTGACCTATTGATTCTTCTGGAATTACTAGGAAATCAACATCATCGTTCATTCTAGGTAGCTCTAAGCTCAGGGGTGGATGCAAGGTAGGGTTGACTTTCTTCTTCAGAAGCGATACGTGGAATACCGGGTGGATCCGAGCTCCTTCTGGCAATTGCAACCGATAAGCCACTTCTCCGATCTTCTCTGTGATTTGAAAAGGTCCATAAAACTTGGCTGAAAACTTTAAATTTTTCCAAATTTTTCTACAAATTGTTGTCTAAAAGGTTGTAGTTTTAAGTACACCCAATTTCACACTTCAAAATGCCTCTCCCTCCTCCCTTTGTCTGCAAAAAACTTCATTCTTTGTTGGGCTTGGTGTAGGTTATGCTTAAGACCTTGAGTCAACTGTTGTCTTTGCTGAATAAACTCGTTGGTATCTTGATTCTGTGTAACAATATTGTCTCTAGAATGTAGAGGGGGTTTGATAACCATAGAGAGCATGGAATGGGGTAGTTTTAAGACTGGTATGATAGTTAGTGTTATACCAGTACTTTGGAAGGGGTAACTATTTAAGCCAGGTTCTAGGGTTTTGTTGCACCATGCACCTGAGATAGTTTTCTAAGCACTGATTGAACCTTTCAGTTTGCCCATCTGATTGTGGATGATAGACTGAAGTGAAATCCAGCTGAGTGCCCGTCACCTTAAGAAACTCCTTCCAAAAGGCACTAGTGAAAACCTTATCTCTATCAGTGAAAATATGTAGGGGTTGCCCGTGTAACCTGTAAACCGAGTCTAAGAACAATCTTGCCACAGTGTTGGTTGTGAAAGGATGGGATAGGGCCATGTAATGGCCATATTTGGTGAATCTGTCCACCAATACTAGGATTACATCCTTCCCAGCTGATTTAGGTAGCCCCTCAATAAAGTCCATAGATATGTGAGTTCAGGCTTGGTGGAGAATGGGCAGTGGTTGCAATAAGCCAGGGTAGGTTCCACCTTCAGGTTTTCTTCTAGCACATACATCACATTGTCTAACCCAAGCCTCAACCTCTTTCCTCAACAAGGGCCAGTAAAAAATCCTCCCCACTCTCTTGTATGTACCCAAAATCCAGAGTGCCCTCCATATGCCGAATTATGCATTTCATTAAGAATAGTTCTCATGAGTTCAGTGTTATTCCCCACCCCAATTTTTTCTTTATGCTTGATGATACCACCCTATAAGTCAGATTCAGGATATGACTGGGGGTCTAGGGACTTAGACAACAAGATTTGGCAAAGAAAGGGTCATGTTCATAGCTGTCAGCAACCTATTGCACCTATGTTGGTGTGACAGTGGTTGTAGCATGATGAGTTGTCACAGAAAGCTCCCTCCTAGATAGTGCATCTGCTACCTTATTTTCCACTCCCTTTTTATACTGAATTTCATAGTTAAGACCCAACAACTTAGCTATTCATTTCTGTTGCATAGGATTCATGATTCTCTAGCCCAGTAGATGCTTAAGGGCTTGCTTGTCAATCTTGATAAAGAACTTGTAGCCCTGTAGATAGTGCCTCCATTTTCGTATTGCATTAACACAGCCATGAATTCTCTTTCATATATAGAAAGTCCCTGATTCCTCATGCAAAAGGTTTTACTCATATAGGATATAGGTCTGCCCTCTTGCATCAGGACAGCCCATAGGCCAATGCCACTAGCATCAGTCTCTAGAATGAAGGGTTTGGTGAAATCTGGTTGGGTAAGGACAGGAGTTGTCACCATGGCCTCCTTGAGTTTGCCAAAAGCAGATTCAGTCTCTGCAGACCAACAAAATCCCCCCTTCCTAAGGAGATTGGTGAGGGGCTTACTCAACATACCATAGCCCTGTATAAACCTCTTGTAATATCCAGTTAGCCCCAAAAAAAACCTGAGTTGCTTAACATTAGTAGGCCTAGGCCAACCCACCATACTAGAAACTTGCTGGGGTCAGTAGCTACCCCCTCCTTAGAGATTATGTGCCCCAAGTATTCTATTTGTTCCTGCCCAAACTGACACTTACTCCTCTTTGCAAAGAGAGAGTGTTTCCTAAGCAAGAGTAAAACTACCTTCACATCCCTGTATTGGTCATCCTTGGTTTTGCTATAAACAAGGATGTCATCAAAGAAGACTAACACTGATTTCCTCAACATAGAATGGAAAACCTGGTTCATTAAGGATTGAAAGGTTGTTGGTGCATTGCACAATCCAAATGGCATCACCAGAAGTTCATATTGCCCATTGTGTGTATTGAAAGCTGTAAGATACCTGTCTTCAGGTCTCGTCAGTATTTGAAAATAGCCTGATCTTAGATCAATCTTTGAAATATATTCAGCCCCCTATAATTCATCCAATAGCTCATCAATAATAGGGATAGGGTTATCATGCTTGATGGTCAAACTGTTGAGATACCTATGATGTACACACAGTCTCCATGTAGCATCTTTTTTCTTGACTAGGAGCACTGGTGAGGCAAAGGGACTGCTACTGTGCTGTATGACCCCAGTTTCAAGCAACTCCTTAACAATTTTCTCAATCTCATCCTTCTGGTGGTGTGATACCCTATATGGAAACTAATGTTTAGGGTTAATACCTTCCTTCAATACAATAAGGTGTTCCACCTCCCTGACAGGAGGTAACCCTTTAGGCTCTTCAAAAATGTCCTGAGACTCCAACAATAGGTCTTGCAGTTTGTCATCGTTGTGTTCAGTATTAGGCTTAATCTTAAGTACATCTCCTCAATCTGGCTTGGAATTTCTTGGTGAATCATCTTATAAAGAGTAGGGCCAGAAATGAATTGACACTCACTTGGGGTGGTAATGGCTTGGATTTTAACTCTTTTTCCCAACAGTGTGATAGTGAAAGTCATTTTATCATAATCAAATTCAATAAGAGTACAGGCTTTCAACCAATCCCCTCCTAAGATTAAATCACAACCTTCATTATTTAAAACTCTTGGTGAGAACACAAAAGGTTGCCCTGCATCTTCCACCTGAACTCTTTCACCCTAGTAGAACTGACCATTATTTGCCTATTTTCCACCTTGACCATGATAGGTTTGACCCCTTCTAAAAGATACAACCTAGCCTCTTAGCAGTAGATTCTTTTATAAAGCTCAATGTGCTTCCTGTGTCAATGAGGATGTGTAATTTCTCTGTTCCCACTGAGCCATTGAGTCTTATGGTAGTGACTCCCCCTTCCCGTGATATTGAATTCAGGGTCATCTGGATCTCCTCCATGGTATCAGGGTCCAACTGCTCAGCTAAATCATTGGGTATGTAATGTTTTTCCTCTTCCTCAGTCATGATCATGTAGGAAATCCTATTTTTACACTTGTGTCCATTTGTGAATGGCTCATCACAATTGTAGCATAGTCCCTTCTCTCTCCTGGAAGCCATCTCAGATGTTGTAAGGAGCTTAAACTGGGGTTTGTTGCCAATCTGGGGTGGTTTGGGTGCAGCAACCAGTTCAATTTTCCTAGGGTTAAAAGATGAAAGAGGTTTGGTGGTTGTTCTGAACCTTTTTGCCAAGGCATCAAGGGTATATAGTTGCTTTTGGCCTAATTCAATTGCCTGTTGTAAGGTTGATGGTTCAAACATGTGCATAAATGATTGTAACTCTTCACTTAGCCCACTGATAAAACTGGCTATGAGTTAATCTTCAGAATAAGTCTCATTGTTTAGCAGTAGCATACAAGCCCTTATCTCCTCAAACTTTTCCAGATATGACTGTGTATGTCTCAACTTATTAAATTCAGCAATTATTTCTTATTCCTTTAACTCTTCAAATCTAGCTAAAATTACCTCAAGAAATTGGGACCAGGAAATATCCAATTGCTTGATAGAAAATTGCTGATACCACTGGGCAGCTTTACCTTCAAAATGCATAGAAGCCAGTGTGACCTTTTGTGAGTCAGGTATGTTGGGGATAAGCCTGAAATAGCTCTGGAACTTCAGGATCCATGACCTAGGTTGAGAGCCATCAAACCTGGGAAAATCCAATTTGGGTAGTGGGCTGATAATGTTGTTTAGGGTATGATCTTGGGTCATCCTTCCTGTACTGAATTGTTGTTTAGATCCAGTCCTCAAAGGGGACCAGTCTGGGCCCGCATCACCCAGAATTAACCCTTCTTCAACTGGTTTGGGCCCTTTGTCTAGTTTGAGAAGCTGTAGTTGAATCGATGCCAGAGTTTGGGATAGGTGATCAAACTTGTTCATCATCTCAGTGTTAACACCCGTGATTTAATCCTTCATCTTCATCTCAGATGACTCTCTTTTTGCAGATTCGGTTTGTAAGATTTGATCTAGGTGTGTTTTGTGCTTCTTGCAGATCTTTGAAACGGGTGATTTCTACCATCATGGAGGATCGACGGCTCTGGGACACCAATTGTTAAGTTTATTACAATATTTGAGCTATTTTCTGGAACTTATGGATAAGAACAGATAAGGATATTGTAGAGATGGAGGAAGAATTGAGGAAGAAGATATTGATAATTGAGATAATTGCTTATTTTTCTCATTTCATTCCTTCATACATAAATACCCACACAAGGGGGGACCAATCCCTCATACTAATTGATCCACAAAACTCGACTAGAAAATAACAAACTCCTCAAATGAAAACATTACAATTGGACGGCTAAAATTGAATGGACTAAATAAATTCCCAAGCTCAGATTTCGCCATGTGTCCCAGCTCCATGGATATTGCTTAGGTGGGAACTGACCAAATTCGAACCATCTGGATACAGTTCTCCCTTTTCCTTTCCGTAGCTCAGTTTATCCTTCTTTTTCCCAACTCGCTCTCTCCAGCTCGCTTGGTGCTCTAATTCTCAATTTGTACTCGAGCTCGCTCTAGCCCACAACAGTTCACTCACCAGCTCGCTTTCCAGCAGTTTGCTCCAGCTCGCCGACCAGCTCACTCAGCTTGTTACCCAGCTCGCCAGGTGCCTTATCTCCCAAATCACTCGGGCACGATTCCTGATTCATGACACCAATATTGATATATTATTCTCTAAATCCCAAATTTAAAAAAAAAAATCAAAAACTGACATTCTAACTTTAATTTTACATATCAATAACAATATAAACTTAACTTAAAAATAATATAATCCAGAATCTGTCACATAAAACATAAAATTTAACAAAAAAACACAAGATCTGTCACAAAATGGAAGAAACAAATATACTTGTGGTTGACATGGCGTCGACAATAGTTGGTCGAGGAAACAAATATACTTGTAGTTGACTTTCGGTGAACTTTCCGAGAAATGGACGCTCTTATGCTGCTCTCTCTCCCTATCTCTCTTTTGAAATATGGGTGTGGTTAAAAAGTGTAGAAATAAGACTTATTTAAATAAGGATATAATGAGTAATTTACCTATTGTCTACATAGAAGATTTGTATGTTTGTGTGTTGATGGAAATGATTACGATGTGACATTACGCTCCTATGTATTTATATTCATTGATTTGTACCATTTCATATTCTCTTAAATAACTTAATTAGAGTAAAAATGATATATATAAGCACCAGAATTTTTTATTTCACTAACGAAG
>BMAC01001014.1:0-33119 GCA_014905375.1 Phtheirospermum japonicum | reverse complement strand
CCATGAGTTTGGCCTTAGTTACAAAAAATCCCTGCTAGGGTTTTAATACTCACAAAATAGCCCCTTCAAAGTTTTAATATTTACAAAATGATTTTTTTGCATTTTTTCTTAGAGACATACTACAAGGGTTAATTACAAATACCACCCATGAGGTTTGCCTTAGTTAAAAAAACACAGAAATCCAGAAAAAAATTACAAAAACCCCCTGCTAGGTTTTAATACTCACAAAATAGCCCTTCAAAGTTTTAATATTTACAAAATGATTTTTTTTGCATTATTTCTTAGAGACATACTACAAAGGGTTAATTACAAATACCACCCATGAGGTTTGCCTTAGTTACAAAAAATCAAAAAAATCCAGTAAAAAAATTACAAAAAACCCCTGTTTTTAATACTCACAAAATAGCCCTTCAAATATTACAATAAACACCACCATACATAGCACATCCAACACAACATATTACACAACATAATCCAACAAAACATATTACAAATAACACCAACATACATAGCATCATCCAACACAACATATTACAAATAAATACCAACATACATAGCATCATCTAACACAACATATTACAAAGAAACACCACCATACATAGCACATCCAACACAACATATTACAAGCTGAAACTATCAATTTATCATCTTGAATGAACCATTCGCTTCAGCTTCTTCACCTCCATTACTTTTCGAGTAAAACCACCATAAGAAGCTGACAATCGTGATCAAAATATAGATTTTTAATAGTCGTCTACTGTTATCAGTTTGCAATGTCTTGTAATCAACTTTTAATTTTTTATTCTCATCATGTTGCTTCTCATTCTCCTTTTTTAGCTTCTTCTTTTCCTCTTTCAGTTTTATGTTCTCCTCTTCTAGTGCATTGGACTTTCTTATTAGTGCAGGGATAATATCCTTTGTGAATTCGGCTACTGGATCTTCAACCCAAGAGAAGAAGTTACACCCTCCTTTCTGAGACCACAAAAAATTTTGCATTTTTAGAATCTAACGTGAGGAAGTAAAATCTGCTCGATAAAATTAAAGAAACACACGTACCTCATACTTTAGACACCCATGGAATTTTCTACCCGAATTTGCAGAGGTCTTAGACGTGAGTAACAGCAGCTCTTCCGCAATAACATTCCATATACCCGTTGGTATGCGAAGCTTCCGATTTTATGACCCAATTCCAAAGAATTGGAGATCTGAAAAATTAGGGTTCTTCCCCTACGGGTTTTCCCCCCTTTTTCCTTTTTGTCGATCTGTCTGCGTTCATTTACCTGTTCTTTTTTATAATCTTTTTATTTCTTTTATTAAATGGCGCCACATGGAAATATAATGCCAAGTCAGTGCAGAATTGGTGCCACGCGAGGGCCACGTGTGCATTTTCGGTGATTTTAAAATATTCTGACAGGTCGGGGATATAAAACGCGATTTTTTTTAAGTTACAGGACAATTTTCGAATTGCCTATATTTAGAGGATAAAAATTAAAATGGGTCAAACTTACAGGACAAAAATTGCAATCTTCCCTAATTCTAAAGAATGAGAATGCAGCTTATGCTTGTGGTTACATCATATCTCTATGTGGGTCATGATTTAGAGATATATATGAAAGTGCTTGCTGGCCTTTCCTTGCCAAGATAAGTGACTCTAAACCACGGAGTGCATTTGCAATTAAATTGAAACACTCACTTTATGGATTGAAATAATCCAGACGGATGTGGTATGACCGTCTAAGTGACTACTTGATTGAGAAAAGATAATTTATACCCTTGCGTATTTATAAAGAAAATAAGTTTCAAATTTGCGATTATAGTTGTATATGTCTATGATATGAACATAATATCCACTCTTAATAAAATAAGAGATGTCGCTAGTTACTTGACTTTTTAATTTGAGATAATGAATCATGGGAAAACTGTCATGTTAAGGTTTTAAACTAAAACCCGAGTTTGTGAAATACTATTTTCTACAGTTTTTATATATCCATAAGATGATCAGGCGATTAAATATGGATAAGTGCAATATGCTAGCATTCCTATGATTGGCCAAAGTGAAGATATAAGGAGAGATCAGTTTCGTCAGTGGAATGATGAAGAACTGGTGGGAGCTTAAATTCTCAACCTATATACGATATGCGCATTATTGTACCATTACTAATACACTTGACCAAATATCACTTTCTCAAAATTGTTGTCTTGATTTAACTCAAGAAATTGCAATGTTACTGGAATGGAAAAATGTATTTTGATACATAAAAGAAACCATTGACGTGAATTTATTTTTCCCATTCATAAATATAATTGGGATTGGAGATGGTCTTCTAAAACCTAAAGAAAATGTTGAGTTTACTTCCTACTGTGAAACACCAAATAGTATTATTGATGTTGGTTACTCATTCGATCCATGTAAAGAGATCATTATCATACATGTAGTAGTTCGTGATTATTAAATGTTATGATCATTCATATATCTGATCATAGTGGCTTGAACTCTATCACTGAAGAAAATGTGATAATATGAGTAATATCACCAAAACTCTTCTACAACCACCAACTATGCACTTTATCAAGAATCAAGTAAATTGAGGAAGTGGAGACTTTCAAAGTTCTCTTGATAGATGTACATATCAAAGAGAGGTGTAAACTTTGGGGGGAGTTTCAACATAGGTATATTGTACTCTTTTCCCTTAGACCGGGTTCTATTTTTCCCATTGGGTTTGTTACTTAGCAAGGTTTTAACGAGGCAATAATGAAACACCATTTCACCCTTTAACTTGGCGCAAGAGGGAGTGTTGAAGGAAACACAATTAGTGTGCCTTCGTGTAACTGATGAAGGACAATTTAGATATTTATTATTTTTATGTATTATATAAACATGTATTCGATACCCTACATAAAGGGAGTTTTTGATGAATAATAGAACCCTAATCTCTACCATCTTCTTCCTCTCCTTTATGTCTTCTTTTTTTCTGCTTTTCCTTTTACAATATACGTGTAATTGGGGAACAAAAAGGGAAAAAGAAAAAGAAAAAAAGAGCATTGGGCAACACGAGTTGTAATAAGAGCATTGGATAGGCAGTTATAATAAGGTCTCGTGAAGTTGGCCCGATTTTCTGTGTTGGCCCGATGAGCCCGGCCCGAACAATTGCCCAGCTCTAATAATACTTTAAGGGAGGCTTTTGTAATTTTAAGAGATAATTGAGTAGTATTTGTAATTTATTCATAATTATATCTACGTCGATTTATGTTCAATTACAAAAGCTCTGTCTCGCTAAACATCTGAGGTTTCAATACACCACAACGTATATATATTGTTTGTGTCGACTAAAACTTTATGTAAAACTACCCCTGAAATTTAGTATAATTATTAAAAAAAACAAAATAATAATAATAATAATACAACAAATATCTTTTAAAATTACAAATACTCTCTAAACATATTTCTTTATGTCCTGTAAATTTGGATCCTCAAAAGAGGGATTTTTAATTTTAAAAGATAAGTGCTTTTTTGGGTTACTAGACTAAATTTCATTGTAGCATTTGTAATTATCCCAAAAATAAGTAGATAAATTTTTCAAGAAAACTCAAGAAGCAAGGATGAGAAATTAATGAATTTTCGCACTTTGGAATAAATGTTTTCGCAAGATTGTAAACACTGTAGAATTTCCACATTAAATATTTAATTAGATGCTTGCCTAGCAATATATACAAATGGTAGATGCTTTTGTTCTTAATTTTAAGAAGGGGCAATTCCGATCTAGACCAAAAGATGAATAGTATGTTCCAACTAATCCAAGTTAAAGTCTATATTCCCAGTAACTCCGGTGTTAAACTCCTATTGTACCATACTACCCCTATTATCAAACCGGATTAAAAAATAGAATCCCTAAATCAACGTATAATCCATCTTTCTCACACATCCTCTGGCCCGTTCTCTTTTTTCATTTAGGATTTCTCTTTGTTGAGGAAGAAAATAGGTGAAATCAAGAACAAATTTGGAAAAATTGTTCATTCGGCACGGTTGTTCCACCTATTCACCCTCGATTTCGAACTATATATTTCGGGTAGTAGTGTTTCAAACTTTTATTCGCTGGAGTAAGGTTTTTACCAGTCATTTTGTCGAAGAACCGTAGAAAAGATGGCGAGCAAGACGAGTTTGAAGACTACTCGTAAGTACTTCCTGACTGAATAGGGTAGTATGAGATTCACAAATGATTTTTTATTGTAATACTATAAAAATTTTTATTTGCTGGCCCATTGAATCTCATAAATTCCGACTATATATTGGCGATAATATGTAATTTGTAATTGACATTCATAGATTTTAATCGGTATAGTGTAGGAGTATGCAAGACTTTTTTATGGATTTGATGGGTGTGGATTTTTTCTATTAAACCTTTATATTTTAGTTTCGTACTTTTGAAAACATCTCAAAGTAGTATGCAATTCAATTTTTGTTTTTGGTTTGGTGGCAAAGGTACACCAGTATGCCATTTCTCGAAGTAATTAGATATTCCAGGCCACACTAATATGCTATTGCAAACTACCCTATCTCAAATAATAATAATAATAATAATAATAATATAACAATGAAGTTCTAAATATGAATTTGGTAGTTTACAATCACGTGTTGTTGGAAGCATTTCGTATTTTACAATTTGGTAGTTTGTAATAAGTAGTTTACAACTTCATATTGGTTTTGGAATATTGGTAGTATGAAAGTCTTTTTTGGTCTTGCTGGTTTTTTAAATTTCAGAAAAATTAGTTGGTATATCTGTTTGGTTACAAAAGTACACCAGTATGTCATTCTTCAAAGTAGTTACATATTTCAGACTACACTAATATACAATTGCAAACTACCCTATCTCCGAAAAAATGGAGCTTTGCGAATTGATTTGGTAGTTTAAAATTTACATATTGATAGAATTATTTGGTATTTTATTATAGCTAGTTTACAATTTGGTATAGGTAGGTTTTGGTAGTATGGAATATATAGCTAGTTTACAATTCGGTAGTAACCTTTTATACAATTTTTGCATGAATTCAGAAATTACGTGCTATTTTTTTTTTATCTTGTTGCAGTTGAACCGACTGGATTTAGTATGAGATGAAGTAATACCACTAATTATAATTCATTATAAATCCTAATATGCTATCTGGGATTTGATACCAAGGTGTGTTTAATTACATACTACTTATCTATAAGTTGTGTGATTCTTATTCGCAGATGTGTGTTAATTTCATGGAAAGTTTTACCATTGTGTGCTAAATTATGAATTTCATACTACTTGTATAGAGTATAGTTTGAAAACATACTAATCTATGAAACTAAAACAAACTAGTATTTTTTTTATTTTATTTCTTGAAATTAGTATTGGAATGTTATATCGAGGTTGTTACATTCATTTGTTTATACAATAATTTATAGAAGTTTTATAATGTTAGTGTTAAGTGTAAATTGAATTGAAAATTTTATCAACAAACACACCCCAACACACACATAAGAGCACCCCTTCCTGCATATCCATAAATGACCAAAATCACGAGAGGATAGTTATACTGTATGCGTCAATTGAAACTAATTTAACAGAAGCAGAATAACATACATGCATTAATCAATAAGGTGTTTTCAAAAAATATATAAATTGGTATCAGTCTGTTAGTATTTGGTTTGTGTAAAGTATGAAATGATGAACCTTATGAGTCTCGATTAATAATTCCTTTTAACACATCTCATTTTTTCTAAAACATGGTATGAGATTCAAAACACACTTATATGAATTTCTTTTGAGTTTTGGTCTGAAATTTTGAAATTGTATGATATTGGGAGTTCAAGGTAACTCTGACACCATTAAATTAGCAGAGAATTAATAGGTAAATGTAATTTTCCACTAACATCTACACTAGCAAACTGTAGTTTGATGAACTATATAATGTAATATCCACATCATTCTAAATTCTAATTATTCCACGCTATCTAGTATGGAATTTCATTAAAGGGTGAGAAAAATTACATACTGATTATCTATAAAAGTGTGGTTGAAAAGAATAGCTTTTACCTATACTTAACACTAAATTGGAATCAGTATACAACTTTGATAGAATTCCATACTAATTCCAATTTTGTGTTAAGTGCAGTGAAAAGTTATTCTTTCATGTTATATTATGTATTTCATACTACTATGTCCCTTCAAAGTAGTATGGAATTACATGCAGTTTTAGTAGGTAAGTCATACTCAAATTGATTATAATTGCATACTACATCCACTTGTATGTTAATTGCATGAAAAAAATAATATGACATATTATATAGTAGGGAATTACAGACTTGATCCATTTCAAATGACTGGTTTTTGTTTTTATTATCGCAGGAACGATTCTGCACTGTAATTTTGTTACATCATGCAACTCATATTTCAAATTTAAAAAAAAAAAAATCCCAAAGAGGGCCGCTAAGGACAAAATGTCGAGATTCAAGTTCGAGATGGTTGTAGCGATCATGCTGAAAAAATCTCGCATGTTTAGAATGTTTACGAGACTTATTTTTTGTTTTCGACAATTTATGTGTCGAGTAGACTCGTCTTAAAATTATGATGTTTGTTATGATTTATGATGGTTGTCGGCCAAATTGGTATGTCATAGACGTGTATATTTGCTATTACAAAAATATTTGACCAACTGGGCTTTTATTTTTGGCAAATTATTTTGACCAAAAAATGTTATTTTTGGCAAAAAATAACATACTTTTAGTGAATAACATACCAAAATTTGATTCAGACAATAAACAATCTTAATCTATTTAATCACACAATTTTTTTTTTTATTTCACAAAAATTACATACTGCACATATGGGAAACATACTACATGATATAAATCCGTACCGCTAGCTGAATTCCATGCTACTTACAAATAATATAATGTCAATAGTATGTACTACTGGATATGTGTCCATATTAAAAGATATTACAATCCGTACTTGCCATTGGTAATCAAAAATAAATAAATAAACAACTGCCTAGCATCGATTTACATGGTAGCTACAATTCTCAAAGAAATGAAAGTTCAGTTGGAGGCAAAATAGATTTGGAAAAAATGTGAATTATTGATAAACTTAACGGGTACGTCATGATATTACTGGTTTGCTATTAATTAGGGCAATTATGTCAATCTTGGGGTGGGTTTTTCTTTATAATTTACTTAAATGGGAATTAAAAAATATGAGTGGATTATATGGTATTTGGAGGGTTGGTTGTTGTAAGTAAATGGGAATTTTCCTTTTAATAATTAGGCTAAATTTGTAATGTACAAATAATAATAATAATAATAATAATAATAATAATAATAATAATAATAAAAGGTTCTTAAATTAGTTCTTATTGCCCTTGACATAGGAAGATAAATTTATTTAATAATAATTGGAAAGCGTATCAATAAAATTGCTTTACCCAAGCAAAGTTCCAAAACAACAACCAAATTGCAAAGGGAGAAAATTTGACATTTGGCCATGCCTAACATAATTGTGAAATATAACCTAGAAAAGAATAATTTACAACAATAAATGTGGGGTGTACCGTGTATGTACACCAAAATTAATTAACCCAAAAAAAAAAATTGAGATCTCTAAGGAGAAGTGGAAAATAAGAAAAAGAAAAAGCAGATCAAACCTATTGTCTCTTTCTCTTTATTGATCTGTGCAGTTGCCAAGACCAAGCACCCAAGAATATCACAAGTCCAAACCCAACACAACTCCAAAATATAATCAACCATTTGGGCATAGCATTAGGAAACAATCCTGAAAAGGGTAAAAATATATAAAATAAGCCTTATTTTTTAAATAAGAGAAAAAAAAAAAAAGGGAGCCTCTAATGTATTTGCAGGATTAATTACAAAAAATACCCATGAATTTAGTCTAATTATAAAGACCAGATATTTTACAATATTACAATATCCCCACACAAACTTGAAGGGGTACTTTTTGTAATTATCCAAAGTAGTTGGAAAACAAACCATGTCCAAACTTGATACAAATGAGGAGTTCGACAATGCATATCGCGAGCGAGAGCCAACAAAGCGATCCGACCTTTTTTGCGGGTTTTCTAAAATACGAAAATAAAATCGAGAAAAAGAAAGTGAGCAAAAAAAAAAAAAAGAAATTCAAAAACCAAATGCATCATAACAAGAAAGGAAAATAAATTACCTGTCCTGTAAATAAGAGTTGTACTCGCGAATCGTTGGTATAGCGATAAGCCACCACAAAACCAACCTATATACTATGAGTGGGTTTCTAGGAGGGATCCAAAGACAAAACTTGAGAAAAAACGTGTTGAGTTCAACGGTCAAGAAAATGACGCAAAGGCTGAGAACTTGAAGAAATCGGAACGGGCCAAGGAAAGGGTGCCATTCGTCTTTATCCCATCTCGCGGGCGTAAATTGACCCAGTGTTCGTTTGACCTGAAATTCGAAACGAGCACTAATCAAGTTTATGTGTACACTAATCATATCACCATTCTAAAAAAACTATTAAAAAAACTGTAATGATCAAACAAGCCATGCTAACCCATGTAACACAACTCAAAGTGTTTAATTACAAAAATACCCCTAATGAATGCAATTCGTAATATAGAAACAATCCATTTAATTTTGTTAAATTACAAAAACACCTCCTTTTTTGTCATTAGACTAAATATGGAGGGGTTATTTTTGTAAATGAGAGGAAAAAAAGAACGAACCCGTTTGTTTTTGAATATGGGTAATAAAAAAAGAAGAGAAAAAAGAGCGGCTAAAGTTGAGTACCCTAAAACATAAAATGGTTGCTGGTAACGCTCCGAGCTCCGGATTTGTGTTGGCATAGAGTTCTAAATGGGAGATGAAACAGCAGCAGTATATCCTTTTGTTTATACCCTTAAAATCAACGCTAGTGATCAGAGTCAACGGAAATGTATGCATTCTAACATGTACAAAATGGAGGAATGATATAAAATCTAAAGACCGACAATTTTTTGTTGCATTTATACTACAGAAAGTCTCAACAGTGATTTTAACACAGTGAATTTAGAATTCATGCACATAGCAGCAAAACTTTAAGAGAAAATAAAACAAAATTGTTTAACAAGAAAACGTTGTAAACTAACATACTTTGCTCATGATGTTTGGCTGCTGGCTTATACCAACCCATTCATATGTTTTACCGTCAAAATATCGAACGGTACGCATTCCAGCCCAAATACCTGCAAGCAAACTTTTTAACATATGAATGCATATACTTTTTTATTTTATTTTTCAAAATTGGCCCACAAATAAACACGCTCACACATCCACATACGCACAAAAGGGGATTTAATCCCCTGACCTCAAACCCAAAGAGGGAAAGTTGATACAACTTGAGTTAAGCTCATGTATATGAATGCATATACTAACAAAATAAATTAATAGAAGACTGGCATAAGTGAACATGGACCGAAATAGATCTGCCGATTGTCCGCAGTGATAATTGTTTTACATTCATAAACATATTTTTTAAGGTTAATACAAAAAACACCCCTGAGATTTATTTTGCCTTACATTTACCCCTTCAGAAGCAAAAGAACACATAAAAGACCCTTCACATTTATGGAAATATTAATGTTAGCCCCTTAATTTTAACACTGAATCAAACTTCGGGGAGTTTTTGGTAATTTTGAAAGTTCAGGGGTATTTCTGGTAATTTTGAAAGTTAGCTGGACTTTTTTTTTAAAAAACTACGTCAAACCTCAAGGGTACTTTTTGTTGTTGTTATTATTATTATTATTATTATTATTATTATTATTATTATTATTATTATTATTATTATTATTAATGAAACTTGCAGCCTATATGATTCATCGATTTTCTGGCTAATTAGCAACAAGGCGAGGATAAATGCCTCGTAAATGTTTAATTAACAACAAAAATGCATCTATAATGTGGTAAAATAATGCGTTTGACAGAACTAGTATTCCATGTAAATAAACAGAAAAAGAAAAAAGAAAATAAAAACTCTTACCGAACCAATTACAGATTAATACATCTAGAACAATGCTGTCCCACCAGCACTCGTTGAAATTTGGCAACATGTGGCGAAATGTAAGCTGAGAATACCAATATAAAAAATAAATTGAGATGTATACATTTATAAATAGCTCTTTGCATTGAATTATATAAAAAGAAACACAGCTGACCTCCATTAACTCGAACCCAATCGAAAGTAGCCACAAAAGCGGCTGATTACGGATCATTATAGCTTTGCCCCACCATCCAAGTATATGAGCCACAACAAACTCATCAAAAAGTGTCTCCTAAAAAAACACCAAAATATGTTTATTTATGATGCATAACAAAGAAATAGAAGATTCAAATGCACAATGGAAGAAGAAGAAGAAGAAAAGAAAAAAGATAACATACATAAACATTCTTAAACTTGCTTGTTGGGTTTTCAGGCACGTAAATTCGGCAATCGACGCCATACGATCTTTCTGGAAGTTCTGCAAATAGAAATTGCATTAAGAAAAAAAGAATTACGAAAAGAACAAAACACTACTATTACAATAATATGTTGATAATTACTCCATGAGAACATTAATGACAAACTTGACCACCAAATTCTTACCAATGCCAAGATCAGGATGTAAAAATTTCATAAATTGCCGAGCATCATCACGCCTCTGAAAATATAAATAAAAAATAAATCGATACATCAGATTCTACAGAACATAAAATTGAAACAACTACACGGGTCTGAGCGTTATCACACCTCTGTTTTTTTGTGTTATTTATGTGTGTGCGTGTTTTTGAGTTTTTCTTCCTTCATTTTTTTGACAAAATAAGCCATACATTTCAACTAAGATAGACAATAGAAAACGTAAATGCCAGCCGGACAATCTAACCTGGAAGAGCAAAAATGTTAATGCAACGAGATAAATAACAGCCYTTCCGTGAACCAGGCGCCAAATTGCAGGGTGTGGCCGGGTTAGAACTCTGTAAATAAGAAATATATGTATGAAACAGACAGAAAAATAGACGAAAAGGGGATTCACATTTATGAATAAATATAAACAAGTAGACAACTTACGTAGAAGGAGCTTGTAACAAGCTATAAGCAAGAAACACTGCAATCATCGCCCACACACCCCTACAAAGTCAATAAGTTATTGAAATTATCATAGCAAACATGTTAGAAAAATAAAATTAATTAAATAATGCTTTGCCGAACAAACCTTTTAACAGAGGTAACAAGATCGTTTTCTGCGCAATTCTCAGGATCTAGAGCTCCACTTGCCCACCTGGGGATATTTAGAAATAGAATATGGCAAATTAAAACTAAAAAAAAAAAAGAAAAACACTTACGAAATACAAAACGAGAATATTTAAACTACTTACACCAAAAAACATGCACCGATAAGTAACAAAGTAATGGTACGGGGCTTGTAAGCCCAGGCAGTCCATGGATCAAGCTCGTCTTCAACGTTTAATGTGCTGACATCACCGTTTTGATAAGTGACAATATCCTTTCGTCTAGTTCTCTGATGAACATTCATTTCCATAGCAAAAGAATATCAACTACTCCGAGCTCTTACTGCTAGTCAAGTGAGAAAAAACCATGAGCATTAAATTCACACTGTAAAACGACTAACACAAGCTTCTAAGAGTCACAGCTTTATATGAATTTACACAAAATAAGAAGAGTTACCAATATGCAACTAATTGCTTTCTTTTTTTTTTTTTTTTTGATTTACGCGAATCAGGCATTTTAAACCTGAGTTAGCCTTTTCTAACCATGAACAATAGAAAGACAAATCAGATAACAGTATCAATCTGTCAACAGTTAACCAACAGTTCACCTTATATGACTAAAATTCCAACAAGTAAAACCGATGTCGTTATCATCCCCTGCTCAAAGATTGGATTTTTCTATTATTTTCTTATTCCATTGTAATAGAAAGAAAAAAAAATGTTCATTTATTGCATGCAATGATTGAATAACAAAAGCACCACAATTCACATGACTCTATTTTCAACTTAAAACTCGATTTATTCCTCAAAATAACAAGCACCTAGTATCTAAAATCACCACATATTTAATCACTTTCAATGCATGCTAATAATCACTTAATTAATCCTGCAAAAAGATTAACAAAAATGATAAAAACCTCACACACGGAACTCTTTATATAAACTGTAAAAATACATGCGCTAATTCTAAAATCGATTTTTAAGTGGCAGCTAATTCTAAAGCGTATCGATTTTGTATCACACTCACGTAGAGAAAAGCTGACAAGCGATCCACAGCGGCACGATTGGACAAGAAATGAATCTCAGCCGTCGGATCAACAAAAAAACCCAGAAACGAATCGAGAGACAGAAAAAGGTGGAGAAAACAATGATAGCCGGCTTTTACTTAAAAGGCTCCAACTTTTCACACCAATAGTAGAATTTGCCCGTGCGTGCGCTTAATTATACTGATTATAATACACTAAACAGATTTATTTGTCTCGGTGCAGAAAAAGGTGGGAGAGAGAGAAGAAAGGTGTGAGCTTTATTTAATAATTTTAATGGCAGCTTCAGGGCAGCGGCAAAAAGGGGTGGTGTGGAACGGTACGGTGGTCAAACCAATTTTTCTAGTTTAGAGAGAGAAAGTGTGAGAATCTTGGCAACATGGGTTTTGTTTTTATTTTATCCTTGTAAGATTTGGGGTTATTTATGTCGGATGAAAATAATATGAAACCTGGGGGTGGAGGTTTACCAGTACTGGGTCCGGCCCTATGGTTATAATGGTTGGTTCCAGGGGAAATAACTATTTCAGGCGAATATACCATTATTTCATTCATTTGGTTATTAATTAACACGTGTTTATATCAATGTTATGGCCATTGAAGCGGTGGTTGTTAATTAACACGTGTTTTAATGACAATTTTTGCACATTTCTATTAGATTTTGGACGCGAATATATGCACCCGTTATTTTATTTTCACCTTCAATAAAAAGAATCATTAAAATATCAATAATACATCTCAAACTCTACACCCCAAAATACTTGTTGTATTTCTGATAAGCATAATAAGTTAGCTTATATCTTATTTAGAGGACTTATAAACTCTTTGTATCTAAATAAGTCTTGTTTGGTTGCATAAAAATCTGAACTTATCTCAAATGCTAGTATTACAAGCGTTTCAAATAAGCTCATGGAGCTTTTTGATTTTATTCCTATTTTAACCCTTTTTATTTTTTTAGAAAACTAAACTATTATTTCATTAGATTTTTTTTATTTCCCCACTTTATTAATTGTTAAATGAATATTTAAGAATTATTTTTGAATTGTGAAATTATTATTATTATTATTATTATTATTATTATTATTAGCAGCTTGACTTTAAATTGGCGTATAAAGAAAATTAAAAAAATCTTGTTCCCAATCCGTTAAAAAAAGTATTGTGCAATTATTGAATATATATATATATTCAATAATTGCACAATACTTTTTTTAACGGATTGGGAAGAGGATTTTTTTAATTTTCTTTATATATTGGATTAGGTTCAAATGAGTATCATGTCGCCTTAGATCTAATTAAATGGATGAATCAGATTTTTTGTAAATTTTCTTATTTGATTAAAAACATTACGATTGTATAATAAAACATTGCTGGTGTATATAACTAAAATATCAATAAAGTACAGTGATTGTATAATAAAAGCACTGCTTATATATAATAAAAGCACTAATTCGCAGTAGGGATGACAATTCTGCCCCGACCCTACCCGTGACGTTTGGGGCGCTCCCCGTGACCCGTGGCGGGGCGGGTCCGGGTATCGCCTCCGCCCCGCGGGTACCCGGCCCGACATATATTTTTTATTTTTAAATATATTTATATATGTTTTAAATATTTATTTTGTATGAATTATTAAGATTTTGTACTTTTAGTATTGTTTTTAATTAATTTTTCACATTATATTTAATTTTTATAATAATATATAAGTTATTATATATTCAATTAATTTTAAATTTAATAAAAAAATAATAAATAAATACAACGGGTCGATCCGCCCCACTCCGTGACCTGTAACAGGTCGACTCGGCCCGGCCCGTGGGATGGATGGGGCGAGTTCGGGTCCTCTAGTACCCGACCCGGCCCATGCCATGCCTAGTTCGCAGGTTTATATATAATGAAATTGGTAATAGAAACAATAATAATTTAATTTACATCCTAATATTATATAAAAATAAATAAGAAATAGTATTAACACTATTATTTTAAATATGTAATTTTGTGTAATTTTGTATTTTTGAGCCAACTTATCAGTTAAATTTGCCAAACATTTTTATTTAGATCACCTAGGTTTTCAACTATCAATTATCAGCTATCAGCTCTCAAATAGATTATTAGTCATCAGCTAGCTTTTCAGCTATCAACTAACTTATCAAATTTGTCCGCCAAACATACCCTTGACCCGGAAAAAAAGAAGTAATGTTTGAACCAGATTTTCGAACACATAATACATCTTTAAAAAATTGATCCGAACAGCCCTTTTTTAGGCCAAAAAAATGCGTTCGCATCAAATTTTTGAGCTGCTTTGTGTTCGTATCAATTTTCGAACATGTATTATGAGTTCGAAAATTTGGTACGTACGAAACTTTTTTTTCTGAGTTGAAAATGTATATTTTGGGTGGAGAGTTTGAGGAGTATTTTTGACATTTTCATAAAAAAAATTTTATTGAGGTGGAAAAATAAATAATGGGATAGGTATAGCTGTACCTTTGGATTTTCTTGAAAAAGTTTTTTTGGGATATCTAATTACAATTTTATTGTTGTTATTATATATAAATAGACTTTACTATTTTCACTTCCCCATTTGATGAGCTAAATTTATTGGAAAATTTTGGAGTTGCTTGTTTGAGCTATCTTCTCTGCTTTATTCTTTTGAAATGTGGCAAAATGTAACTACGAAACGTTTGGTACAATGAAATTGAATTATGTAAAGGACACAAATTCATTAGATATGTTGTTGTTTTGTTTTTTACTTGGCAAATGCGATTTTCAAAGAGACGATTATGTCACACCCCTATAGTCTATAGTGACCAAAATTGCAATCCCACCTAATTTTATTAGGAAATATTTAGTGAATTTTCTACTTTATTTATTTATTTTTCTTTCCTTGTTATTACCAAATCTTGGGCCCTGGGTAACCTGTTTTTGCAATTCCATGCAACTTTGATGTTCCCAAAATTGTCACCACTACCCCTCGAACATACAACTTTCACCATTCTGTACTATCCAAAGTAGACCCACCGTGTTTGGATATTTAGATTTTACCTCCTTAAGGTTTGGTCTCTTAACATTTTCCCTCCCCAACTTCTTACTATCTTGCGAACACACCCCTCCATAAGACGAACCTAATATCGTCAATACACGGCAGCAACACTTGTACCTGGTTTTTAATGGATGGTTAGATAACCCCCTGTTTGCTAGTGTTGCCAATGGGATGGGCCGGTGCTGGCCCACAAGGCCAACATAGAAATTCAGATTGGGCCGCATCAAAAAATTCGAACCACTAATTTTGAAGTCCAGATTCGTGTTTGCGTTAAAAAAATTTAAACATATAAATAGTCTTTTATTTACTTGTTCAAGATAATTTATATATATATAGACATTTACCCATTAAAGTCAAATCATACTTTTCCTATCAAATTATCATTCACAGAACACTAGTCTCTCTTTCCTTTTTCATATGTTTATTTATTTTAATAATAAATAAAGATTAAAATTAAATCAAGTAAAATTGGTCATTTCAGGCTTATAATAATGTAGTTCAATCCGATCCTATTAGTGGACTTTTTTTTTTTTTTTTTTTTTCCGGACTAATAAATTCAAATGCGGTCACAATTTTCTACACTCAGGCTTGGGGATTCAATTTCAAACTGCGTAAGCAATATTCCATTATTTCAAGATTGTGTTTTTACCACTCAAGGAATATAGGCGAGTGGTTGTAAAACTTGACTACGTTTATAAAGGATGAGAATTAAAAAGAATGTTTGGGTGGCAAAAGAGAATCACATAAGAGTTGGGGATTTCTTGAGAAAATAATTGGGACATTTGAAAACTGTTGGATATGACATGTCTTTATATGGTGGTCATAACAATAAATGTGTATTGTGAGCTCACGTGTGCTGCGTAATGATTTTATATTGTCCATGGCCTTTTTTTCTTTTTTTTTTTTTTTTTTTTTTTTTTTTTTTTTTTTTAAGTACGAAAAATATATTAAAAATAAGAAAAAAATACGGGGTCGAGTTCCCTAGACGACCAATCGACATCAAAAAAATAAGAGATCTATATTTTAATTAAGACTGCTTTTTTTTCTAATTATATATGACTATTTATATATTTATATTAGTTGAATAAAACAAATTTTTGAATAAGGCAAATAAAAAAATAAATAATAATAATAATAAATTAGGCAAGATATAATAAAAGAACATTATTAAATTAGACAAAATATATTAAAAGAGAATATACTAAATTAGGTAAACATTAAAATTCCTATTTTTTAATAAGTATACAAAACTTCAAAACTCGCCAAGTAAACTTTCGAATAATCAAAATATTGAATCATCAAAAGATTACGCGTCATCCTGTATCTTACTAAATAGACACGTGCAATATAAATAAATTAATCTTTGTGGAGTAGGTATGAATTAAATAGAAAATATAACATTGAATCAACTAGATTGTAATTAATATTTTACAAGGGGGTGCGAATCCCCTACGCGACCAATCATATTTTAAATAAATTTTCTTTGACAAACGAAAGCGTTTCACAAGTAATCCTCGCTTAAGAAAACTTTTTGAAACTTTGCATATAGGAGTAGCACCTTCATCATCAGCAAAATCCGCCCAAGATTTTCTAGCAGCAATACTCATGAGGTGGAGGGCGGGAGAAGATTTTGTATCGTTAATAGTGAAAGGAGTAGAAGATTCCTGTTGTAATTTCTTAATTATATCAATTAATTCTCGATCAGTGGCAGGCTTACGAAAAAGAGGGATGCGATGTTGGTTGCCAATATCCGAATCATCCACTACAATCTCTTCTTCATGTGCAAGACAGGTTGTTGGAGTATGTTGCGCCGCGGGAGAAACCTTATCCGAAGAACCCATATCCACCTAATTAACAGAACCCGTGTTCGAAGAGGCAGGATCCACATAAAGTACAAGCTGTCGAGAGGTGTCACAAACAGTTTCAGCCGATCTTCAAACGGTCGAAGACGAGGGGAGGGATAAGAGCTGCTTCTTCTCATCCGAGGTGGATGAGGAAACGGGAGCAGCGGTGGATTATAAGATAGGGTTTCCGAAAACAGGACCCTGGGGAGAAACCGAAGAGGGTGAGACGGAGACCTCATCTCGAAGTCGGAGTCTAACGCGTTAAAAGCGTTAGAAGTCGTTAGAGGGGGCTTGGTGGGATCGGGAGTCGGGCGGGGATCCTAACGGGCCTTATGCTCCCTAGAGTCCGATCGGTGACGGCGTCTGGTGTTAACTGTCGCCAATCATCCCTGTTAATATTCTGAGCGTTACAGGATTTGTAAGAAGGACAAGAGCCAACCAGATGCCCAGCCGTTTTGCAAAAAGAGCAAAAATTCGGCAGGTTCTCATACTTAATGGAAATATACCTGCAGTATCCTTCACGTTCGATCATAAACGTCTCCTGGCCGAGGGGACCTTGTAGGGGTTGAAGTCCGGGGTCCAAGGGAAGAGACGAATAGAATTTGAGCCGAACTTCCAAGTGGATCTGGGAAATGCACGCGCCCTATCGTTGGCCGAGGAGAACGAGATGCTGAAAAATCCTTTTCTAAGCAGGACAAATCTTCAAGATCTAGTAGTCTCCCAAGTAGTAGACAAGGCGGCCTTGCAATCGTTGAGCGAAAGGGGTTTCGAACCTTTGGGTTGTAGAAGACGGCCTATAAGAGAGTCGCGTAATTCTAAAATGCGACTTTGATAGTGAGGTTCATCGATAGTGACCGAAAAACAGTCCCCTTTTTTGATCGGGGGCCCCCAAAGTCAGGCTCGTCGGGGGTGATTGGGCAGGTAGGGAAATGGGCTGGGTCATCGGACCCATGGTGCTTGGGCCTCCGTTACAAGGGCGAGGGGGCGGTGTGGGGGCTAAAAGATGAGGCCCAAAAGACCTTGGGCTTTCAATGTGTGTGTGGGGAGGTAGTGAAGGGTGTGGCCCAAGGTGAGGGTTGGGTTGGGCGTCCAGGCTCAAATTGTTAAAGAAATGGGCTGGGCAAGGGCCGCATGTGAAGGGAAGGGAAAACGGCCTGGGGGATGGGTTGACTAGGCATGTGTTGCTCAAAAATTGTCTATGGCCTTGTTTGGTTTAAGATTCTGAATATCAGGATTGAGATTCTAAATCTCAATCCTCATTTGTTTTACGACTTAAATTTTCAACACACAACTAATAATTTCTTACACCTAATCCAACAATCATCTCTTTATCACAGTATCATTATATTTAAAAAAATTAAATATTACTAAATATAATATAATAATACATTATCATCAACTTTTCAGACATGATTTGACATCAAATACAATATAAAAATACATTATCATCCAATTTCCAGACATGATTTGACATCTACAGTAAAAAGTAAAGGATTCGAGATCTATAACAAACAAAGATTCTTACTATTTACAGAATTATGAATACTCAAGATTCTGAATACCAGAATCCAAAATTCCAACGAAACCTAGTCCAAACAACCCCTGTAGGATTCACTTTCATTGCTCCAGTAAAATTTTCAAATATCCACTTGCTTTGAGTTATGAATTATATAGAACTAGTACATAGTCTACACTTTAAAGCAATCAAAATAACTTTTTGTGTGATTTATAATATTGACAACCTCACTAATATAATATAATATATGATTCGAACTTTTGTTTACCTACTTTATAAATATTTGTCAATTATTCAAAAGTTCGCTCGCAAGAGTACGAGTTCGCATGTAGGTTGGTAAGTTGAACCGAGTCGATCTCTCGAGAAAAACTAGATTTGGAAGTGTTTTCTTGTGTTTGTCGTTCAAGAATAAGAAATAAAAACAAAAACCTAATCTAAACACATAAAATCTAGAATTTAATTTAAACGAATAACAATAAAATCAAATGGTTTTGAAAAGTTTTAGAAAACTAGGGTTCTATAGCTTTCGAATCGTTTCCACGATCTATTGGGATAAACCCAATTGATGGTTCACGACGATTCTAAGCTCTAAACCCATAGATCTAGTCAATCAATCTCATCAATATCATCGTAAATCCAACACAATCATCATCATACTCAAAATCCATACAAATCATCATACATGGGGGGGGGGGGTTTGTTTGTTGGAGTTGAATTATTCTAAATTAACTAGCAAGCATAAGAATTTAATTAATCTAACTAAACAAAAGCATAAGAACTAATTAAACTATATTAAAACGAAAGTAATTAAAGACTTACTAATTAAACTATGACGAACAGCAGCGTTTCGGTGTCGAGATCTTGAATCTAAACTATCTAATCTATCTAAGAACTAATCTAAACTAATCTTAAGCTAGAGATTTAAAACTAAGAAATTTAAAGAGAAACTAAGAAAATAATATGGCACTCTTGGGGTTGTCAACCCCCAAAAGGCCTTAGAAACCCTAGGAATAATGTGTATTTTCGAATGTGAGGGGTGGGGGGTATTTATAGGTGTAGGTGGCTTAGAAAAATGGTCAAAATTAGGGTTTCCGCCCCTTCTAGGACGTTCAGCACTTTCCATGCTGGTTGGGCCCAGCGACAGCCCTTCTAGAAGGCCCAAAACTGTCATTTCATCAAATCGCGGCCCGTTTTCGCTGAAACTCTACTCGTTTGCCCATTCTTGACTACGTCCAAACCTAAATACCTCAAAATACCTAAAATAAACATAAAATTAATTAATTATAATTAAAATACGGTAAAACAAGTTGGAGATAAGAAAATGTGAAAATATGCTCAATCTATCCAACTTTCACCGAAAACAATAACAAAAATGAACTAAAATACTAACTAAAATCAAGACAAATTCATGTTAATCAATACAATACCCTCTATATGTAAAATTTCACCAATATAGTTATTAGAAAACTTACACTTAATCCGGGCAAGACTGTGGGAATGAATATAATATACTGATATCAATTATATTACTGATATTTATTTATACACAATGGTTGAGGAAGCTCTCCAGAAAATAAAACCCTTAAAATTTCTTTTTTTTTCCTTTTGTTTGAGACAGTTTGTCTGTTTGTGATGTTTGGTCGTAACTATAAATTATGTTGTATTATCTTAGTTTTGGTCTGTTTTGCGGGATTTGGGTTCGGTCAGGAATTGTTTCCATTCGGGGAAGCTTCGACTCCCCCGAATTGCCTCGACCCATTTCTTTACGCATAATATTTTTATTTTTGTGTTTTGTAATGCTAGCATACTTTTGTATGTTCCCCTTTTGATCAATGAGATTTATTTACCGATAAAAAAAACCCTTAAAAATAAATCGATACTTAAAACACACACACACACACACACACTAGTCTCTACCTATTGTCAAATCATTCGAACTCAAAGATAAAAAATTAATGGATTGCCTTAAAATCCCAACTTCTATAGCATTATTATCTGAAAAGGGGGAAGACGAAAAAGAAAATTTGTAAAAATTTCAATTAATTTTTAATTATGACAAATACTTATATGAGATCGTTCTCATATTATGAGACTATATTCTACCCACTCATTCATTCAACCCAAAAATATAAATAATAATAACATATTTATAAAAAAAAGAAAAGAAATAGACACAAAAGCAGTCGACCATTCGTCTTCCCCCAGTAGAACGACCTTTGATTAGAGTAGATTTGTCCTTATTTTTATTAGTATTTTAGTACGTTTTTCTATTTGTTTTTGGTATAAGTTGGATGATTTAAGCTTAATTTCGTATTTTCATAGTTCCATCTTATTTTACCGTATTTTAATCGTAATAATGCAATTAGGTGATATTTCATTATTTTTCACCTTACAGCTAAGTAACCAGAAGAGTTCGGCGCGTAATTAGATGACATTGATGTTCAAGAATAGGAGAACGAGCTTTCCGGCGAAATGAGTAGCAAAAGATCGAGAGACGGAGGCAGACGCTCAGTCGCGTCGACTGACGCGACCGTCGACGCGAGCCATGACCCGCGTCAGTCGACGCAAGGCCGACACACCGTCAACGCAACTTGCTGAAGCGTCGATTGAAGGAGCGTCAGTCGACGCAACTTGCTGAAGCGTCGGTTGAAGGAGCGTCAGTCGACGCAACTTGCTGAAGCGTCGATGCAAGCCCGCGTTAGTCGACGCACTCGCCCAGCCGACGCGCACGCCCAGGCAGCACCGACGCCGAGCACCAGCGCGCGTCAGTCGATGCACCGTCGACGCGACGGCCCAAAATTCGGATTTTAGGATTTCTTGTGCGCCAAGACTTGTAATATCTATATAAACCCTCCATATTTCGGATTTTTGGGAAGAGACACGACCCCCTAGGGTATTTTAGCTGAAAATAAACATAATTCCACATCTCATAACGAGATTTGAAGACGAAGATCAAGGATCGAAGAACAACGCGTCCAAAACATCGAATTTTCGGAATTCAATCTTCGCCCAAGATCGACGTGAAACTCCGGAATAGGTGGAGCTTCTCATTGCTTTTAGTAGTTACAATAAGTTTTCTAAACTCTTAGTTAATTTAGTAGTTAATTTCTTAGTTAATCTCTTAGTTAATTCTAGTTTAATTAGTTTGATCGTTTTATGCTTGGATATTGGATATTGGTTAATTTAGTTTACTTATGCGATTGATTTATGCTTAATTATTCGTTCTTAGATTCGTATGATGCGATTGTTTGATGGTAGTTATTATATTTATGCTTTAGATTCGTTGTTTTAAATTCTTAGTTCTTAAGTTCAAGTAGTTTTAATTATTGCTAGTAGTTGGTAATATAGTTTAGAGTAATTAGTTAAATTATCTTTAGTTTAATTTCTGCTTTAGTTTATAATGATCAATTCAAAATCTTTTAAAATCCCAATCGTACATGTATTTTATTTTAGTTCATAAATTGAGAAAAACATTCGAAAGACCGAGCAGTTGTTTCCTCGAGAGATACGACTCGAGTCAAACTTATCACCCTACAATTACCTCGTACTCTTGCGAGCAAACTAACGTGCTTTTAAATTAATTTATTAAAAAGGGGTGCACAAAAGTTTGGATCAACCTTCCTCCAATGTTTTGGGATTTTCTAGTTTTCGTTATGAATCCCAACACTCGCACTGGTGCTCTAATTCCCGATGGCTTGCGGAGGTGATGATCAATTTTTTATATGCTTGATTTTTTATTTATTTTCGTGAAAAAGATGGAGTTCCCCAGTGGACTGACATCGTGAAAACTTGTGTGGTTTTTTTTAATAATTGAGTCAGGTAGGTGGATGAGCGGGCGAGGCGGGAGATGAATCAATTGGGTTAAAATTGTTCTTATTGTATGAGATCGGTCTTTTGGGAGACATACTCTTTAGTATAACTAGTTTAACACATATGTATTGCACGAGATTTATCAAAAGAAAAATATAAAAATATTTTTGACATTTAAAGAGTTTAAATTTAAAAAAATAATAATCAATGGATGTTATATTCTCAATCCATGTCTTGTACATGTCTAATTACTATTTATTAATTAATGTTATTATTAAATAATTTTTTATTTCAATGTTATGTTAGTTTCGTTATTAATTCTATTTGTAAAAATTTAAAAGATATCACATTCTCAACCCGTGTCTGATCTCTATTTATTATTATTATTATTATTAAAAAATTCTACATTTTGATTTTAGAATAAATTCGTTATTACTTACTAATATTTAGTTACATACTTATTGTAAATAACTTGCAATTTACGTATATAGATTATTTGATATTCTATTTTTTTAATTTTTTACAAATACAAACTATGTAATTGTTTTCATAATTAAGTGTTTTTAATTAAAATTATTTTGTATGTAATTTATCATCTATTTAAGATAACTACTTTAGTTTTATTTAAAAAAAAATTATGTGACTTATTTATATTTTGATATTAGCATAATAAAAGAAAAATATTGAATTACACAAAATATATTTAAAAAAAAATTAGATTATATAGATATTAAGCGCGAATAACATATAAGTAAGCGATACATTTGAATTTATTTTACCAAAAAAAATATGAAAAATAAATATATAAATTAGGAGGATTGCACATTAACATATTCACTTGATTGGGGCAAAAAAGTACTTGTTGAACTATAAAATAAAAGGCCATATGCATTGGAACAGAAAAACTATTTTTACATCAAAGGGAAAATAAAATCAAATTAACTACACATGTTATTAAACACATGGAATTGACATGGTTGACCGAATAAAGTTGATGATCAAACATAAGTCAATAAAATAATTGTCTTGAAATGCATCTAATCACAGGATCCACAATCAAATTTGGGTTAAAAAAAATGCATCTTATCGTCACACCCACAATCAAATTAATTGTACTTCTCTAATCTCTAGATAGCTTTTTTATAAAATGTTTTGACCTGAAATCACAGCATGCGTTGAAGGCACAGAATCATGAAGTTTGAATAAATAGATAATTCACACAAAAGAAAATAATAATAATAATAATAATAATAATAATAATAGTTCTGTCATACTTCTTCGACTACCTTTGAAATAGGAGTGTAAATGAGCCAAACAGTTCGTGAGCTATTCGCTACCCGACTCGATAAAAGTTCGCTCGAGCTCATTTAAAAAAGCTCGTTTAATAAACGAGCAAACTCTAAATTCATGGTATTCGGCTCGTTAGTTCGTGAACGGGTTCGTTAGTGAGTTCTAAAGTGAGTTTGTTATTAAACTCGTATAAATTAAACTAATAATTTAGTTTTAATTATAAAGTTTTAATTATAATTTATATACTTGTTCATATGAAAAATATAGAAATATATATATAAATTTATTTATTTACGTATCTTAGTAGGTGTATTATATACTATTAAAAATATTTTATTTTATTTTTGTAATAAAGTAAATATAATTTAATTAATAATTTATGTCTTTTGAGCTCATTTATGTTTGATTAAACTCGAAAAAACTCGCGAGCCATCGATATGTTCGTTAAAAAAAGCTCGAACTCGATAATAAACTAGCGAGTTTAAATTCTCTAAACTCGACTCGACTCGTTTACAACCCTTTAAAATAAACAGAAATTGATGAAAAATAGGGAATTTCAGAATCTCAGATCAAGACGACATCATATCAAATTACAATATTAAAGGTTCACACTTTTATTTCTTAGTATTATAATGATGATGATGTGATTGAATATCATTTAGGCCTTTTAAGACTGTTTTCAGCGAGTACTAAATCACAATTGCCCAAAAAACAGGATATGGGCATTAAAAATATTTCATCTCATGCTTCCATTGGAAAAGACCACCCAGCCCATTTTCATTTAAAAAAAAAAACTTATTCATATATTTTTTTAAAATTTTATTTCAGATATACTTATGTTTGTTGTTATACATGCTTACGCCAGATTCTAAAACCATTGATATCAAAAACGCTCAATTATTTCATACGAGCAATAAATTTCTTTTATATTATTGTATAAAAGTACTACTGCTTTTAAACTTATACCATCCACGTGAAATATGAAACAAATCCACAAATTTTTATATTTATATGAAAACTCATTCCTAAAAACACTTGAAACATTCAGAAAAAACAATAATTTAGAAATGTAACCAAATGGGCTCCTAACCGCATGACAAGATTTCCAAATCCCATATCGGCTTCTTGAGATATTATATTGACCAACTTTTTTTAGGGTAATATTTTAAAAACATAACAAATCTAAGATCCAAGATCAACTATATTAGTATTATTAGAATGCCAATACTTAAAAAGATCCAATATTGGTTTCATCAATTGAAAAATGTTGACACTAACTTTAAGCAATTGCAAGTTGTGACTAAGACATTAATGGTGGCCAACATCCCCCAGCAAAACATAGTGTCATGACAAATTTTTGTGATCACATTTTCGGAATTTAGGTCCATATTGTCTGCCATATTTTTCACACTTATGATAACGAAACCATCATATGGAACTTGATGGAACATAATCGTGACAAAATAAATTAGACAATCGATAACAATGTTGTTTTTCAAGAAAAAAAAAAGTTTGATGCATCGATCGTTGAATAATATATCTTGATGATGGCTTCCTCATGTTTGTTGAAAAATAGAAATGACTTAGTTTATTAGGTTTTCGGTAACTTTAACATTTCAAAACATATGTTTTTTCTTTTTTAAATTTATATAGAATGGGTCTAAATAATAATATTGATGCGATCAAAAAGATTGACGCTAGTCAGTGACCTGAACAGCTTCAAATAATTTCACAATAACCTGATTGATCTCCAATAGCCTCCAACAAAACCTAAGTCAAGGCGGTAGACGGGCCCAACGTAGGCCCTCCGATGCTTAAATTAGCAAGTGCGATAATTCAAAATACGTAAGATCCCCCAAAATCAACTTAGAGAAAAGAAGGAGGTCTGAATCCTCTTTAAACCATAATTTCCCGGGACCCCACAATACAACCCATATTAGCCAATTAAGACCCAAAAACCATGAGACCCAACACTCAACGCCGAGTTATCACTCAATGCCAAACTTGTATAATAGTACCTGCATCATGAGAACTCGACTCTCCTAAGGAATAGCTCCTAAGGGATAGGTCACCATAAATCCATAAATCATGGGGGCCGGAGAGAGAAGGCAAGAAAGATAGAGCCTGAGATGAGATGATAAGCTTGTAAAATAAGGGTTTGAATCCCCTATTTCTAAGATTATTGAGACTTCCACCAATCAATCCATAATTAAGGAATTATTCTTATATTAAGATTCTTACTTCCCATAATTTCATGATAACCATATAACTTTATATGCCGGGACCTAGAACCTTCCATCCTTTTGTTACTTTATTATCATATATAACCAAGCTGAAATTTTATACCGTATTAAATATTTATTGCATTGATTTTATTTATAGAAATCACAATTTATTGTACACCTCAAATAACATATACATGACTCAGGCAAAGGATGGTAAAGGTCTTTGTTTCACATTCGAGCAATAGTTTAATTTACTTTTCAGTAGTAAAAAAAACATACCTATTTTTTTTTTTTTTTTTACTGGAAATTGAGTATAGTAAGTAACTCACATTGTCTCCAGCTCGGGTCAGATCGAATTCTCTTGAACAGTCCTCTTAAACATTATCAATGTCTTCTTGTCAAATTTCAAAAAATCACATTAAAACTCCTCCCATATATATCTATTTCGTATATTCCGTTTAATAAATAAAAAAATCATGATATTTTAATTGTTTATATGTCATCCGAGTCTAATATTTACCTAAATTGATATATTTTTTTAATTATAACTTGCTAATTAAATCTTTTTCTTTTATTATATTTTGCCAAATTCAACATTTCTCTTCTATTTAATTCAATACTTTCATTTTATTCTCCTAATAAATAAATATAAACAAATCATATATAATTAGTATAAAAAATTTAAATTAATTATTTTAATTTAAAGATAAATTACATATGAAATAACTTTAATTAAAAAATATTATAAAAATAATTAAATAAGTTGTATTTATAATAAAAGCTAAAATAATTTTATTTTGGAATTTTGAATATTCTATATGTAAATTAAGAGTTAATAATATAAATATGTAACGAATTAGTAATGAATAATACAATCAAAACATAAAAATACAAAATTATATAATAATAATAATAATAATAATAATTTATTATTATATTAAATTAATTAATAGTGATTAGGCATCAGTACAATACGACACAGGTTGAGAGTATGATATCGTTTGAATTTTTCAAACTATGTAATTAATAATTATTAACGAATTTAATCTAAACATTAAAATATGAAATACATTGATAATAATAATTGATTAATAGAGATTACATACGATTTTATAATTTGACATCTTTTGAATTTTTTTAGTACGTAAATAAAATTACTAACGAATTTAGTCTAAATATTAAAATAAAAAATTATATAATAATTTTAATAATTAATAAATATATTATAAATTTATAAGGCGCAAACTAGAATATATCATTTGAATTTTTTATTTAAAACTTTATAATTATAACAAATATCTTTTTATATTATATTTTGATAAATTTGTGTAATATATGAGTATTAAACTTATATAAACTAAAATAAAATAAGTATAATTCTGAATGAGGATTGGGACATTATATTAGAACCCATTCATAATTAATTACTGATTCGCGGAAGTAAATAAATAAAATAATTAATTACTGATTCGCGGAAGTAAATAAATAAAATCAACTGAGTTTCAAGTTGCTTACTTTACAAGAAATGTTGGGCTTTCACTGTAGTCCACCAAGAGAGGAAAATCGATCGTTGGCCCTTGGTCACCTGTGAATGGACTAATTTTCAGTTTGGAACCAATTATAGGGGAAAAAACGCATCTACGGGATTTTTGGGAATAAATTCTATTTTTACTAGTAGAGTTAAAAAAAGCACTAATATACGTAACCAACTCTACAGATCTCAAAAATACGTGAGTTACGAGATTTTTACTCTTCAGCATATTTACTTAAAAATAATGACCACTGTTATAAAAACGTAACGATTTCCACCCGAAGATCACTCTCTTCACATTGTGTAAACATTGAATTATTTTTTAATCACATTAAGTTGTTTGGTCTACTCACTCGTCATCTTCGACTTCGAAGAGGGGAAAACAAGATTTCTTTGCAAAATCAATCTCAATACGTAGTTGCGTAAACAATAAAAGAAACTTGAAGCATACTCGTATATTGTTGGTGGACTAAGTGGTTTGTCTAGGTACGTGGCTTTTGGTCTATTTGACGTGTTGTTTTTTAATTTATCTTCAGTATTTAATATGTATGTAGTAAGTATCTGCAATATTTTAGATGTTACAGTGAAGGAAAAGCATGTGCGGWCATATGAATTTTTTTTGCGAATGTTAAGTTTTATAGTCGTTTTAATGTGATATCCACAGTACTCATTGATATATAATTATTTGAATCTTCTGAATGAAACAATGTGAAACAGTTCAGGAAATGACAATTTATTCATTTATTGAAAAAAAAAAAACACATTCTTTTTTTTTGTGTGTGTGTATGCTCCTGTGTAACCAATGTTTTAATTTGTACTTGTCTAGTTTATCTTTAGTGTTATAACACAAGCGAATTAAAAATATGTGTGATCATCTGTTCCGACCGATAAATAGTGAATCTCGTATCATTTTTTAAAGATTTTTCTTAATCCTTGTTGTTTCCTTGTTTATTTGGTTACTGTGGTAGGCAATATCATAATTAGATCTATATATATTTGATTCTTTGAACAAAATGATGGCATACATAGTGGGAGAAAATACGTTATCTTTGTGTTATTTATTGTATGCCCGACTGAAATCGTTTTATATTACCGAGTGTACGAAATGTTTTTTTTTCAGGTTATGGGTAGCATGTTAGTCTTCTTGCATTACAACGGGCGATGGGATGATTACTATAACTACAAGGGTTACCAAGTGTCGGGCGTTTCAGTTAATTCGGATTGCACATACGACGATTTACAACAGATCGTTGCAGATCAACTCAAAGTTGACACGAATTCTAAATACGTAGTTATGAAGTTTCAACTCAAGGACGCATATCCATATATTACGATAGAAAATGATTRTGGCCTTCTATTTTATAAGGAGTTGAAAAATAAGGAACATGATTACACAAAGTTTCCGATTTGCATAAGCATCGTCGAAAAGAGGCCAGGTTTTCTGAGTGCATTCATGACACCTATGGGAGACGAAGAGGGTGAGACAATAAATGTGGTGAAAAGGCAACTGCTAGGGATGATGCGGTATTTGAGAAACAAAATGCGATGAGGAGTTTCATTYATTTTGCAGACGAGGCAGCTGATGTGATCCTGCTTGAAGTTGCATCAACAAKAAATAAAKTAACTGATGCAGTATGTGATAACGATGGTGTTGCGCGTGACGAAAATGTGCAGTGTGTTGTGAAAATTGGACAGATGTTTAGAAATCAAGATTTATTGAAAAGGACAATGAGTTTATACGCGATCAGGGGAAATTTCAATTTCAAAGTTGTTAAGTCGTGTCCGAAACAATATTACATTTCATGCGTAGACAATAACTGTGGCTGGTTTCTCAAATCATCTCGTGTTGGTGATTCAAGTACTTTCAAAATTCGAAGCATGGAAGACACCCACACNGAAAAATAAGGAACATGATTACACAAAGTTTCCGATTTGCATAAGCATCGTCGAAAAGAGGCCAGGTTTTCTGAGTGCATTCATGACACCTATGGGAGACGAAGAGGGTGAGACAATAAATGTGGTGAAAAGGCAACGTGCTAGAGATGATGCGGTATTTGAGAAACAAAATGCGATGAGGAGTTTCATTYATTTTGCAGACGAGGCAGCTGATGTGATCCTGCTTGAAGTTGCATCAACAAKAAATAAAKTAACTGATGCAGTATGTGATAACGATGGTGTTGCGCGTGACGAAAATGTGCAGTGTGTTGTGAAAATTGGACAGATGTTTAGAAATCAAGATTTATTGAAAAGGACAATGAGTTTATACGCGATCAGGGGAAATTTCAATTTCAAAGTTGTTAAGTCGTGTCCGAAACAATATTACATTTCATGCGTAGACAATAACTGTGGCTGGTTTCTCAAATCATCTCGTGTTGGTGATTCAAGTACTTTCAAAATTCGAAGCATGGAAGACACCCACACYTGTCCAATCGACACCAGAATGAGCGATCAACGACAAGCTACTTCYAAATTTGTGAGCGGTTGCATAAAGAGTAAATTCTTTAATTTAAAAACGATGRACACACCGYCAYACATAATTAGAGACATGAAGGATGAGTACGGAGTTCATTTGAACTACAAAAGAGCATGGCGATCGAMACGAGTGGCCATAGATGAGGTTCGAGGAAAACCGGATGAATCATATCAAAAGATTTCTCGTTATTTAAAAATGATAATAAAAGCGAATCCTGGAAGTATTGGAAAAATGAGCATATCTGGCGATAACAATTTCCAATTCCTCTTCATGGCGATGTATGCATCCATAAAGGGATGGCGACACTGTAGGCCTATAGTTGTAGTTGATGGAACATTTTTAAAAGCATCGTATGGAGGAACATTGATAATAGCTAGCGTACAAGATGCCAACGCACATATTCTGCCCCTTGCATTCGCAATTGTTGATTCTGAGAACGATTTAGCTTACGATTGGTTTTTKCGGAATCTAAAAGATGCATTTGGTTCACGAAAAGGGATGTGCATAGTGTCGGATAGGAATGAAAGTTTAGCAAAGGCAGTAATAAAGGTTAGTATGAATTTAAAACTTAGATTATTATAGTTTTTTTTTTTTAAGTTTCTTAGTTAATTTGAACTGATATGATATACATGAGAAAAGGATGCATTATATCGTCAAGTAAGTGCAACAATAAGATGAATATTAAAAGTAACCGAAATTTTAACAATTTATTTTAGAGTAGTGGTTGATTATTATTATTATTATTATTATTATTATTATTATTATTATTATTATTATTATTATTATTATTATTATTATTATTATTATTTTTATTATTATTATTATTATTAGAATAGTAATAAACTTCTGGCATTGAGGGACCTGATATGCAGTTTGCATATATTATATGCATTATAATATATACTTGAGGGGGGTGTTTGTAATATGTTATAGAATGCTGGGTCGGTTGCTATTATTTTCTATCTTTGTTGTTTTCAAGTGCAGAAAGTTTAAGTTTATATCACTAATGAAAGTTTTTAAATAWTGAATAATGGTAGGTTTATTCATTATAACTATATTTGGAACTAGGTAGGGGGTAGTTTGTAATATTTAAAACATATGGCAGGTTTTTTCATTTTCTGTATTTTTTAAAAGAACGTCTGATATGCAAGTTTGCCTTTGCGATTTTGTGTCATGAATCATAACAATCACATGCTATATATGAATAATGCTTTTTATTTTTCTTCATTTTTGTGTGTAGTTAAATTAAWTTAATTTTATATGATATATATATGTAATAAGGTCGATAAAGTGTCTAAATAAATATTARGTGGCAGTTTTTTTTTATAATATATTGGCAGGTTTATCCAGAGGCGGCACAATGTTTTTGCATGTACCATCTCGGAAATAATTTGAAAAAGCACTTCAAAAAGAATACAAAGGTTGTGAGAGAAATTTTCATAGCAGCTGCGAAAGCGTACACAATGAGCGACTTTAACAAGCACATGAATGAGCTGAACAATATAGATCCTAGAATTCCAGCATACCTGAAGGATGTGGGGTTTGAAACATGGGCTCGAGTTCACTGTGCACATAATAGATTCTTGACGATGACATCTAACATAGCCYAATCTATAAATTCGGCTATCAAACTAGCCAGGGAGTTGCCAGTAACAATGCTTCTCGAGTGCCTGAGGGCTTTACAACAAAAATGGAATGTGGCAAATAAGGATGAAGCAAAAGCCACGTTCACAACTCTTGCGAGTAGGGGCCAAGCCATGCTAGAGGAAAATTATAAGATGTCATTACGGATGACGGTGAGTAATTCAGAGTTTAGCTTGTTGTTGATTTTTAGTTTATTTCATATTTTTCTAGCAGCGGATGTCAGAGTAAAAATATGTCTGTGATGTTTTTATTGAATGACCATGAAAAAAAWATATATAGGTGGATAAAGCAAGTGATGTGATATATAAGGTGRCAAAGGGAGAGTCAAGTTTTGTTGTTGATATGCAAAAGAAGGAATGTACGTGCAATAGGTTCCAAATGGATGAGCTCCCATGCTCGCATGCGCTCAGTGTGCTGAGGGGACGTAACGAAGATCCGAATCCATATTGCTCGAAGTACTATTATAAAGATTCTATGATGTCTACGTATGAAGAGTGTGTTTATCCAGTTGGAAGTGAATCGACGTGGACAAGTGAAAACGACGTGCAACAAAGGGATATTCTCCCACCCATAGGGAGAGTAAGATCGGGAAGGCCGAAATTAACTAGAAGACTTTCAAGCGGGGAATATCCGAAAAGAACAAAGTGTAGTAGATGTAGAGGTAGAGGACACAACATGAAAACATGTAGAAATCCACCCCATGTGTCGGGAACGTAGTATCCTATGTTTGAATCTAGTAGTTTTATGGTTTGTTCCTCTGGTATTTCTGATAAGCAGTATGCAAAAATGTTGCTAGTGGATGTGAGTAATAAATAAAAAAACTTGAGAATAAAATTATGGTATTTCTTTGGTTTATTTGATGTTTTTTCGCGGTGACGGGCATTTAGTATTTCTTTAGTTGATTTCGTGTTTAATAAAAATCTTAGAATATTTGCAAACGGCTCAATAAAATAAAATAGAATATTAGTAATAGTAATAACAAAAAGTACCGATTATTACTGCAGTTTAATGGTTTGTTCCTCTGGTATTTCTAATAGCAGTGTGCAATAATTTTACTAATTGATGTGAGTAATAAATGGAAAAGCTTGAAAAATATTATTGTGGTATTTCTTTGGTTTATTTGATGTTTTTTCGCGGTGGGCATTTAGTATTTCTTTAGTTGATTTTGTGTTCAGTACGGATCATAGGATATCTGCAAACGGCTCAATAAAATAAAATAAAATATTAGTAATAGTAATAACAAAAAGTACCCATTATTACTGCAGTTTAATGGTTTGTTCCTCTGGTATTTTTAATAGCAGTGTGCAATAATTTTGCTAATGGATGTGAGTAATAAATAAAAAAGCTTGAAAATAAAATTGTGGTATTTCTTTGGTTTATTTGATGTTTTTTCGCGATGACGGGCATTTAGTATTTCTTTAGTTGATTTTGTGTTCAATAAAAATCTTAGGATATCTTCTA
>BMAC01001013.1:565276-589951 GCA_014905375.1 Phtheirospermum japonicum | reverse complement strand
AGTTCGACGAGTTACATTACGTGCTGGATTATCTCACGGTTCTGCTAGACCAATCCACCGTAATAAAGTAACTTCATCAGGACCATACCTATGCAACTAGCATGGGACAAAAGATATGGAATGCCAATATGTATAAAAGATATTATTACGAATAAAAACCGATTGTATTATAAGAGAATGGTCAGACCACAGCCACAAGTTGGCTTGTTGGTCACCCTATTCTAACAACACCTTGGTTCCAACTCAAAGGAGAAGAATGTTTCTTTTTCATCCGATGTGAATCCAGTCAAGGATGACGATGATGAGGAGTTTGATTTCAATGGAATTTTGAAGAAGATGGAATCTACTACACTTGGTGAAGACGAAATTTCATTTGTTACCCAACGTTTCAACAGTTTCTTGAAGAAAAAGAATAGCCTTGGAGGCTCAACTACGAAGACCAGGCCACAGGTGTCCACGCCAAAATTCACTGGACGAGCTCTTCCCAGATCTCAGCCCACTTCTTCAATTCCAAATGTATCTAATCCCACGAGACCTCTCAGTAAAGTGTAGTGTCATGAATGTAAAGGTTGGGGACACTACAAAAATGAGTGTCCTAACACTCTTAGGAAGAAAAGCATGGTTGCTACTGATTTCACTGAGGATGTAAATAATTCCGAGTCAACTGAACCTGTTCCATCCTTATTTACCCATGTTGTTTGGGACGATGATGTCCATGTTGATATCCTTGAAACCAACATCGTATGCTTGAATGTTGAAAACCCTGATTATCATAAGGAGTACGAGCTGCTGAGTACTGAGCACCAGCAACTGTTTGTCAGCTGGGGAAAACAGGTACTCAAGGTCAAGGATCTCGTGAAAGAAGTAGAAAAACTGACCAAAGAAAAGGATGATCAGACTGGCATAATTGTTCGACTGGAAACATCTCTTACCAAGAAGGATGCTGAGTTAGAAAATGTGAGAACCGAGCTGACAAAGGTCCTAGGAACCATATCAAATCTGAACAAAGGCAAGGCGAAGCTTGATGAAATCTTGGAGATCAGCTTTCATGAAACCTCAAAGCAAGGAATAAGATTTAAACCCAATCAGCCACCACAAGTGCCAAGTCAGGAGCAGAAATCGCCCAAGAGATATAAGAAGAGAAGGAGACAGTTCGTGTGCCATCATTGTGGTGAGCCCGGACACATTCGGCCTTTTTGCTGGAAGATCATAGGTGAGAGAAGGCAATTTTAGAGATCTAATGCGGCTGATAAATCCAATGTTGGTTTCCATCATACCAACATCAATACCAACACCAGGTTCAAACAAGTGTGGGTCAAGAAGAATAACGTCAAGTGTAATATGATCCATACCTCCCTGAAGTCTCACCTCCCTGGAGCCTGGTATTTCGATAGTGGATGCTCCAAGCATATGACTGGGTTCGAGGAGCTGCTTTCCAACATTGTCAGATTTCGAGGTGGAAAAGTAAAGTACGGTAGAGGCGCAAATGGCCAAATTTTTGGCCAAGGAACTCTCCGTGTTCCAGGCGTTGTGACTCTTGAAAATGTGCTGCTGGTAGAAGGACTTACTTCAAATTTGATTAGCATAAGTCAACTGTGCGATGGAGGTTTCAGTGTCAAATTCAACCGTGACAAGTGTGAAGTCTACGAGGAGAATGGACCATGTATTCTCACTGGTCAAAGGACTTCAGATAGTTGCTACCAAATCCAAAGTGATGCTTTTTGCAGACTGTCCCAATTAAGTGATGCTGAGTTATGGCATCAAAAGCTTGGACACGTGAATTACAAAATGATGGATAGGTTGGCCAAAGAAGAAGCTGTAAGTGGACTACCTAAGATCAACACCAAGATCATTCATGTGTGTGAGGCATGCCAGAAAGGAAAGCAAGTAAGGGTGCCTCATCCAGTCCAGCAAAGTCTCACTACATCATCTTGCTTTGAACTTCTACATATGGATCTCATGGGACCACTTGAGGTTGAGAGCCTTGGTGGGAAGAGGTATGTGTTAGTTATTGTTGATGATTTTTCTAGATTCACTTGGGTAGAGTTTATAAAAGAAAAATCTGAAACCTTTGAGGCTTTCAAAAAACTTGCAAAAAAGCTATGTGTAAGGTTTAATGTGAACATTGGTAGGATTAGAACTGATCACGGAAAGGAGTTTAAAAATGCATCTTTCTCTAAATACTGCACTTCTGAGGGCATACGTCATGAATTTTCTTCACCAATTACTCCACAACAAAATGGCATAGCCGAACGTAAGAATAGGACTCTTGCTGAGATGACTAGAACCATGCTTATTTATAATGGCATTGCAAAACGTTTTTGGGCTGAAGCAATGAACACTGCATGTCATATTACAAATAGGGCTTATTTTAGACCAGGGTCATGTGCTACTCCCTATGAGTTGTTGATGGGAAAGAAGCCGAACTTCAGCTATTTCCATGTTTTTGGATGTATTTGTTATGTTCTCAATGACAGAAATCATCTAGCTAAACTAGACTCAAAAAGTGATAAGTGCATTTTCACGGGTTATTCCCAAAACAATCATGCATATAGGTTGTTTAACCTGAGAACAAGAAGCATGTTTGAGTCAGTTAATGTCAAGTTTGACGATCTAACGAGTGCAGTCAGACCTACCGAGGATAATAATCTGGTTTATGATCAAAATCCTCAAGAAAATGTCACTTCTCCTTCAGTTGATAGTGCAGGTATTGAGAACAAAGATGCAGGTGCTGAATCCAGAGAATTGAGTGATGTTGATACCAATGTTATTACTGGGATACCAACATCAGAACCAACATCGAGCTAAGTCATAGAATCTGATTCTGATTCAGAAGAACAAGATCCAGCTGATCCCATTGATCTTCATCAAAGGGATATTCCATCCAGAATCCAGAAAAACCACCCCGTGGGCCAAGTTATCGGTGATTTAGACGAAAGGAGTACAAGACGGAGACATATTAATTTCAAGGAGATGATCAGGTACGTATGTCTGTCTACTAATTGTTCTAAGATTCGTGAGTCTTTGTATCTTTCTAAAATAGAGCCCAAGCGAGTGGAGGATGCACTTAAGGATGAGTTCTAGATTCGGGCAATGCAAGAGGAGCTGGACCAGTTCGCCAAAAACGATGTTTGGGACTTGGTGCCACGACTAGAAAATTCCCATGTGACGGGAACAAAGTGGATATTCAAGAACAAGACTGATGAGGCTGGCAACATTGTGAGGAACAAAGCTCGACTAGTTGCACAAGGGTATACACAAATTGAAGGAATCTATTTTGATGAAACTTTTGCCCCTGTTGCCCGCATTGAGTCGGTAAGGCTTTTGCCTTTTGTTGCTTGTTATATGAAGATTTCATTGCATCAAATGGACATTAAGAGTGCTTTTTTAAATGGATTCTTAAGTGAAGAAGTGTATGTTGAACAGCCTAAAGGATTTGTGGATCCTCAAAAACCAAATTTTATTTTAAAACTGAAAAAAGCTCTTTATAGTTTAAAACAAGCTCCTAGAGCTTGGTATGAAAGGCTAACTCAACATTTTCTTTATTTAGACTTTAGACGAGGGGAAGTTGATAAAACTTTTTTCCTTCTTAAATCTAATAAACACATCTTAATCGTCCAAATTTATGTGGATGATATTATTTTTGGATCCACTAATGAGGAGATGGTCAAGAAGTTTGTTACTCGGATGTCCGATACATTCTAGATGAGCATGGAAGGTAACCTCTCGTACTTCCTTGGTTTACAAATCAAACAGCTTGATGATGGTATTTTCCTTTCCCAGACTAAATATGCAAAGAATTTAGTCAAAAAGTTTGGTTTAGAAGGAGAAACCATCAAGAAAACCCCGCTGGGCAAAACTGTAAAGCTGTCGAGAGATGATGTTGGTAAGGGTGTTAATAACACCATGTATAGAAGTATGATAGGGAGTTTGTTGTATTTGACAGCAAGTAGACCAGATATTATGTATAGTGTGTGCTTATGTGCTAGATATCAGTCTAATCCAAAAGAGTCACACTTAAAAGCAGTTAAAAGAATAATTAGGCATATTGCTGGTACAACTGAACTAAGTGTGTGGTACACAAAAGATACGGGTACGAACTTGTAGGGTACACTGACTCGGATTGGGAAGGAGATGTGGTAGATAGAAAGAGTACTACTGGGGGTGTTTTTTTCTGGGTAACAATTTAATCTCTTGGTACAGCAAGAAGCAAAATTATATTTCTCTTTCTACAGCTGAAGCCGAGTACATTACAGCTGGAAGTGCGTGCACACAATTACTGTGGATGAACCAGATGATAGAGGACTACGGCCTGCACAGTAGTATCTTGACGGTGTTGTGTGACAATTCCAGTGCCATTGACATCTCCAAAAATCCAGTCCAGCATTCTCGAATCAAACACATTGACATAAGGTACCACTTTATTCGAGACCTAGTTGAGAGGAAGATTGTTAGCCTTGAGCATATTAGAACAGATAATCAGCTAGCTGACATCTTCACTAAGGCATTAGACTTCGAGACCTTCTCTCGTTTGAGAAGAGATCTCGGTATGTGCATTGTCTGAACCAATGTTGGTTTGTGATGTTGTGACACACTTTATCAACATCAGTCACAACATCTGTATACTTTTCATGCATTTTTATCTTTCTTTTCATACATAATCGTAATGCATTGAGTTTGATTGAAAGTGCAATAAGGTCATGTGTTGCAATAAAAGTGATGGCAAAAAGAACCAACCTCTTCAATTAGGTGATTGTGGGATTTGCCCGCAGAAACTGGTTTTCTCCCAAGTCCAAAAACAAGAGGTTTTTAACAGCAATTTTTGAAGATTAAAATATTCAAATCCCTTCAAGGATGAAGAAAATGTGGATACAAAATGATCCAATCTTTAAATATCACCTTCTTGAGAGATCTTGACGTAGTCATTAACTTGGGTTAAGGGATAAGTTTCCATTGACTTCACCTAAGGCAATGTTGGTTTATAATGTTATCAGTAATAAAAAGCAACATTGGATCAAGTCACTAAAATATTAATATGTTTTTGTATATTCTTTTAGGTCATGTTTTTTTAGGCATCCCGTAGAACATTCATACTTTGTGAAGATGCCATCTTGTTGTGCGTTTTGTTACTTGTGTTCTTGTCTTTCTTGAAATCTCTTAATTTTGTTTTGAGTTGAGCTAACTAAGTATTTCAGTGGAGTTAAAATCGGACGGCTGGACAGGTAATAACGAGGTGAATTTGGTGAGTGAAAATTAATATTGCATAAGATTGGTACTATTGGGCTGATGGTTCATAAATTTCAGCTTTGTATTTTCGGCCGATTTTGTAAAATGGGTTGTGTAATTTTATTTTTTTAAAATAAAGGAGATAATGGGAAGAGATAATGGGTTTGTTATGTGATCACGTAGCCTAATCTAAGGGGGAGTGGCGTTCTTTTTAAATGGAAATAAAAATCGTGCTTTAAAACCTAAAATCGACAAGTAGTGAAAATTAGGGATTTTTCCTTTTATTTTTTTTCATTTCTCTCTCCTTATGCAACGGTCACTTTTTGGGCATAAAAATCTGAACTTTTTTTATCGTTTGATCACACCTCAAACCCTCTGCGAACTAAACTCTCAAACTTCCTTATCTTTCTCCAATTCTTTCGATTTTCTTGTTTTTCCTCGTGTGCTTTTGAGAATCTGCAGGATGTCAAACCCGTCGTCGCCTTCGTCTGTCCCAGAATTACCGGCAGAACTCCGCCGCACCGGCGAACAGGTCCCTGCAACCTATGTGCGAGTTGGTGGGCTGGATATTCACGAAGAAATCAGTGGTGGTACCTCTTCCATCCCACCACCGTTATCAACATCGCCACCACCCTCGCCGATAAAAGATTACAGCGCTGCTGTTCTAATTTCGCCGCCGATTGACGTCGTTCCTGTATCGCAAATGATGATCCCCCCAACTTGGCGTTTGTTGCTGAGACTTTTGGGCGCGTTTGGAATCCTACTCTGAAAAGGTCGAGGCGCCTGCGCAATATTCCTCCCGGTGTTGTGCCACCCGCAGTACCGAAGAGCAAGGCTGGGCCATGCCGCCATGTGCCTATTGAACATATGAACCTCCAGGAGGATGTCACTGTGATGTCCGACCCTGATGTTGAAGATTTTGTTCCGGCTGCTCCGGTTGAAGGGTTCGAGCCGCCGCTTTCTTCTGACCCGAGTCTGCCGGAAAATAAGTTCACTCGCCGGAAACAGCTTGTGAGGAAGGCCGACAGGAGACCTAGCCCGGCGAAAGTCAAGGTCTCTCCTAGGTCCAGTGCGACTGAGTATTCCTCCCCTCCCTAAAGTGTTGGATTTTATCACCGGCGAAGTGACCAGCTCCGCCAAACTAGCTGTCGATGTTTCCCCTTCGTCTCCAGTTCATGAGGATCAACCTGCGTTTACAGATTTGTTTGAGTATTCCCCTGATTCTTCCCTTGATATACCTCTGCGTGATATTCTTGAAGCATGCAAGAAGGACAAGAAGAAAAAGAAAGCTTCTCTGAAGGATGATGTTGGTATTCATGTTGATACCCCCTTACCAACATCACATCCATCTCCGACTGTGTCGTCCTCCCGTACTGACTTTGTTCCCCTTGCTTCTCATGCTCCCACGCATCCACTTCCGATGCCTGTGATCACTCCCAGTCCTCCACGGACACTCCTACTCCGGTCCTTGAACTTGAGGATATGGATGCTTTTTCGGAGAAGTTTATTACTGCTGAGGCTGCAGAGCTGTTTGCTGCTTACCAGACCCGCCATATGATCACCGAGCGGCGAGTCCTGATTGAACTGTTTGAGAAGCACAACCTCATCGCTTTTCTTCAACACAAAGGTATGCACTCCACAGTTTCAACTGCTATGCCTTTTGTCCGGGATATTGTGGTCGAGTTTTATGCAAATCTTTTGCCGTCTATTGTTGATTTGGAGTCTGTGAACTATGGCAAAGTTTTTGTGCGTGGCCAAGTGTTTTCTTTCACCCCGGCTTTGATTGATGAGTTGTTTGGCACTAAGCCATACCGGGGTGACTCGCCTATCGATGATATGAATGAGGTTGTTACATTTTTGTCTGGTGGGTTGGTTAATGCGTGGTTTGAACAGCTTCCTAGTACTCGCTTGTCTTCTCTTTATTCTATTCTACATAAGCTTGCTATTTACAACTGGGTCCCCTCCAAGAACACGACGTGTGTTATGCGGCCTCAGGCCCAGTTCTTGTTTGGGCTTGGGAGGGGAATTCCTTTCAGTTTTGGCCAGCATGTTTTTGACACCGTTACTAAGTTTGCTACCACGAAGTCTGCGGCCTCGTTGTATTTTTCATCTTTGATTTTCAGCTTGCTCAAGAACCAAGGGTTGACGCTTCGTCCCGATGATGTGCTCACGGGTGAGGCTGATTGGTTTGCTTTGAGAGGTCAGCATGTTACTGGTGCCAGAGTCATTGTCTGCCATGGCAAGCGCCGCTTCCAGCCGATGTTGCTAGTGATGTTGGGAGGGGCGATCCCAACATGGTTCACATTTCTGCACAGGTCCTTCGTGCCCATGTCGCTTCCATTGATTTGCAGATGACTCATCTGAAGGCTCTTCATAACTCTCTCTTGAAGGCCCTTTCGCTTTCTGGTCAAAAAAGGGGAGAGGATGACGCTGCTGCTGAAGATGTTGAAGATGTTGACACTGCTGAAGATGCTGCTGATGCTGCTGCTGAAGGTGATGTTGCTGGAGATGAAGCTGATGGAGAAGATGCCGTTGCTYCCGAAGCCTTGGCRAGTCTTGCTKAGGAAAAGCGAKGGAAGCGAATTCGCGCTCGCGATAAGGCTTTGAGGAGAATGATGCGAATGCAGAAGAGGAAGAGGAAGGAAAGGGGTGAAGGAACTTCGACATCCCCTCGTCGTTCGAATAGGGTTCGAAGTCATTAAGTTCCTTTATTTTTATTTTGTTTTATTAAGTGTTATTTTGAACAATGTTGGTATGTAATGTTGGTTTGGGTTTTAACAACATTGGGTGTTTTGTTTAGGGGGAGTTTTCTAACTTTGGGGGAGTTAGTATTTTAGTTTCATTTATGTTTGCGTCGTAGTGTTTTATCCAGAAAGGCAAAAGGGGGAGATTGTTGAGGAATTTATTCTTGGCAATAATTCCTATTTTGTTATTTGCCTTTCTTGGGCACAAAATAAGTTAGGAAACTAGATTTAGGAATATTTTGTGTTTCCTAGTTTATGTTTAAGACTTTATTAGTTTCCTAGATTGTTTTTATTTGTTTACCTAGTATAGGATTCTAGGATTGTCTATTTAAGACAATAGAATCCTAAAGCTACTTATTGATCTTTACGCACAGGAATTTGAGAAGAGGAGATCGACGCAAAGCAAGAACAAGAACACGAAGACTACTTGGAGCTATTGTTCGAGATAGACAAGTTATTTGAAGTTGCGTGACAAGTATTTAGTATCATGTGTTTTGATACTTTAGTTTTCATATATTACTTAATATCTTTGTATTGATCGATAAACAAGAAAGTAATATAGTTTTCGGGTTTGTACACCCAAGTTCAAAAGTACTTTTATTTGTGAACTGAATTTGTTTAAACTGTGTTCTTAAATTTATTTTCCGCTGCATATTTTTATTTTACTCTGGTCGATGTTGTTAATCAGTATTGTTAAACATTGTTAACAACATCGTAAATCTGAGACTTATTTTTAAAACCATAGACCTTCAAATTTTACAAACTCTACTTTTTCCATTAAGGAATAGGGTCGTAGAGCTTTACTTACCCAGACTTTTATAGTTTAGTTTTCCCATTGAGCCAAGTTTGTGGGATATCCACTCATCATGGTTGGGTTTCCACTACAATCATCTTTAAGATGTGGATTTCACTCCCATTCCTTCAAGCAACTTATACATCAGATCTCGAGCTATGTTTTTAGTGAATGGATCCTCTAGATTATCTATCGACCTTACATAGTCAACTGAGATAGTCCCACTCGATAATAGATGTCTTACGGTGTTATGTCTCCAACGAATATGTCGAGACTTACCGTTATACAAACTACTTCTTGCCCTTCCAATAGCAGCTTGACTATCGCAGTGAAGCATAACCGGTGGCACGGGTTTCTCCCAACATGGAATATCTTCCAAAAAGTTACGAATCCATTCTGCTTCTTCACCTGCTTTGTCCAAAGCAATAAACTCAGATTCCATGGTGGATCGGGCTATACATGTCTATTTAGTGGATCTCCAAGAAACAGCTCCTCCCGCAATTACAAACACATACCCACTTGTTGACAGTGAATCCTTTAAGTCGGATATCCAGTTTGCATTACAGTAACCTTCAAGTATCCTGGGGTATCTACCATAGTGTAGCCCAAAGTTCAGAGTATACATTAAGTATTTCAAAACTCTCACAAGCGCTTTCCGGTTTTCTCCACTTGGATTGCTTGTATATCGACTCAGTTTGTTTACCGAGCAAGCTAGATCAGGTCTTGTACAGTTATAGATGTACATCAGACATCCAATGATCCTAGCATAGTCCTTCCGAGCAACAGGGTCACCTCTGTTCTTATTCAAGTGAACGTCGAGTTCCATAGGTGTCTTTGCTGGAAGACTATCGTGTGCATTGAATTTCTTGATCACTTTCTCAATGTAATGAGATTGTGATAAGACAATTCCATCTGGAGTTCTTATGATTCTTATGCCAAGAATAGWGTCAGCAACTCCGAGATCCTTCATGTCAAAATTCCTTTTTAGCATGAGTTTCGTCTCGTTAATCACTTGTAGGTTGCTYCCCATGATTAACATATCATCTACATAAAGACATACTACAACAAATCTGTCATTAGTATTCTTAATGTAGACACACTTGTCGCACTCGTTTATCTTGAACACGTTTGACATCATCACTTCGTCAAATCTCAAGTGCCATTGTAAAGGTGCTTGTTTCAAGCCATACAAAGACTTAACAAGTTTGCACACCTTTCTTTCTTGTCCAGGTTTTACAAAACCCTCAGGTTGTTCCATATAGATTTCCTCTTCTAAATCACCATTTAGAAAATCTATTTTAACATTCATTTGGTGAATCTCAAGATTGTGCAAAGCAGCAATCGCTAGAAGCAACCGGATAGAGGTAATTCTCGTCACAGGAGAGTATGTATCAAAGAAATCATATCCCTTCTTCTAAAGAAATCCTTTCACAACCAGACGAGCTTTACACTTATCGATTAATCCATCAGCTCTGAACTTTTGTTTCAGAATCCATTTACTCCCTAAAGGTTTACAACCTTCAGGTAGATCAGTCAGAATCCACGTATGGTTCTGCATGATCGAATCAATCTCGCTCTGTACAGCTTCCTTTCAAAATGAACTATCAGTCCATGAGAAAGCTTCTTTCAGTGAATTTGGTTCTTCATCCAAGAGTAAAACCACATATTCGTGACCGAAATCCTTAGCAACTTTAGCTCGAGTGCTCCGTCTAGGAGTTAGAGCTTCAAGTTCTGAACCAGGACATTTACGAGACTTAGGTTCAACCCCCACAAGTTTTTGACTTGTAGTTCCTTCAGCATTACCAGTGTTTGAACTGGAAGAAGCTTTATCCTTACAAGGATAGATATCTTCAAAGAATATTGCATTCCTTGACTCAATGGTAGTTTCAACATTCATGTCTGGAACATCTGACCTATGAATGATAAATCGATAGGCGCTACTATTTAGTGCATAACCAATAAAAACACAATCAACCGTTTTGGGTCCGATTGTCACTTGCTTCGGTAGAGGCACTTCTACCTTCACTAAACACCCACACACTTAGAGGTATTTATAAGAAGGTTTCCTTCCTTTCCACAACTCATAGGGAGTTTCGTACCTACCTTTAAGTGGAATTTTATTGAGGATATAGTCTGCCGTTAAAACAGCTTCCCCCCACATGTTCTGACGAAACCCAGAACTAATCAATAACGCATTCATCATCTCTTTCAAAGTACGATTCTTGCGTTCTGCAATGCCGTTCAATTGAGGTGCATACGGAGCTGTAGTTTGATGAATTATGCCACTATTGTTGCACAACTCCTCAAACGGAGCTACGTATTCCCCTCCTCTATCACTTCGAATAGATTTGATTTTGCAATTAAGTTGATTTTCAGCTTCACTCTTGAAGTTCTTAAAAGCTTCAATAGCCTTATCTTTACCTCTCAAAAGATAAAGGTAACAATACCTTGTGCAATCGCCAATAAAAGTAATAAAATACTTTTTGCCATCTCTTGTTTGCACAAACTTAAAATCACATACATCCGTGTGAATTAATTCTAGAGGTGTCGTGCTCCTTTCTACCGATTTAAATCGTAACTTTGTCACTTTTGCTTCTACACAGATTTCACACTTACTTTTATTAGAAAATTCATTTACTTTAAGCAAATTGAGATTTGACAATCATTTTATTGCATTTAGATTAACGTGACCTAATCTACAATGCCATAAACTGGAGCACTCAGTCAAGTAAGAGGAATTAGAAGCAATTTTATTAATGATAGGTTTTGGGCGTATAGCCATTACATTGAGTTTGAACAGTCTATCTGTAACGTAACCCTTACCCAGAGGTGTTCCAAACTTAGATAATACAAACTTATTAGCCTCAAATACAAGTTTAAAACCACGACTAACTAGTATTGATACAGAGACTAAATTCCTTTGGATGTTCGGAACATGCAGCACCTCACTCAGAGTGATCTCCTTGCCGGAAGTCATTTTGAGGACAACCGAACCAACGCCCGTAACTTGCGAAGAAGCTTGGTTCCCCATGTTCAACTTCCTTCCCTCACAGGGATGGTATTTGGAGAACAAGCTCCGGTCTCCACACACATGGGTGGTTGCAGCACTGTCGATGAACCATTGACCACGGTTCTCGACCATATTGGCTTCCTCAGTGATAACTGAAATAAGATCATCACTAGTTAGCTCTTTCTCGGCTAAGTGGGCACTCGGCTTGGTCTTCTTCTTCTTTGGCTTGCGATAGTCCTTAGACCCGTGTCCAGGTTTGCCACAATTGTAGCAATCGCCGCTGAACTTCTGGGAAGAAGGAGCTTTCGGCTTTGCAATGCCAGGACGTGGCCTCTTCTTTGAGTTGTCTCCTCGTTTAAGTAGGTTCACCCGAGGTTCATCCGAACTTTTCGAATTCTTGTACTGAACTCGAACTTCGAACTCAATTCGTACCTTCCGGATAACATCTTCAAGAGACATCGCCTTTCGCTTGTGTTTGAGATACGTCTTGAAGTCTTTCCAATTTGGAGGAAGCTTATCAATCATGGTAGAAGCCGTGAAAGCATCAGGAAGTATCATCCCCTCGGCGTGGACATCATTCACCAGCAATTGGAGTTTTTGAACTTGTTTCATAACCGGGCGAGAATCAACCATCTTTTAGTCCATGAAATTCGTGACTACAAATTTCCTAGTTCTAGCCTCGTCGGAGCTGTACTTTTTCTCGAGTGCCTCCCAGATTTTCTTGGAGGTCTTTACGTCTGAGTACACGTTACTCAAACTATCTTATAGGCTACTAAGGAGAAAGCCTTTGCACAGATAGTCACCGTTGTGCAAGTTATCGTAGGCGGCACGAACATTGAAGTTGGTCTCGAACTCGTCCGGAGTGGGTGGTTCATCTTCCTTCACGAAGTTAGCGAAGCCAAGCATCGTAAGTTAGAACAACATCTTTTGATGCCACCTCTTGAAGCCTTCACCATTGAGTTTTGGAGGCTTCTCCGCGGCGGGCATAATCCGTGAGGAGTGCACGAGCGGTCATAGTAGGAACACATGTCCCCGTCATACCCGTTGAATGGGTAACAGAAGAGTACATCGGTGGAGCCGTTGCGAACATGATTGGAACCGAAGTTCCCGTCATTACAGTCGAAGATGACATAGTTTGGACCGAAGTCCCCATCCCATAAGGGAATGATCTAGCAGCCGAAGCTGTGCTTGAGAACATGCTCGAAACCGAAGTTCCCGTAATCCCAGTAGGATGGTTCATAGCCGAAGCCGACACATTTTGGACCGAAGTCCCCATCCCATAAGGGAACAATCCCGCAGTGGCTGAGTTCGAGTTGGTCGAAGAGAAACGCCTTGAAAGTGTCTCCAGGAGGGTGTAGATAGTCCCTTGGTTGAGGAGGAAATCAGCATGATTCATGATTGGCGTAGAAGCACCAATCGTTGAGGTGTTCGTGACTGCAGGGGCAGTGGTCATCGTCGAAATAGTGGAGGTAATAGCAGGAGCGGTCGAACTAATCGAACCAAGTGACGAGTCGTTCGCGGTGGTTGAGGTAGACATTCTCTCCAGTTATAGTGGTGAAAATAAAACAGTTTACAAATACAAAAAACAAAAACTTCGTCTTGCGATTGTTTGGAAATACAATGAGCACAAACAGGGATTGTAAATATATCACTAAACACTGGAAAGAATAAAACTGAAAGTAAAAGAAAAGTCGAGTCGAGTAGAACTCTATCCGCAAGACGAAATTGCCCCCGATAGTGCTCTTCGGTTTAGGCACTTCGTCCCCAAAGATAAAACGACTAACGTCTCTAGTATAACAGCACAGTTAATACAAAAGCTCTGGTGAATTGGGAGAAGTTGGACTGAACTACGTAAGAAAGAAAATGCATAATGATATATGCTTGTAGAATGCTGAGAGTTCTTTTGTTTTCAGGTAATTTTCGTGTGTAAAAATGCAGGGACTTCTCACCCTTTTATAGGGCTTCCAGCAGCAGCCAGCTTAATGATGTCCTTAAAGGCATCATTAAGACGTTCAAACGTACCTGGCATCTGACAGCATGAACCTGGACAGGTTCAGCGTGTACATACAAACGCAGGCAGGAGAATGGTCAAAGTAACGTCTATGCATGCATTAAGTAGCATGACGTTTGACCTGAACGGTCAGGAGTTTCAGGAGTGTACGTTTGAAAATGTACACAGATAGTTTAGGGGCCAAAAACCGCACGTGGCTAAAAGGTTAGCCAGGGTTAAACCGGACCACCCCAATGGACCATTACAATCGGACCAGCCAATTCGGACTGAGGTCCGGGACCGGGCTCGGGGTGGTAAAGGGAGGATATTAGGTTGGATCCGCCATCGGCTTCGACGAATGCAGACGGGCGAAAGTCCAAGAGCCCGCGTGAGCTTTGTTCACACAAAGTCCACAACACCTGCTGGCCCACTTGATGTCCACTAATGAAATGTAATCATTTTTAAACTCCATTTCACATTGATTAACTTTCAATGTGGGATACACAATAATGCACTTAAACAACCGTTCAACTTCCAAGTATCATCTCACTCATCAATAAATGGATTTGAGAATTTCAAAATGCTACGATTATCTACACGACACGTAAATCGAGCCTATAGAATTCGTTAACACGAATTTTCGTTATACTATTAAATTGATTAAATACAATTTACAACAACATTGATATGGAATAAGAAAGACACGGATTATAATTCCTTCACTCACTCTCGTACAAAGGCTAACTTTGTCATTTTAATAATTAAATGAGCAGAACTATAATGCTTAATACCAGCTTCTTACCAAACGAGCTCTGATTAGTACACTATATTTGTGTGATCTCAGGCCAGCAGACAAGGAAGTGGTAATCAAGAAATAATAATTGTCATATAATTGAAGTAAACTCTTCATTTAATAAATTCATGAGTTGATATTTATGCTTTCTTATAAAAGCTCGTATTGACGCATAGTTTATTTAGTTGTTAGTACATTACAGACCACCAGACATGGAAATGCTAATCAAGAAGTATTAACAGTCATGAAATTGAAGTAAACTCTTCATTTCATGAGTTAATTTTTATATTTTTCTTCATAATAGAGTTCGTATTGACGCATAATTTCAGTAAGTTGCCAAATATAGATAGCTTCCAAACTTTCATTTTAAAGATTATGAAAAATAAAGTAACGAGTAAACATAACTTTTTGGTGAACCTTTTTAAAGGCATAAAAAGTCTAAAATTATATAATACATATTTCTTCTAATAATACGTGGAAATGATTGACTCATATATATTTTATGGTTTTTTTTTTTTCTTTCTTTGGGCGTAGACCAGGATTGTAACTAAAACATTAAAAAAAAAAATCAGAACCAAACAAGTTTATATAAAACGAAATTTCATAAAGAAAATCCATAAGACACGTGCCAATCTTTTGATAAGTGGTGCGCTATCAACTCGACTCTGTGGCTCAAGCCGCTGCTATTTATGTCTAACGGCGTAACGGGGAGCCTTGGATAATTCCGTCAACGTTAACGGAGAATGGTACGCTTGGTTAAGAACACCAACTCTGATCGTCTGAGCCACTGCACAAGCATCTCCATAATCATCATCCGCATCACTATTACTTTCTGTCACACCCTCTCTCCTCAGTCCTCTCTCTCTCTCTCTATCACACACACAGTCGTCTCTATAAAAACTTTTGCCGCAGAAAAAATTGCAGCAAAAAAGCTGATAATTCTCCGAGTCTCCACCACTACTGGTACGTGGGAAATAAAAGGAAATTGCAGAAATCAATTCCCGAGTACTGAGAGGTTGTTAAACCTTTGCAATATATGCCGAATTGATTATGCGTTTTATAATTTGATCAGAAATCGTTCGAATTCCGTGAAATTCACGCTATGGGAAGGTACGTGAGACAGCATGAGAGATCCGGAGAGGTAGCGGAGATGGCGGCAGTAGGAAGTAAGAGAGAGTTTATTCTAGAAGAATCGGAGTTATCGGCGTCCTCAGTTCGGCTCAAAACGCGTCGCTTGGCCGTAACGGCGTCGCCGGAGGATTCAGCCTCGCCGGCGAGTTCGGGAAACTCGACTTGCGAGAGCGTAAGTTCTGTTAACGTTTTGGCATCTTGTTGCTCGAGTAGCAGATCGAGTGAGCTGGCAAAAGAGAGTCCCAAATTCGCAGATCTGGAGGTATATTTTAGTTAATTTATTAATCAATTGATTTCGAAGGAATTAAATTCCGATATCTTTTGTTTTAATGCCGCCCTATTTATTTCCCATGGGAGTTACAGACAGTGGAATGAATATCGTGTCTAGTGCTTTAATTATTGTATAAGTAAATTAATATTAATTGAGAGTTTTGAGTTTTGAATCCCCAGGAGAATGCGGTGAATGTAGAGTATATCGCAACATCGGCTGGCCATTCGGTGGATTTCAGAGACAGGTAGTATAATATTAGTAATAATTTATTATTTTTCTTCGAAACTAAATGTGACGATTGAACGGACACGTCTCTTCAATTCAAAATTTAAATCTCCAAATAAATTGAACCAAATTCTTATAACCTCCGCGCTCTTCAATTCACTGTATTTTTTTTCTCTCTCTCTCTAACCCTTCGACTCCAATGAGTGCTGGTAGTATTTATCCTTCTTCACGAAGAGAAGTGAAACCGTCGCTGTATTTTTTCAGGAGAGAGCAGATGACGCCGTCAAGCGAGGATCAAGCTCAGCGAGGCGAACTGGAGTCGACGGCGAGACCACCTGAGTCGAATCCTCACCGCCGTTCAACGGCAGAGAAAATGCCCACCGAAGATGAACTCGAAGATTTCTTCGCCGCCGCTGAGAAGAATCTGCAGAAACAATTCATTGACAAGTAATCTCTCTCTCTCTCTCACGCGCACACAAATTCTTATTTGACGAAATAAACGCAATAATACAGTTATACTGAAATTTGCAGGTATAATTTTGACATAGTGAAGGACGAGCCATTAGAGGGGCGCTATGAGTGGGTTCCGGTTCAACTAAAGCCATGATGAAGAAATTAAGGTGTTGGCTTGGATCAGTCAAGTGAATTAATTAAACAACTGGGTATGAGCACTAATATATAGTCTCGATCGTTCCACTAATTTAAAGTTCGGGTACCTTAGGGGTTTATCTTTTAGGTTTAATTTCTGGGTCCAACATATTGTATAGCTAGCTGCTTCTCTCTATTTAATTCTCTCTTCCAAGTTTCTTAATATATATATTCTGGGAGTAGTGCGACTGTAGAGAAGAACAAGAAGAAGAAGTAAATTATAAGGTTTTTGTCAATAGTATGGTACATTATTTATTTTGGGAAAAAAAAAAGAGATTGTTTCTGCAATGGCACGGAAGATAATAATAAAGATTTATTAATTGAATAATCTTTTTATGATGAACTGCTTTCGTTTTTCTGCAATGGGATAGGAAAAATCCCTTTCTGTGGGTAAAAGATTGAAGAACCAATTCAATAAAGCTTTTTATATACTACTAGTTTATTTGCTTTTTTGTGTTTTTTTTTTTCCTGTTAATTTTCTTATTGGGTTGCTTTTTCATTCTTGTCTGCCCTCATTTTCGCACTGCAACACTCTGATGCTTGTACTATGCCAATCATAGTTTTTAACCTGTAACTGCAGTTCCAGTTAATTTCCCAAATTCTCCAATTTCCCCCCACGCCTTTTTTCGTACCGCTAATTTTACACCCTTGCGTTTCTTTATTTTATTTTTTACTTGGTAGTAGTTGTTTCTAGTAATTAACAAACCACAAGAATATAAACTGTCATAAATATGACACCACAGGTCCACAATAAAATTGAAAATTAGACGAGACGAGGAATTGGCTGGTTGATGGTATAGTACGAAGACTATAGAAGGAAGATTTGAGAACAGAGCTTGCCGTGTAAGCTACGAACACGTGCTGAAGATTGAGAAAGCTGAGCTGACCCCATGTGCCAATGTAATAGTGTGTGCTTCAAAATTGAAATTTCTCTGTAACCCCACTTGGTTGCAAATTGCAATATACAGATATATACAACATATTAACTGACATTATTATTAATTACTTTAAAATGTTATGTATGTCTAGGAGTATGCTCATCTGTTCCGAATTAATATGGTAGTTTATTTTACAAAGATGAAACATCATATTAGGATAAAAGATCCCATCGGATCTGGGATGGACTACTTTATAAGGCAAAGGAAACAAGTGTGTGCATGGATAAGTTGTGGTCCTCGTTTTGGCTTTAGTAAATTACTTCATGAAGTTGGAAGTCTAGAGTAAAGTAGGCCAAGTCTTACTCTATGTGGCTGTAGGGTTATAGGCCCTCCAACCACTATGATTCCCTGTGTTTTATTTTAACTGGCATTAGTTTAGTGCTCGTGTATTTATAAAACATTAAATATTAACTATTGCGAGTTCTCAACCATGTGTGTACATATTTAATCTATTTATGATTTATTATAATTATTAAATAGTTTTATATTTTAATATTTAAATTAAACTCGTTAATAGTTTTCTTTACTAAAAGTTAAAAGATGTTACATTTTCAATGTTTCTAATCTATATTAATTAATTATTGTTATTAACTCAATTTATATTTTGGTGTTTAAATTAAATTCGTTAATAATTATTAATTACATACTTTGAAATATTCATAAGATGTCATACTCTCAAACCTTGTCGCATTATGTTGTTGTCTAATAAATATTAATAAATTATTATTATATAATTATATTTTTATGTTTAGATTGAATTCATTACTAATATTTAGTTATATGTTCATATTATTCAAATAAATCGCATTTCAAATTTTATTATATATACAACGTATTTAATTATTTTTAATAATATTTTCTTGTAATTAGTATTATATTAATTTTGATTTATCTTTTAATTAAAATAAGTAATTTAATTTTTTTCTATTAATTATATATAACTTATTTAGATTTTTATATTTACTTAGGCTAAATATAATTAAAAGAAAATATTAAATTAGACAATATACAATAAAAAAAATTATTAAATTAGTTACATATTAAGCTTGGATGACAGATAAAAAATCGAAGTATCAAAATATTTTTTAGGCGAATCATACAAAGCGAACACATATATAAATTAAAGAATTTTGAATTAATATAAAGGGGTGATTATAAAGAGTATTTTTATTTTCGAATCTCATGATATATCCGGTAAAAGCATCTTTAATGGGGCAATGTGAATTCATAATGACATGGCAAATACAATATTATTATTTAAAAATCTTCTCCAATGGTAAATGTGAATTGTGTAAAATACTTAATTACAATTGGTGAAGATGAGAGAGAAATAAATTAACTAATATTAATGGATGAATAAATAAGGTAAATTAATAGACAATGGCTAGCACATCATAGTGTGCTAGACATTGTTTATATTTTTTTTGCTACATAAGAATTTTGAGCTTCTTTGGCAAAAAATTTACCTCAGTTGACATCCCATTAGAGATGCTCTCACTCGAAATTTTTTTCCAAATTATCTTTGTCACCTCATGTCTTAATAACATGTGTATAACGTTGTTTTATTGCCGCTACATTCATTAATTTCATCTTAATCGTGTGATCACGTGAATTTGATCTTTCAACAATGAGGATCTTAGTATAGTTACAAAAATATTCATCTTTTACTGGTATTTCAAATGGTGGGAAAATTTCGTTTTTGGTACATTATTTTGGCCACTTTACAGAAAAGGTACGTGATGTTGGCCAGCATCAAACTACGTCTATTAAATTGGCAAATTCATCAAATATGGTACAAAAAAAAGCCCTATTGGGCTTTGATGCTTACGTGGCATGATTGAACCATTACCTATCATTTTTGATTTAAATTAAAATAATAAATGAATAAAACTCACCATAAATACCTATTTTACCACCATAATAAATGAATAAAACTTTGTTAGTCCAACAAAGTTCTTTCTTTAGAGGTTTCAGCCAAGACAGCAGAATAAAAAAAAAAAGAAAAAAAATGTGCATCAAAATCTCACCAATCACAACAAATATTAAATACATCTATTTTTAAGTGAAAAGGCTTGCTCCAAACCATGACCCTTGCTCGGAGATGAACCGTGCCAACAAAGATGAGGCGGCGGCGGATTGCCGCCGATCGGCAAGCATCTCCCCCACTCGTGAACCAGAAACGGAGCGGACGCATCACCGTGAGTCGATGGTTGTTTCCCCAAGTAATAATCCCTACGAGTCGGAGACGGCGGCGCAATGGAGTCGCTCAGCGGGAACTGGTGCCGCGGCGGCGGCGCCGAGACGGAATCGCGCAGCGGTGAGTGGAGGAGCGGAGACGGGGAGGATGTGTTCGGCCGCCGCGACGGGGATTTGATGGAGCGGCGGCGCTGGTGGTGGCCGCCCGAGTGGCCGTCCTTATTCCATTTGAGATGATGCGAGAGGGTGAAATTGTGTAGCGACTGAGATTTTGTAGGGACAGTAGAAGATATGGCAGGGCAGGATAGCTACGATTTGGATGTCCTTGTTTCTTGTTTTCTCGATGATGTTCACAGAATTAGGCTTAGTATTTGGTAAATGTTGTTTGAATTTGGGGATTATTGAAAGTTTAGGTATTTAGATTTATTAATTAAAGTTTTTTCTTATTTGGAATTAGGCTTAATGATATTCTTTTTTTTCCTTCATTTTTTTTAAAATTGTATTTGTTAAAGATTTTTTTTGACAATTTTATTTATTAATTTTTAATAATATTTTAAATTTATTTATTAGTTTATGCAAGGTTAATTTATAAATTCTTATTAATTTTAAAATTATAATTTTTTTCTATTTAAAAAATTCATGAATATTTATTTAAGTTGTACAAAAATACTAGAAAGAAAAAATTATTCAACAATATTTTTAAGAAAGAAAGAAATGAAAAAAGAAAAGAAATAAGGAGGGTCAAACTAGACTTTTCTCTTTCTTTAATATTTAAAATTAAATAAAAAATAATAAGAAAATAATTAATCACGCCACATCAGCATTTGGGCCCGAACATGATAAAAATAGATTTTTTTGATGAATTTGTCAACTTAGTAGACGTAATTTGATACTGGCCCAACATCCATATATTTTTTTAAAAAGTGGTTAATATAACGTAACAAAAATAAATTTTTTCATACTATAATGGTTTGAGTAAATAATGGTTAACGAAAATAGAGTAGTACTAGTTCGAATACCCTACCCGCGTTTTACGCGGGCATATCAAAAAAAAGCATAAGAATATAAAATTGGCAAAAAAAAATTATTAATTTCAAAAAGTAAATTATTAATACAACAACAAAAAATATTTGATGTAATATAAGATGTGTAAAAGATTAAAATTATATTTTCTGCGTCATTTCTTCTACTCATAATCAGCGTCTCTTCTGTTACCAATCTCAAAGGCTTACTTTAAACGCTCTTCATTCAAATCAAGCTTTATAAACACTGCAAATATTTCTCCAAGTAACGCAACTGGATCCTAAAAAAAAAACAAAAAAAAAACATTCATAATATGTGTATTTACTAAACGAAAACTTAAATCAAACTTTATTGCTTGGGTCGACCGCAATTACGAATTGGTTATCTTATGACAACTTTATTACCGTTCTCCTTTTCTTCCAGTATCACTTGATTTTCATTTTGACGAATTCAATTTTCGCATCTAGTATAGTGCCCGTGTGTGTTACAAATATTTTTTTTAGAATTTTTTTTTAAATAAAATCTAAATGCAATTTTTTTAAAAAAGAAAATCCCACATTATTTATTTTACTATCTAGAAATGATAATAAGATTGTTTTAACAATAAAATAATAATAATAATAATAATAATAATAATAATATTATTATTATTATTATTATTATTATTATTATTATTATTATAGAGTGATTTGAGTCTGAACCTACACATATCCTATCATCAACATGCTCCTCGACTTCTTACTCCTGTATTCTCAAATAAGTCGGTGCAAAGTTATAAAATATGAATGTTTTTAAAAGTTCTAACCTATTTATATAACCTTTTAACTATTTTTTAAATTACAAATATTTTAATATGTTTCTCTTCATAAATTACAAAGGAAATTCATAAAATAAACACAAACCTCAACAGGTGCTTGTAATTTAAAACGATATATACACTCAACAGTGAGCCTCAACAGGTGCTTGTAATTTAAAACGATATATAGGCTAAATAATGGTCATGATCACTATAAAAATCTACCATTTCAACACTGGATGTCAACAACAAACTAACTTCATTTTCTTAGTTATGAATGCAATTTCTTGATCTGGCCCTCACTCAGGCTGAATAGGAAACAGACTAGAAACAAACTTCATTTTCTTATTTTTCTTAAGAGTACACCCAATACAATGTCATCATTAGAAAAGAAATAAAAAGGGTTGGAAAATATTGTACAACAGAGATGATATAAGTTTCTCTCTAATAAAGAAAATTAAATAAAAAATATGACACAAAAAGGATTCTGCCAACTGCATATAACCCCCAAAAGTTATACTAATCACTCTCCAATTGAATCATGGTTCTAAGATGATTTAAAGTAAACTGCATACTCAGATTTTTTATCCTCTTTTGTTACAACCTATGACGCAACGTAAACTAAATTTAAAGCCCAAGAAGAAAAAAAGTAAAAAAAACCTAAAATTCAATTAAAAGAAAACATAAAGAAGTTCAATGAATAGTACATTCCATTAATGAATGACATGAACAGAACAACAAAATCCCAGTAATTTCTTATCATTCATATAAAGTGAAGATGAGCAAAACCAATTAATCACCATCGATATGTAGTTATGGAAATAAAAGCACGGCAGTGGTTAAGAGGGTGTTTTTCATTATCGGAGAAGTCGTTTTAGGCATTATCGTACCATAACATCATGACCAACATCCGCTGGTTTCTAAGCCGTAGGTGGCAGAGCAAAGGTGGCGCTAGACTTACTGGCCAACATCATGACCTCCTTGGCTTTGTTGGCCGGAAAGTCGTCCATCACTATGACTTGACACGCATAAAATATGGTCATCTGCCTGGTTTCCTTCTCGTATCTCATACGACTGCAACGCACACAAATATTCGTTTAACTGAAAAACAAAGGTTCAGAAATATTTTCAATTTTAATTATGAAAATGTTTACCTATCTTTTCTCTTCTCCAAGACCGAGATAGTGAGATTTTCCTCACAATTGGTAAATCTGAAATTTAACAAGAGAAAAAAAAATTAGTACAAATTTATCCAAAAATCACACTAATCGCACTAATTTATACTCAAAATTAGATCTAACATCATGTAAACTCTGTAAATATTATATACTATAAGTTAGGAGTAAATACCTGAGGCAAAAGCCGGTTGAGGAATGTGGCGAGCACGCTCTTGCAGTCCAAACGCGGACAAAATATTCAGACAGCCGGTGGCGGACTCCGCCGGTTTCTGGGCCGTAGGTGGCAGAGCAAAGTGTTGGGATTTGATGGTGCCGTCGCGCAGCGGAAATTTTTTTTTTTAAATAAAAGGAATTTTGAATCGAATTCAATTGACGACGGCCCATTTTAAATTTCAATTAATTCAAACAATATTTTAATTTGCTATACAAATGAAACAATTTGATTTTCGTAAAATCGAATAAGCATGGTCGGTTTCTATTTAATATACCAAACATATATATATAAATTATATATATATATTAATATATTAATTATACATATATTATACAGTACACATACATACATAAAATATATATATATATATATATATATTAATATATTAATTATACATATATTATACAGTACACATACATACATAAAATATATATATATATATATATATATATATATATATATATATATATATATATATATCATATGCTACAACATGCATGCAATACATATATTAATATACTTTTCAAACACAGCACATATATATAAACATACATATGAATATTTATTAACCCTTCCAGGAGCGGTTTTTGTCACCTCTCGGCACGGCGGAGGATCGATGCGGCTGGAAACGGCAGCGGGGCTGTCGGGGAGGCACAGCAGCAGCTCGGCGGAGATTGCGGGCACACCGGGGTACGGGGTTCTCGGCTGCGGTAACTCGTCAGCCGCCGTGTGGAGACGACGAGTCCGACTTGACAGTACCCGTGCGAAGACACGGCAGCGGCGCTGTCGGGGAGCGCGGATGGAAATCCGGCGACGAGACGACGAGACGCTGTCGGGGAGCGGTGAACGTCGGCTGTGGCGGCGGCTTCAGGAGGCAGGTCCAGAACGGCGGCGCGTTGGCAGCGACGGCGCAGCAGTGGCAGTGCTCCGTCGATGAGGCAGCAGCAGTCTGCGACTCGATGACAGCTGCGGCAGTGGCAGGCGTTCGGCAGCGATGACGCAGCAGCAACGGCTCGGATGCAGCAACTCCGACGCGGGGCAGAAAGTTCGGCTGGCGTGCGGAGGTGCGTGGTGTCCGACTAGTGGCTCGTCTCCGGCAATTGGTGTCACACACCGAATGTCCCAATCTTTTCGCGACGAAGCGCTAGATACGTCGAGAGCTCAAGAACGATGGAGGAAAAACGAGGACCGAACGTTTCGGTGCGGCGGCGGCCGAAGGTAGAGGGAGAACTTTCGGTGGCTAGGGTTTTTGTTCAAAACTTTTTTGCCGAAAAAGAAATTTTCGTCTGTTACTCCTTCTTCCTTTTCCGTCTTTTTTATTAATGTTTTTTTTTTATATTTAAAACAAGCCCAAGCCCAATGGGCTCAAAGTATGTTGGGCCCAATTATAAAAACAAAACCAAAACCTTTAATTTTTTTAAAATAGAACCGGCCCAATAAATTTAAAGGGGCTTATTGGGCCGACCCAATTTTAAAACAAATAGCCCATTGGAATTAAA
>BMAC01001013.1:537139-562240 GCA_014905375.1 Phtheirospermum japonicum | reverse complement strand
TAGATCCACTTGCAGCCTATGGGAACGATTCCCTCGGGTGGATCTACCAAGGTCCATACCTTGTTGGAGTACATGGAGCCCATTTCGAATTTCATGGCTTCCAGCCAATGTCCCTGGTCTGTATCGGATACAGCTTCGATGTAGGTTCTAGGATCGGATCCTTGATCAACCTCATCTACTAGGAATAATCTATCGGGTACTTTCCGAACTCTTTCGGATCGTCGCACCGATGGTTCAGGAGGTATATTAGTGGTTTTTTGAATTTGCTCATGCTCATGTGCTTGAACTTCATTTTGTGGTTCTCGAACTTCTTCGAGTTCTACCATGCTGCCTTTTCTATCCAATAGAAATTCCTTCTCAAGGAAGGTGGCATTTCTTGAAACAAACACTTTTTCTTCAGAAACAAAGTAGAATTCGTATCCCATTGAATCTTGGGGATACCCCACAAAATAGCATAAATCGGATCGACTATCCAATTTATCTCCCATCAACTGCTTCACATAAGCGGGGCAACCCCATATCTTAATATGTTTGAAACTGGGTTTTCGGGAATGCCAAAGTTCATATGCAGTGGAGTTAACTGCTTTGGTGTTAACCCTATTCAGCTAATATATGGCAGTCAGGAGTGCATGACTCCATAAGTATGCCGGAAGTTCAGTGAATCCCATCATGGATCGAACCATGTCCAACAAAGTTCGATTCCGACGCTCGGAAACTCCATTCAATTGAGGAGTTCCAGGAGGAGTCCACTGAGAGAGAATRCCATTCTCTTTTAAGTAGTCTATAAACTCGGCACTCAAGTACTCTCCACCACGATCATATCGTAGTTTCTTAATACGTCGCCCGAGTTGGTTTTCTACTTCGTGTCTAAAATCCTTACAGTTGGTAAATCTGAAATTTATCTAAAAATCACACTAATCGCACTAATTTATATTCATAATCAGATCTAACATCATGTAAACTCTGTAAATATCTTAAACTATAAGTTAGGAGTAAATACCTGAGGCAAGAGCCGGTTGAGGAATGTGGCAAGCAGGCTCCTGCAGTCCAAACGCGGGCAAAATATTCGGACAGACGGTGTCGGACTCTGCCGGTTTCTGGGCCATAGATGGCGGAGAAAAGGTGGCGCTAGACTTACTGGCCAACGTCATGACCTCCTTGGCTTTGTCGGCCGGAAAGTTTTCCATCACTATGACTTGACCCGCATAAAATATGGTCATCTGCCCGGTTTCCTTCTCGGATCTCGTACGACTGCAACGCACACAAATATTCCTCAAGAAATTACCCAAAATAATAATAAGAATTAATATTATTATTTAAAAACAGACACAATGATTACCTGTCGGATTTATACAGCGTTTCTTCTCCGATAAGCTGGGGGAGCATATTCATATCCATGTTCATATTTCCCGGGCCCGAATTCTGACCCGATTTCTCAATCATGGGTAAAAATCCATAGTCCCTATTTTTTAAACAAAAATAAATAAAAACCCAGTGAAATTAGAAACAAAATCTAGCAACTCACAGATCAATCAGTTAAAGCCCCAAAAAAGAAAGTAAAATTAAATTAACTCCAAGATCAATCAGTTAAATGCCCAAAATCCATAGTTCCTAATAATATCACCAGCAAATGAAACTCTTGAAACACGAGACAATAATCGGACTCTCGTGGTGAAAACATCATGAGCAACTGGATCAACTCTCTCACAAACGCAACTGCAATTTGAAATTATATAAAGTCATGACTACATTAGAAGATTGATATACCCAGCACGGTCAAATAGATTTCATACTTAACTGTCCACATTCTTCTTCTTCAAAAAATTTACCACCTGAAAGATAATAAAAAACAAATTCTCAGCACTTTGACAAAAAAAATAATTAAGATTCATAAAGATAAGAGAGTAGTATAAATACTAAGCAAGCAAGCGTATAAGGAAGGGGATATAAAGAACGTGCTTATAATCTGCTTCGCATAAGATAAACTAATATTCAATCGGAAGAAAAAACAAATTCCCGGGATTTACCAAGATTTTCAATCAGTTTATAGAAAATTTATCAAAAAACAAAAGCAAAGCAAGATAATACATCCCATAACACAAAAAATAAAAAACAGAAACAAAAAGAGAAAACTACAGATCTATCTAGAAAAGAATGACAAAAGTTAATCTATCAAATCCCAACCATAAACAATTATTCATAATCAAAATTCAAAAAAGCAAAAGTGAGTGGAAAAAACGCAGGGGAAACAATTATTCATAATCAAGAATGCCAAACCGTAAATAATCCTTAAGAATTTCCAAACATAGGGTTTCTTCGGAGTTTTCGAGGTTTGTGTTAAAAACGCAGGGGAAAAAACTCACCACATAATCGCTTACAATTTCCAAGTGCCGACAATTATATGAAATTAATTACCTGAAACTTTCAAACAATTCTAATTATGTTAAAATTAAGAACTCCAATTTCATCACTCTTACTTACGATCAATTCAATTATCAAGGGTTATGGTGCTAGGGGAGGCGGAACCGGACTTGGGAGGCCGGCGACTTGACGGCGAACCCGTGCCAGCTGATGCCGCCACGGCACATCTCGTGGTCGTGGTCCCGCGCCGCCATGAGCGCTTGCGTCACCTTACCCGACACATCCCAAGTGAGGCTCGCGATCTTCTCGCCGTTGATTATAACATTTTTCTAAAGATCGGAATTAGGGTTGGGAGCGCCAAATTTCGTCGAGATTTCACAACTGGAATCTTCACATGCTTAACAAAATTCGTTGTCATCGATGGAGAAAATTGGGAAGCGGGTGAATTTTGTTAAACCAGGCGGATGATTTTAATTGCAGTTCATCCAATACCCAAAAAAAAAACCGAAGAAGAAAGGCAAGAGAGACGGGGACAGCGGCTGGTAGGACTTTCTAACCCTAAAAAAATTGATGTTAAGACAAATGAAAAAAAAATGCTATTTTATATGAATAAAAAATTTACCAAAATGAAAGCTTTTAAGGAGAAATAATGTAAGAAGACACATCAGATTTTCAATATACCAGAAAGTGACACATGTCATTGGAATGCACCAAAAGTTGACACCTAAACAAGTTGTCAACAAAATTAATAAATAGAATTGATAATTGTGCATATATATATATATATATATATATACACACACTGAATAAAGAGGAGGAATTCGAGAAGTGCAAATGATGACACAAGTCATCTTGTTCTATCTTATCCACCGTGTCAAAGTCTTTACGCGTCAAAAATTCATTCTCATAATTGATTCGATATCCATACATTATTTCCTTTGTGCAATATCAAAAGTTCAATTATTGATGTTGATAAAAGAATCAGTAATTTTTTAATTTATATTTCATTTTATTCAGTATAAAATTGAACAAAAATTAAACAATCCCGTTGTTAGAACTTAGAAATTAGAACTACTGCTGAACATAACCCCTAGAAATTTAATATAACTACAAACTTTCATAAGACTAAAGAAAATGAAAAATAGTATTGTTTTCATAGCGCCGCCAGGAACCAATGACAACAAGGTAGTTTCGAGTGCGGATAAAAAGGTACTCTTGGTTTAATTTTTCAAACTATTTCATAAATATAATTTGATTAGTTATGTTTTGGTAATTATTATATAGATCTAAACGAATAGTATATATGTGCAATGGTGGCCTCACATTGAAACGTTGATGGTTGGATATTGAGCTTGATTATAAATTTAAAAAAAGACAAAAAGAAAATTTTGTTTTTTAAAAAAAATATTCGTCCTGAAATCCCGTCTAATTAAAATTGAAAATAAATACTCACTCCGTCTCATTCTATCCGCAGTAATTTGAAGTTTTTTTGCACGTTCTATCTGTCGCATTAAAATTTTCAAAAGAGATGCATTGTTATCCATGAAATGGTCATTTGCGACAAATATAATGATACAGTGATTATTTTACACTTATAATTATTTTAAACGAAAACATATTACGAATATTTATTATTTATAATTATAATAACAATCATCTTTTTTAATCGTTAGAAATAATTATTTGCGATAAATAAGAATAAGACGGAGAAGTAGCACAGTAAAATAATCCGATTCCGCGGTGGATGAAAGATGAATGTAACATTTCTATGAAGATATACATCGGGATCTGTAAGGGAACGTTTGTCTTGGCCACATGAGCTGTGTGTGAGTTTGTGAGTACTAATGTTTAGGACAAATGAGAGTAAATTGGAGCAAGATGGAAAGCACATGCACCCATATTCTACGCATCTTCTATTGGATTCCGGTGTAGCATCTTTCATGGTATAAAATAATTATATGCCAACCAATTATCCCACAATCTTTCATTTTATTTGTTCCTAATTAGTAACTATTGGTTAAAGAACCAAGGCAACGATGAAAATGGCATTTTTGCTTATCATCCATGTTTTGGAAAACCAAACAACCGCTTGGTTCGACCAATTTAATCAAGAATCGGTTGCCAAACTTGTCCGATTATATTATAAATTATTATTTTTTTGAGAAAAAAAGAATTTGTTAAGTTATTTTTGATAACTTGTCTCAATATTTAAAAAATGAAAAGTTCGTTATCTTCGCAAACGAGTTTTATATTCTTAATCTACGCAGCGAGTAGATGAATGTAGTATATTCACTTTCACAAATCCGTATTTGAATGAGGGAGAAATCAATATTCAAAATTGGACATTTGAGAAGTCTATTTGTAAGTTGAATAGATAGTGGGATTTTCATTGGGAAAATATAAAGTCCCACATAGGAAGGGGACTCATATCTAGATAACTTTAATAAATAAAGTGAGATAGGCATTGGTTACAAGCTGACTGTGGATGAGAGTCCCCATACGCGCGCCACCACAACCCGGCCGGTCGGCTGGATTGGCTATAAATACTACCTCCTATGCAGTGTAAATTCCTACATAAGAAAATTATCAGCATACATACATCTCATATTTTTTCTGCCTGCCTCATCATATAATTCGCAGTTAGGGTTTTTCTCGATTGTCTGGCTGGTTCTCGTTCGCTATGGTGACTGGATTGACTAGTCCTTCTAGCACATGTTGCATAAGTTTGTGAGTACTGCGTCAGGGGCAACAAGAATCTTAAGAAAAGAACTATCCCCCACTGTTATTCTAGTTTTATTGTTGTATCCCCAATAAATTTAAAATTCTTGTTTGTAAATAGACCGATTTTATATCACCCTTCAATTCGCAAGGGTAGACAGGGGCACAACAAGCCTAAAGTCAAATCCAATTCATGAGTATTGCACCTAATGGATAACACTTCTGCTTTAAATAATTCAACGCTGCCTGCTTCGACCAGCACAACCGCACCCGCTATGACGAATTCAACCATACCTGCATAAACGAAATCTTCTATGCCATCGACTATGATAAAACCAAAAAGATTGGTTACCAAGAATATGGGGTACTAATTTCAAATCTGAGATTAGAGACCTTAAATAGCTCCAATTATGTCATAGCGACCTAATAAGCCTCCAAAAAGCCTCCTGACGACCTAACCGATCCTGCAAAACAGCACCTTCAGCCATGGCGGGGGGTGGCCCCGGCGAAGGTCCTCTGATGTTTAAGTTAGATAGTGCGAGAGATAATTTCGAGAGCTCAAACCACGATAAAATAACTTAAAAATAAAGAGAGGTATGCACCCCTTTTATAGAGACAAGAGAAGTGTCCCCCAAGCCACCACAATTCCATAAATACCATGACCGACTTAGAATTAGGATTTCTCCCGTATGGTAAGTTCCCATAAATAATGGATCTCTCGCTTAAATTACCAGAATAGGCCTGGGCCTGTGATTCTTTCCATACAGTCCGCCGGGACCCCACAAGATCATTCATATGAGCCCATTCGGGCCTAATATTTATAAAGCCCATAACCGAGCTTAACAGATTTCGCCCAACATATAAAAGTATAAGAGGTCGCGACCCTATATAAGAACTCATCCCCATACTACAGGTCGCTACTCTACAAACCAACTTGCCCACCTCCCAGAAGAAATGCTCCTTCCAAGAAATGAGGTCACTTACCATAAATACCCACATATATTACGTATGGATTTTTAGTGTCGTATCAGCTAGTCCCCCATGTTCTAACTGATTGAGGTATGAAATCAGGTAGGACATGTAAACAGAAAGTTAAAAGAGCACAACCACCCAAAAAATAATAATAAAACATAAAACATAAATGAACCACCCTGCCAACTTACCAAACCATAATTTAGAGTAACCCAACTCGACATATCGAGCTATAATACCAATCATCCCATAAAAAATTACCACATAAGACTGCGACCTCCAAAAGATTAGCTCGCTGAGCTCGCTCATCCTCCAAGAAGAATGCTCCTCTTGGAAGAAAAGACCAACGAGTCCCCAAGCCGAGTCCCCAAACTCCATTTATGACGACCTGAAACCATATAACCTTTTTCCCATGACCTGAAGTTGTAATCGGGCACAACAATCCGAGAAAATGTAATCATAGGCGTCCCAAAATTCAAAACATGCTTCCCTTTACCCATCCCATCTCCTCAAAGATCCATTAAATGCAGCCTGCTAAAGTGTAAGACACGCGTCATCTCCTCATTTTCTCGTAGTATAATAAACGTTGTGGGCCCAAAACATTCCTTAAAAATCCTACCAACTTCCGCTCCAATCTGTCACATCAGCTTTCTCGCCGCCCAACACACAAAAACCCCTCCATCTCCCCTTATTCGTCACTTTACCAAAAACATAAGCAAAAAAACGCCATTTTCGCTCTGCAAAAAAGCTCGCATACTCTCTGGTTTACAAAAAATTACCAGCAGCACATCGCTCATCACCGACCTCCACGACAGCAAAAATGTGTAAGTCCCCTAAATCTTCCTTTTCAGCAATTAATTTAAATTCATATATATGTTGCATCTGCTGAGTTGTTGTGGTGTTTTATGCTGTTTTCCCCTTATGATAAAATTAGATTCTTCCACCACAAATTCCCAAAATCCAGACCTTTCCCCTGATGCCAATCCCACCAAAAACCCTTATATTTTTAAGAGAAGACGAAAACATCCTTCTTCTCCTCCCTCCGGCCTTCGTGATGAGCCAGAAGGCGACGTTAGTTGGTCAGAGCTAGAAGCCCAGACTAGGGCTCATACCGACGCCCAAGCCCTTCTAGAAAACATACTAGAAGATCCTCTCCTGCCCCCTTGGCCATTGTAAATATTCCAGAGGGCATTCCCTTACACAAACCCAATAACCCACCACCTTGCGAGCACTTCTTAGAAAACCCCGTGACTGTAGCGCCTTCCGTAGATGCTGCCGACCTACTTCCCTCACCCCTAACAACCAGGGCAGTTAAAGATAACTACTGGTTAGTCCCTGACTCGGAAAAACTTGCAGAATTCCAACAAACCCTTAACCTCCCTGAGACCGCCAAAATGGTTCTACCCGACCTTCTCCACTTAGACCCCATGAAACCTTCCCCAGACCACATTACCCTTTTTGACGAGCTAATTAGGTCAGGATTTAGATTCCCACCACACCAATTTTACATCGAGATAGCCCACTTGTACAAAGTCTCCATTTTACAATTGACTCCCAACTCCATGAAATCTTTGGCGGGGTATATTATACTATGTAAATATTACAATACCCAACCTGATCCAGGTTTTTTCCACTTTTGATTTTAAATAAAATACCAAAGACATTCTTTTTATCTTTCTGCTAGCACTGGAAAAGCCCTATTCTTAGTGAATCCCTTAAATAAAGTTGCTGAATGGAGGAGAAATATCTTCTTCATTCACAACATTGAGAGCTGGCCTTTTCCAACCGAGCTACAATACCATACCCCAAAACAGTCCAACCCTCCCAGTCCAAAAATGTCGTAGCCTCTGCAAGACTCATGTTGCCACCTCCTCTAGCTCTCTCTCCTGGGAAAAGGATTGGCCCAGTGTGACAATGCCAAAGAGATCCAGGCCTTCCTCGACGAACGGATAATCAAACAGGTAATTTATTACTTAAAAATCCTCTACTAAGAGAATACCTGCAAACCCTCATATTATTTCATGATACAGCTGAGTCCCCTGGTCTCCAAGCTATCTGAAGAACTGCTAGCTCGATCTGCTGAGAGTGACCTCCAGAAGACTTGCGACGAGCTGATCGCCCTAGCTGAGCAACAAACTCGACAGCTATCCCTTAACACAGGGAGAACTAGATGGTGCGATTCACCTGTTGAAAGCTCTCGAAGAAGAGATACTCATCCTGAAGAGCCAGGTGAACAACTTGAAGGATGAAACAGCTCGTTTGGGCAATGAGGTTAAGGACGCCCAGAAACAAGCTCGCGAGGTCGAAGAGCTCAGAGTATAAAATCAGAAACTCGAAGAGCAGAACTAGGTGGTGTATGCGCGAGGTGTAGCTGAAGGTCGGCGGACCTTCCTCATGAGCGCGGTAGGCCAAAAGTACATGGGCGCCTATCGGGAAGAGCTGCTAAAGGCATACAAGAAGTCCTCCTTGTACTTAGGCAAAATGGCGGTTGGTAGCAAAGAATGGGTCTTCAAGGCTGCTGGAATAATCAAGGAGCAGCTCGCGGCCTTGAATGTGGCCTATACCTCCGACGTGCCGGCCATCATCGACATGCTGCCCAAGTTCAGCACTTTCAAGGTTGACATAAATCAACTGTTCGATGCTAAGTGGTGGCTGTCCTGCCAAGGTCGAGATGTGTTGTCTGCCAAACTGAACGCTGAGCGGGATACACCCTTAGAGGACTTTGTCTCTGCCCCTGGGCCGAGCGCGACCTGATGGCTTGTTGCTTTCATTAATTTAAAAACCTGTATTTTTGCTCGCACAATTTATGAATAATCCTGATATGTATGAACAATTTCATTTCTATGTTTGCTATGTACATGGTTCCGCAATCCCAACCATATGTAAAACCTGCAACTTAAACCACATATAAAAGTGCAATCTCAGCCATCATAAAACCATAAGTTTAATATAGGTCGCGCGAATTCATAATCAATCGCAACCATACTTCCCACCTTCACAAAACTACGAGGTCAAAAAATAATCAAACCACAAATCATAAATAACCCCAAGGAGCTAAAAGAAGCTCGCAGATATAAGTTAGACAGTGTTGAGGAATTTATTCTTGGCAATAATTCCTATTTTGTTATTTGCCTTTCTTAGGCACAAAATTAATTAGGAACTCTAGATTGTGTTTCCTAGTTTATTTATAGGACTTTATTTTCTTAGTTTGTGTCTAGATTTTAGTATGCTTATTTACCAAGTTTAGAATTATAGGATTGTCTATTTAAGACAAGAAGAACTCTAAAGCTTGGGACGACTTTTTACGCACGAGATTTTTGAAGAAGACGGACGACGGAAGATGCATGATGTACGGCAAGAAGAAGAACACGAAGACTACTTGGAGCCATTGTTCGATATTGACAAGCTATTCAGAGTTGCATGACCAACGGAGAAGAGCTTGATCAACTAGGCGACAAGTATTTAGTATCATGTGTTTTGATACTTTAGTTTTCATATATTACTTAATATTTTTATATTGATCGAAAAACAAGAAAGTAATATAGTTTTCGGGTTTGTACACCCAAGTTCACAAGTACTTTTACTTGTGAACTGAATTTGTTTTATCGTGTTCTTAAACTTAATTTCCACTGCATATTTTTAATTTTACTCTGGTTGATGTTGGTAGTCATTGTTGTTTAACATTGATAACAACATCATAAAACTGAGACTTATTTTCAAAACAATAGACCTTCAAATTTTACAATTGGCATCTAGAGCGGGTTACTTAACCTTTTAAGTACTGATCCTTATTTTTTAGGTGCTATGGATGCTCAAGGCAACCCAAGGCCTCCGATTCTCAAAGGGGAGAACTACTCTCTCTGGAAACAGAGGATACGGTGGCACTTAAAAAGCATTAACGAACGTGTATGGAAAACCGTCCTCCTTGGATGGGAAAAGCCACGTTTTACTGATGGGGAAGTCGACACCTTTCCCAAAAAGGAAGTAGATTGGACTCCTGAGGAAGCAGCTGCTGCAAACTGGAATTCCAAATGCATCAACACCTTGTGTAGCTATGTAGATGTAAGCTACTATCGAATCATCAAGAATTACGAGTCAGCAAAGGATGCATGGGAAGCACTCCACAGTGTGTGTGAAGGAACTGCGAGCGTGAAGAAATCAAGGCTGAGAATGTTGATGTCCACTTTTGAAGCGATGAGAATGGATGAGAAGGAGTCGATCATGGACTACGCCATGAGATTCTCAGACGTCACAAATGAGTGCAGAGAACTTGGTGAGGCAATAACTAACTCTCGACTTGTAGGAAAACTGCTGAGGTTTATTTCGAAGAATTATAATATGAAGGTGGTTGCCATAGAAGAGTCTAAAGATGTTGATAACATTGAGTTCAACACCTTAGTTGGAAACCTTAAGCAGTACGAGATGGAACACCTTGTTTCCAACTCAAAAGAGAAGAATGTTACCTTTTCCTCCGATACTAATCCAGACAACTACGAAGATGATGAGGAGTTTGATTTCAATGGGATTCTGTAAAAGATGGAATCCACCACGCTTGAAGAAGACGAATTGTCATTTGTTACCCAATGTTTCAATAGTTTCTTGAAGAAGAAGAATAGCGTTGGAGGCTCAAGCACGAAGACCAGGACACAGGTGTCTACACCAAAATTTACTGGACGTGCTCTTCCTAGATCTCAGTCCACATCCTCAATTCCCAATGAATCCAACCCCACGAGACCTCTCAGTGAGGTGAAATGTCATTAATGTAAAGGTTGGGGACACTACAAGAATGAATGCCCTAACACTCTTAGGAAGAAAAGCATGGTTGCTACTGACTTCATTGAGGATGTCAATGATTTCGAGTCAACTGAACCTGTTCCATCCTTGTTTACCCATGTTGTGTGGGACGACGACGTCTTGATATCCTTGAAACCAACATCGTGTGCTTGAATAATGAAACTATTGATTACCATAAGGAATACGAGCTGCTAAGTGTTGAACACCAGCGACTGTTTGTCAGCTGGGGAAAACAGGTACTCAAGATCAAGGATCTCATGAAAGAAGTAGAAAAACTGACCAAAAAAAAAAGGATGATCAGCTTGACATAATTGTCTGTTTGGAAAAATCTCTTACCAAGAAGGATGCTGAGTTAGAAAAGACGAAAACTGAGTTGACAAAGGTCCAAGGAACCATATCAAATCTGAACAAGGGCAAGGAGAATCTTGATGAAATCTTAGAGATAAGCTTCCCAGAAACCTCGAAGCATGATATTGGTTTCAAACCTAATCAACCAGCACAAGTTTCAAGTCAAGAACAGAAATCTTCCAAACGACACAAAAAGCGAAGGAGACAGTTTGTGTTCCATCATTGTGGTGAACCAGGGCACATTAGGCCTTTTTGCTGGAAGATCATAGGCGAGAGAAGACACTTTCAGAGAACTAATGCGGTTGCTAAATCCAATGTTGGTTTCCGTCATACCAACATCAATACCAACACCAGATTCAAACAAGTGTGGGTCAAGAAAAATAACGTCAAGTGTAATATGATCCATACCTCCCTGAAGTTCCATGTCCCTGGAGCCTTGTATTTCGATAGTGGTTGCTCCAGGGTGAGAGGAGCTTCTTTCCAACATTGTCAGATTTCGAGGTGGAAAGGTAAAGTATGGTGGAGGCGCAAATGGCCAAATTGTTGGTCAAGGAACTCTTCATGTTCCTGGCGTTGTAACCCTAGAAAATGTGTTGCTAGTAGAAGGACTTACTGCAAATTTAATTAGCATAAGTAAACTGTGCGACGGAGGCTTTAGTGTCAAATTCAACCATGAGAAGTGCGAAGTCTATGTGGAGAATGGTCCATGTATCCTTATCGGACAGAGGACTTCAGATAATTGTTATCAAATCAACAGTGATGCTTTTTGCAAGTTATCTCAACTGAGTGATGCTGAGGTGTGGCATCATAAACTGGGGCATGTCAATTACAAGATCATAGACAGGTTGGCCAAAGAAGAGGCAGTGACTGGGCTTCCAAAGTTAAACACCAAGATCATTCCTGTTTGTGAGGCGTGCCAGAAAGGAAAGCAGGTCAGAGTACCATATCCAGTCCAGCAGAGTCTCACTACATCTTCTTGCTTTGAACTCCTTTATATGGATCTCATGGGTCCACTTGAGGTCGAGAGCCTTGGTGGTAAGAGGTATGTTTTAGTTATTGTCGACGATTTTTCTAGGTTCACTTGGGTAGAATTTCTAAAAGAAAAATCTGAAACATTTGAGACTTTCAAAAAACTTGCAAAGAAGCTATGTGTAAGGTTCAATGTGAGCATTGGTAGGATTAGAACTGATCACGGTAAGGAGTTTGAAAATGCATCTTTCTCTAAATACTGCACTTCGAAGGGCATAAGTCATGAATTTTCTTCACCTATTACTCCACAACAAAATGGCATAGTCGAACGTAAAAATAGGACTCTTGCTGAAATGACTAGAACTATGCTCATTTCAAACAGTATAACAAAACACTTTTGGGCTGAAGCAATGAACACTGCATGCCATATTACAAATAGGGCTTATTTTAGACCAGGTTCATGTGCTACTCCCTATGAGTTGTTGATGGGTAAAAAACCAAACTTGAGCTATTTTCATGTGTTTGGATGTATTTGCTAGGTGCTCAACGATAGAAATCATCTAGATAAACTGGACTCAAAAAGTGACAAGTGCATTTTCATGGGTTATTACCAAAACAGTCATGCATATAGGTTATTTAATCTTAGAAATTGAAGCTTGTTTGAGTCAGTTAATGTCAAGTTCGACGATCTAACGAGTGGAGTCAAACCTACCGAGGATAATGATCTGGTTTATGATCAAAATCCTCAAGAAAATATCACTCCTACTTCAAATGATAATGCATGAATTGAGAAACGAGATGCAGGTGCTGAATCTAGAGAATTGAGAGATGTTGATACCGATGTTGATACTGGGATCTCAACATCAGAACCAACATCAAGCCAAGTCGCCGCAGAATTAGATTCTGATTAAGAAGACGAAGATCCAGCTGATCCCATTGATCTTCATCAGAGAGATATCCCATCCAGGATTCAAAAAAACCACCCCGTGGGCCAAACTATCGGTGATTTAGACGAAAGGAGTACAAGACGGAGACAGATAAATTTCAAGGAGATGGTCAGGTACGTGTGTCTGTCTATAAATTATTCTAAGATTCGTGAATCTTTGTACCTTTCTCAAATAGAGCCCAAGCGAGTGGAGGATGCGCTCAAGGATGAGTTCTGGATTCGGGCAATGCAAGAAGAGCTGGACCAGTTCGCCAAAAATGATGTTTGGGATTTAGTGCCACGACCAGAAAATTCCCACGTGACGGGAACAAAGTGGATATTCAAGAACAAGACTGATGAAGCAGGCAACATTGTGAGGAACAAAGCTCGACTAGTTTCACAAGGGTACACACAAATTGAAGGGATCGATTTTGATGAAACATTTTCCCCTGTTGCCCGCATTGAGTCAGTAAGACTTTTGCTTTCTGTTGCTTGTTATATGAAGATTTCATTGCATCAAATGGACATTAAGAGTGCTTTTTTAAATGGAGTCTTKAGTGAAGAAGTGTATGTTGAGCAGCCTAAAGGATTTGTGGATCCTCAAAAAGCAAATTTTGTTTTGAAACTAAAAAAGTCTCTTTATGGTTTAAAACAAGCTCCAAGAGCTTGGTATGAAAGGCTAACTCAACATTTGCTTTATTTGAACTTTAGACGAGGGGAATTTAATAAAACTTTATTCCTTCTTAAATCCAATAAGCACATCTTAATCGTCCAAATTTATGTGGATGGTATTATTTTTGGATCCACTAACGAGCAGATGGTCAAGGAGTTTGTTACTCGAATGTCCGATACATTTGAGATGAGCATGGAAGGTAACCTCTCATACTTTATTATTTTATAAATCAAACAGCTTGATGACGGTATTTTCCTTTCCCAGGCTAAATATTCTAAGAACTTAGTTAAAAAGTTTTGTTTAGAAAGTGAAACTCACAAGAAAACGCCACTGGGAAAAACTGTGAAGCTGTCTAGAGACGATGTTGGTAAGGGTGTTGATAAAACCATGTATAGAAGTATGATAGGGATTTTGTTGTATTTTATAGCAAGTAGACCAGATATTGTGTATAGTGTGTGCTTATGTGCTAGATATATCAGTCTAATCGAAAAGAGTCACACTTAAAAGCAGTTAAAAGAATAATAAGGTACATTGCTGGTACAACTGAACTAGGTGTGTGGTACACAAAAGATACTGGTACTGAACTTGTAGGATCCACTGATTCGGATTGGGCTGGGTATGTAGTAGATAGAAAGAGTACTATTGGGGGATGCTTTTTTCTGGGTAACAATTTAATCTCTTTTTACAGCAAGAAGCAAAATTGTATATCTCTTTCTACAGCTGAAGCCGAGTACATTGCAGCTGGAAGTGCGTGCACACAATTACCGTGGATGAATCAGATGATAGAAGACTACGGTCTGCACAGTAGTATCTTGACTGTGCTGTGTGACAATTCCAGTGCCATTGACATCTCGAAAAATCCGGTCCAGCATTCTCGAATCAAACACATTGACATAAGGTACCACTTTATTCGAGACTTAGTTGAGAGAAAGATTGTTAGCCTTGAGCATATTGGAACAGATAATCAGCTTGCTGACATCTTCACTAAGGCATTAGATTTTGAGACCTTCTCTCGTTTGAGGAGAGATCTCGGTATGTGCATTTTCTGAACCAATGTTGGTTTGTGATGTTGTGACACCCTATATCAACATCAGTCACAACATCTGTATACTTTTGCATGCATTTTTATCTTTCTTTTCATACATAATCCTAATGCATTGAGTCTGATTGAAAGTGCAATAAGGTCATGTGTTGCAATAAAAGTGATGGCAAAAAGAACCAATCTCTTCAATTAGGTGATTGTGGGATTTGCCCGTAGAAACTGGTTTTCTCCCAGGTCCAAAAATAAGAGGTTTTTAATAGCAATTGCTGAAGATTAAAATATTCAAATCCCTTCAAGGATGAAGAAAATCTGGATACAAAATGATCCAATGTTTAAATATCACCTTCTTGAGAGATCTTGACGTAGTCATTAACTTGGGTTAAGGGGTAAGTTTCCATTGACTTCACCTAAGACAATGTTGGTTTATAATGTTATCAGTAATAAAAAGCAACATCGGATCAAGTCACTGAAATCTTAATATGTTTTTGTATATTCTTTTAGGTCATGATTTTTAGGCATCCCATAGGAGATTCATACTTTGTGAAGATGCCATCTTGCTGTGCGTATTGTTGCTTGTGTTCTTTGTCTATCTTGAAAACTCTTAAATTTGTTTTGAATTGAGCTATCTAAGTGTTTCAGTGGAGTTAAATTCGGACGACTGGACAAGTAATAACAAGGCAAATTTGGTTATTGAAAATTAACATTGCACAAGATAGAAACTATTGGGCTGATGGTTCATTTTTTCTAGCTTTGTATTTCGGCTAATTTTGTTTTAAAAAATAAAGAAGGGATAATGATGTAGTAGTTTTGATCAGGAATCCTAAACTAAGGGGGAGTGGTTTTTCTTTTAAAAGGAAATAAAATCGAAATTAGGCTCAGAAAATCCATTAGATAGTAAAATTAGGTTTTTTTTTTTCCTTTTATTTTATTATTTTCTCTCTCCTTAGGCAACGGTCACTTTTTGGAAGCTTAAAAATCCGAAACCTTTTACCATTTGATCATTAACCTCTGCCAATTGAAATCTCCAGCCCTCTTACCTCTCTCCAATTCTCTCGATTTTCTTGTTTTTCTCTTGTGTTTTTGTGAATTCGTAGGATGACAAACTCGCCGCCGCCTTCGTCTATTCTAGAATTGCCGGCAGAACTCCGCCACACCGGCATAGGTCCCTGCACCCTATGTGCGAGTTTGTGTCTTGGACATAAGCGAATAAATCGGTGGTGGTTGCTCCTCAAACCCACCATCGGTAACAACATCTCCACCACCCTCGCCGCTGCACGGGTCCCAATGTGTTGTGCCAGTTCCGCCGCCGGTTGACGCCGTTCCTATTTCGAAGGTGTTCCCAGGTCAGCCAGGGAATGAAATTGATGTTGATAATCCCCCAGATTTAAATTTAAGAGGTCCCGACGCTTGCGGAACATACCACCCGGCGTTGTGCCGCCTGCAGTACCGAAGAGCAAGGCAGGGCCGCGCCGCAATGAGCCGATTGAGAATATGAACCTCATGGAGGATTTCACTGTGATGTCCGACCCTGATGATGAAGATTTTGTTCCTGCTGCTCCGGTTGAGGGGTCTGTGCCGCCGTTTACTTCTGCCCCGAGTCTGTCGGCGAAGAGGTTTACTCGTTGGAAACAGCTTGTGAGAAAGGCCGACAGGAGATCTGGCCCGGTGAAAGTCAAAGTTTCTCCTGGCTCAACTGAAACTGAGTATTCATCCCCTCCCTACACTATTTTGGATTTTATCACCGGAGAAGTGACTAGCTCATCTAAGCCACCGACTGATAGTTCTCCTCCATCCCCTGTTCGTAATGGTCAACCCGAGTTTAATCCAGAGTTGTTTGAGTATTCCCCTGATTCCTCGTTTGATATGCCTCTTCGAGATATTCTTAATGCTTGCAAGATGGACAAGACTAAAAAGAAAGTGGATGCGGAGGACGATGTTGCTACTCATGTTGGTTCCCCCATACCAACATCACATCATTCACCGTCCGTTTCGTCCTCCAGCGCTACCTCTGTTCCGATTGCTTCTCGTGCTCCCACGCCGACTTCTTCAGACGCCTGTGCTCACTCCCAGTCCTCCTCGGGTACTCATTCTCAGACCCCTGAGCTTGAGGATATGGTGCCTTTTTTGGAAGATTTTTTGATTGATGAAGCTGCCGAGTTATTTGACACTTACCAGACCCGCCACACGATCGCCGAGCACCGAGTCCCGGTTGAGCTATTCGAGAAACACAACCTGATTGCCTATCTTCAACACAAATGTATGTATTCCACCGTTTCAACGGCAATGCCTTTTGTACGAGAGATAGTTGTCGAGTTTTATGCCAATCTTTTGCCCTCTATTGTTGATTTGGAGTCCGTAAATTATGGCAAAGTATATGTATGTGGCAAGGTGTTTTCTTTCACCCCTGCTTTGATTGATGAGTTGTTTGGCACTGAGCCATACCGGGGTGACTCGACGGTTGATGATATGAATGAGGTGGTTTTGTTTTTGTCTGGTGGTCTGGTTAATGCGTGGTTTGAATAGTTACCTAGTACTCGCCTTTCGTCTCTTTACTCTATTTTGCATAAGCTTGCTATTTGTAATTGGGTTCCCTCCAAAAACACCACATGTGTTATGCGGCCTCAGGCCCAGTTCTTATATAGGCTTGGGAGAGGAATCAAATTCAGTTTTGGCCAGCATGTTTTTGATATTGTTGCTAAGTTTGCCACCACGAAGTTTGCGGCCTCGTTGTGTTTTCCTTCTTTGATTTTTAGCTTGCTGGAGAACCAAGGCTTGACACTTCGTCCCAATGATGTACTCACGGGTGAAGCGGAGTGGTTTGCTTTAAGAGGCCAGCATACTGCAGGTGCTAGATTTATTGATCTGTCGTGGAAATCCCCTTTTCGGGCTAATATTGCTAGTGATGTTGGGAGGGACGATCCCAACATGGTCCACGTTTCTGCGCAGGTCATTCGTGCATATTTATCTTTAATTGATTTGCAGATGACTCAGCTGAAGGCTCTTCGTAGCTCTCTCTTAAAGACCCTTTCGCTTTCTGGTCAAAAAGGGGGAGAAGATGTTGACGTGGATAACGAAGCTGTTGATGAAGATGCTGCTGGAGATGATGTTGGTGGAAAAGATGTTGTTGCTGCCGAAGCCTTAGCCAGTCTTGCTCAGGAAAAGCGAAAGAAGCGTATTCGCTCTTGCAATAAGGCTTTGACGAAAATGATGAGAATGCAGAAGAAGAAGAAGAAGAGGAGGGATAGGGGTGAAGGAACTTCGACATCCCCACGTCGTTCGAAGAGGGTTCGAAGTCAATGAGTTCCTTTATTTTGATTTGTTTTGTTAAGTAATATTTTGAACAATGTTGGTTTGTAATGTTGGTTTGAATTTTTAACAACATTAGGTGTTTTGTTTAGGGGGAGTTTTCTAACTTAGGGGGAGTTAGTATTTTTATGTTTTTGCGTCGTAGTGTTTTGTCCAAAAAGGCAAAAGGGGGAGATTGTTGAGGAATTTATTCTTGGCAATAATTCCTATTTTCTTATTTGCCTTTCTTAGGCACATAATTAATTAGGAACTCTAGATTGTGTTTCCTAGTTTATTTATAGGACTTTATTTTCCTAGATTGTGTCTAGATTTTAGTATGCTTATTTACCAAGTTTAGAATTCTAGGATTGTCTACTTAAGACAAGAAGAACTCTAAAGCTTGGGACGACTTTTTACGCACAAGATTTTTGAAGAAGACGAACGACGCAAAACGCAAGACGCACGGCAAGAAGAAGAACACGAAGACTACTTGGAGCCATTGTTCGATATTGACAAGCTATTCGGAGTTGCATGACCAACGGAGAAGAGCTTGATCAACCTAGGCGACAAGTATTTAGTATCATGTGTTTTGATACTTTAGTTTTCATATATTACTTAATATTTTTCTATTGATCGAAAAACAAGAAAGTAATATAGTTTTCGGGTTTGTACACCCAAGTTCACAAGTACTTTTACTTGTAAACTGAATTTGTTTTATCGTGTTCTTAAACTTAATTTCCGCTGCATATTTTTAATTTTACTCTGGTTGATGTTGGTAGTCAGTGTTGTTTAACATTGATAATAACGTCATAAAATTGAGACTTATTTTCAAAACCATAGACCTTCAAATTTTACATACATGTTAGCTTGAAAAGACAACCATCCATAACATAAAAATTCCATAAACATATGTAAGTCAAACATAACCTTCCCAAACATATATAAAAGAGCATAATCACATCACTTAACCATACTTAAAGATCATGAAAATAGTTCGCAAAGTTTTATTATATATCGAAAAAGATATCCGCCCCTAAGGGTACATCATAAAACCATTATCCGCCCCGAAGGGTACCAACACAATCAGCCCGCCCTGAAGGGTAATGAAACAACCACCCCGAATGGTAAAACACAGCCAGCCCGCCCTGAAGGGTAAAACACAACCAGCCCGCCCCGAAGGGTAAAACACAACCAGCCCACCCCGAAGGGTAATGCAACAGCCCACCGTCTAGGCGTAATACCTCTTCAAATGACACACATTCCAGCTCCTTTGTAGAACTTTCCCTTCAGCATTCTTAAGTATATATGCTACTCCATGTAGTACTTTTACCACTTTGAATGGCCCGACCCAATTTTAACCCAGCTTCTTGGTCTTAGGTAGAGCATCAGCTCGCCTCCATACCAAATCACCAACCTGAAAACAACGATGTTTAACAAGTTTGTTAAAAGCAGCTTGATCCTTTGCTTATAATGCTCTACCCGGGCCGCAGCCTTCTCTCGTATCTCATCAATCGTTTCAATTGCTCCTCTTGCTAGACTTTCGTTTTCCTCCACATTAAACGCCGTTAAGCGCTGCGATCCTCCTACTATCTCGGTTGGAATAACAGCTTCCGTCCCATAGACCAAACTGAACGGAGACTCCCCTGTAGAAGTTTAGTGAGTTGTTCGATAAGCCCACAAAACTGAGGCGAGCTCTTCTTCCCAAAGCCCCCCTGCTTTCTCCGATTGTAACTTAAGACCCTACACAATGATACGATTAGTAACTTCAACTTGTCCATTAGTTTGGGGATATGCCACAGAAGCAAATCGCTGCTTCATCCCCATTTCTTTACATAAATCCTGGATTTTTTTCCCATTGAACTGGGTTCCATTATCAAACACCAACACTCAAGGGACACCAAACCTATAAAAAGTATTATTAAAAATAAAATCCATCATGTCCTGCTCGCTTATGCCCGTAATGCTTTAGCCTCTACCCACTTTGTGAAATAATCAACTGCCACCACCAAATATTGTTTGTTGCTCGGTGTTTTTGGAAAAGGCCCACGATATCAATTCCCCATTGTGCAAAAGGACAAGGCGAGCTCATCACCATCATATCTTCAGCAGGTATATGGGTAACCGGAGCATGCATTTGGCACTTCTTACACGTTCTTACCATGTCGCTAGCCATACCTTTCATTCCTGGCCAAAAGAAGCCAGCCCGCAATGTTATTCCAACCAACGCTCTTCCCTTCGCATGGTTACCACAATATCCCTCATGTATCTCTTTTATCACCTCTAACCCCTTCTCCTTAGCCAAGCATTTCAAAAAAGGTCCAAAGCGAGACCTCTTGTATAACTCCTCATTTATAACGCAAAAATGAGCCGCCGTTTTAGCTTCCTTCGCTGTCAACTGCTCTGCTCCCTCCTTTGCTTTAATGAGAGTATCCCAGATAGGCGTGCGCCAATTATTCTTAAATTTGATATCCATTACCTCCTTTCCTTTTCCACACTACTATGCCTCAACTCCATCAGCGTAATTTTTCGAGTATCAAAAGTGCCCAATGCACCCGCTATCCGAGCGAGCTGATCCGACCGAGTATTATCAGCCCGTGGTAGGTATTCCAGCTTAAACTCCTCAAAGCGGGAGAACTCTTCTCGCAATTTATCTAAATACACCGCCATGCGTTATTCTTTTGCTTCGAAAGACCCGTCGAACTGATGAGCTATCAACAAATCCGTGTATGCCCATACCTTCCTTGCTCCCAGGTCGCTCGCCATTTTCACACCCTGCAACACAGCTTCATACTCAGCCTCATTGTTAGATGCCTTGTATCCCAGCTTAATAGCGAACTCCAAATTTTCTCCTTTTGGACTGGTTAACACGACCACCAGCTATGCTCCTGACACCATAGTTGATCCATCAATATGCAATACCCATGGCTTTACCTCGTCACTTGCATCATATGGACGCACCGTCTCCTGCAAAAAATCTGCCAACAATTGTGCTTTGATGGAGGCCCTAGGTTCGTACACCACATCGTATTCACTTAACTCCACAGCCCACTTCACCAACCTTCCAGATACATTTGGGTTACTCAGAACTTGCTTGAGAGCTAAATTAGTACATACTCTCACCCTGTGGCTCAAAAAGTATGGCCGCAGTTTCCTTGGTGTACAAATCAGCGCAAAACCCCCTTTCTCCAGCTCGGAATAACTCAGCTCAGCACCTCGCAACATCCTGCTGATATAATCGATGGGTTTTTATGTACCTTCATCCTCTCTGATTAGCACCGAACTTACTGCGGCCTCCCCAACCGATATATATAAGATCAGGTCTTCCCCAGGCATCGGCATAGTCAACAATGGAATTTCATCCAAGAATCTTTTCAATTCTTCAAATGCATCCGCAGCCTCTTTTGTCCATTCAAACTTGGACCCATTCCGGAGTTCCCTGAAAAAGGGAACACCCTTCTCTGCCGACCTGGAAATAAAATGGTTACGACCTGCGATGCAACCTGTAAGCACATGTACATCGCGCACTGTTCGGGGATACAACATCTCCAAAACAGCCCGCACCTTCCCCGAATTTACCTCAATACCTCTTTCCGTCACTATATATCCCCAAACTTTCCCCGATCACACACCAAATGCACACTTCTTTGGGTTAAGCTTCATCCCGTATTGCCTCAGTATAAGGAATGTTTTTCTCAAGTCCTCCACATGGGATTCTGCTTTCTTGCTCTTTACCAACATATCATCGACGTAAACCTCCATAGTGGACCCCAAAAGTTCCTTGAACATTCGATCCACCAATCTTTGGTAGGTCGCTCCTGCATTTTTCAAGCCAAAGGGCATGGACACAAAACAATATGTCCCTGTAGAAGTAACAAAACTCACCTTGGGCTGATCCTCCTTTGCAAGAGGTATTTGGTGATACCCCTGCGAAGCATCCATCATACTCAGCAGCTCGCCCCCTGAGGTTGAATCCACTAATTGATCAATTCGTGCAAAGGATAATGATCCTTTGGAAAAATCCACACACATCCTCCACTTTTGTCCCGGGTTTGGCACCATCACAACATTAGATAAGTACTCAAGAAATTAAATTTCTCAAATGTGGCCAGCCTTTAGCAATTTCTGCACCTCCTCTTCAATTACCTTGTCCAAAATCAGGCCCAAAATGTCTTCTCTTCTGTTTAACCGACCTCGCCTCTGGGTCCGCATTCAAATGATGTTGTGTGACCTCTGGAGATACCCCTGTCAATTCTCCATCCCCAAAAGCAAAAACATCCCAAAATTCCTTCAACAATTTTACCAGCTCTTCTTTCAATGTCTCTGCCATCAAAGTCCCGATCCTCGTAGTGTATTCTGGGCGACCTTCTTCTAATGAAATCTCCATCAACTCCTCATGTGGCCAAACAGAATTCTCCTGTTCTTTCATCGTTTTCGCACTAAGTACACCCTTTGGTAGATCTTCATCCCTTTCGTGGTTGTTCTCACCTAACCCTTTCCTGACTGTCATTTGGTAGTACGACCTGGCGACCTGCTGTTCAGAAATAACTTCTCCCACTCTATCTCCCACCGGATACTTGATACTCATGTGATAAGTTGACGTCACTGCCTGGAGTGCGTTGAGGGCAGGTCGACCTAATATTACATTATATGCCGACCTCACTATCAAAAACTTCAGATTTCTCTTTATTTGCAACTCATCCTTCCCCAATACCACTGCCAGCATCATCTCTCCTTCCGTAATCACTTGTGCTCCATTAAACGCGTATATGGGCATATTCACAGGTTGCACCTTGGTCTCCAACTTCATCTGTTCGAGAAAATCTGTGTATATTATATTGACCGAGCTCCCATTGTCCACAAAAATGATGCCGACCTCGTACCCCGCCACCTCAGCTTCAATTACCAACACGTCATTATGATCCTCCTTCAGCCCACGTCGCTCATTGGGACCAAAAGAGATGATTAATCCACATATCCGTGGGCGTCGACTCACACTAGCGACCTCCCACGTTCCCGGGCGAGCTGTCTTAACATGCTTCTTCCGTGCGCTATTGGTATCGCCATCCGTCGGTCCAACTGAGATCATATTTATTCTCCTTTATTTCTTCTTGGGCCATTATGTCCCTGATTCCCTTGTTGTGGCTGCCTCGCGACCTGTTCATGAGGCAGGTCCCTCGGTGGTGGTGGGGGCAATGGTTTCCTCGGTTCCCTTGGCTCTCTATCTTTATAAATGACTTCCTTCAAATGCCCAGCCTTTATGAGCCTCTTCATTTCCTCTTTAAGATGCCTGTAGCTCTCTGTGGAATGCCCATAATTGTTGTCAAAAAAAAAAAAACAAAAGAAATCAGATTTGGGATTAGTAGGGAGCGACGTGCGATTATCCGGCCGCTTGATGTCATTAGGTATCAGACGTTCCATGATAGTAAACACCTTAGCCTGCGGATAGGCCAGTGGTGTAAAGTCCTCGTTCCTCCAATTTCGCATATCTATCTCAGGATTTTCCCTCACCACGGGACTTGGGGTTAGGAGCCCGCGCACTATCCTCCTAGGTTCTCTTCTAATCTCCCTCCTTGAAATACTACCTCCTGTATCGGCGACCTCCCTGCTAATTCGCACATGGTGTTCCTCCTCCTTACATATTTTCTTTTCTAATTATTAGATAGATAGATATATTTAAATGATCTTGTTATTTTTAATATTAATTAGAGTATTTATCCTAATTCTATTACGTAAATTCCTATATAATTAAAAAAAGAAAAATAATCCTACGTGACTGTTTTTTCTCTTACATATTTTTTTTAATTATTTGCATTATCCAACATGGATTATAGGTCAGCTATCATGTGAAAATAACTTTTTTCCTCCGCACAATGAGCAAATGATAGTATAAGTATTAAATTAAACATAAATATTACAATGGAGCTGAAACGATTAGTATGTAAAATATAAACGCATACTTAATAGAATAAACTCAAGTTGAACTTTAATCAAAATTAAATGTGACATAAATACTTTCAAAATTACCGCGTTTAGCAAAAATTGTTTTCAAAGGCGGTCTTTCCCCTTTCTTTTTTTTTTTTTTTTTTTTTTTTGGAATTAGTTGATATTTTTCGAAATCTATTGTAATTGACGTCATAGTGTTCACTCCACTTAGTGTTGGGTTTGCACTTATATTGTTTTATGCGGTTTCAGAGATAATAATAAAAATCATTAATTTATGAGATCAATTTAAATAAAAAGGTGTTGAAATAATATTTTATAAATAACATGTTGATGACCAATAAAAAATAATATCATATTATATTGTATTGTGCATTTTTGTATAATTTAATTAAATAAATTGATCAAATTATTTTGAGAAAAAATGACAAATTTGATAATGTTGGACTCAGGATGAGGAAAATAACGAAAAAACGTAAAAAGAAAACTCATAATAAAAATCAATATAACATATAAGTTATTATATAAATTTTATATATATATATATATATATGTGTGTGTGTGTGTGTGTGTGTGTGTGTGTGTGTGTGTGTGTGTGTGTGTGTATAATATTACTTTTTTATTATTTTTTAATGTTAATTAGAGTATCTATCCTAATTATGTTAAGAAGATTCCTACATAATTAAAGAGAAAAATAATCCTAGGTGGTTTTTTAATTAAAAAAGAAAACCAGATCATCATTAATATTAATTAATCTTGCCTTCATAGTTTCTTGCCGTGAGGAAAGATTACCAGCTTTCAGGTGCTGCGAGCTGCTTTCTTGAAATAATTTTCTAGTGTGAGGCAGAATTCGAAGACTGGCACAGTCGCTCTTTACTATGGTGCAGCGACCTAACGAAACATTGAAGCAATAAGTTAACAGGTTTACCAGTGCCACACTGGAAGTACCCACCACTACAGACGAGATGAAGGCGGGGAGCTTTGCATCAAGGATTGAGAAGAGAGGACTTACGCAAGTCATTGGTGAAGGAGGTCTTTGAAAGATGCCATAAATACATAAAAGTGGAGGAAGCT
>BMAC01001013.1:522459-537114 GCA_014905375.1 Phtheirospermum japonicum | reverse complement strand
ATAGAAAAAACAGTCACGTAGGATTATTTTTCTTTTTTTAATTATATAGGAATTTACGTAATAGAATTAGGATAAATACTCTAATTAATATTAAAAAATAACAAGATCATTTAAATTATCTATCTATCTATCTATCTATCTATCTATCTATCTATCTATCTATCTATCTATCTAATCACTTTTATGTTATATTGATTTTTATTATGAGTTTTTTTATTTTTTTTCGTTATTTTCCTCATCCTGAGTCCAACATTATCAAATTTGTCATTTTTTCTCAAAATAATTTGATCAATTTATTTAATTAAATTATACAAAAATTACCAACATAATTCTTACAATATTTTTTTTCTAATTATTAGATAGATAGATATATTTAAATGATCTTGTTATTTTTAATATTAATTAGAGTATTTATCCTAATTCTATTACGTAAATTCCTATATAATTAAAAAAAGAAAAATAATCCTACGTGACTGTTTTTTTCTCTTACATATTTTTTTTAATTATTTGCACTATCCAACATGGATTATAGGTCAGCTATCATGTGAAAATAACTTTTTTCCTCCGCACAATGAGCAAATGATAGTATAAGTATTAAATTAAACATAAATATTACAATGGAGCTGAAACGATTAGTATGTAAAATATAAACGCATACTTAATAGAATAAACTCAAGTTGAACTTTAATCAAAATTAAATGTGACATAAATACTTTCAAAATTACCGCGTTTAGCAAAAATTGCTTTCAAAGGCGGTCTTTCCCTTTCTTTTTTTTTTTTTTTTTTTTTTTGGAATTAGTTGATATTTTTCGAAATCTATTGTAATTGACGTCATAGTGTTCACTCCACTTAGTGTTGGGTTTGCACTTATATTGTTTTATGCGGTTTCAGAGATAATAATAAAATTCATTAATTTATGAGATCAATTTAAATGAAAAGGTGTTGAAATAATATTTTATAAATAAACATGTTGATGACCAATAAAAAATAATATTCATATTATATTGTATTGTGCATTTTTGTATAATTTAATTAAATAAATTGATCAAATTATTTTGAGAAAAAATGACAAATTTGATAATGTTGGACTCAGGATGAGGAAAATAACGAAAAAACGTAAAAAGAAAACTCATAATAAAAATCAATATAACATATAAGTTATTATATAAATTTTATATATATATATATATATATATGTGTGTGTGTGTGTGTGTGTGTGTGTGTGTGGTGTGTGTGTGTGTGTGTGTATAATATTACTTTTTTATTATTTTTTAATGTTAATTAGAGTATCTATCCTAATTATGTTAAGAAGATTCCTACATAATTAAAGAGAAAAATAATCCTAGGTGGTTTTTTAATTAAAAAAGAAAACCAGATCATCATTAATATTAATTAATCTTGCCTTCATAGTTTCTTGCCGTGAGGAAAGATTAACCAGCTTTCAGGTGCTGCGAGCTGCTTTCTTGAAATAATTTTCTAGTGTGAGGCAGAATTCGAAGACTGCACAGTCGCTCTTTACTATGGTGCCAGCGACCTAACGAAACATTGAAGCAATAAGTTAACAGGTTTACCAGTGCCACACTGGAAGTACCCACCACTACAGACGAGATGAAGGCGGGGAGCTTTGCATCAAGGATTGAGAAGAGAGGACTTACGCAAGTCATTGGTGAAGGAGGTCTTTGAAAGATGCCATAAATACATAAAAGTGGAGGAAGCTCTTATTTAAATATTTTAATACACTCAAGCCAATTATTTTTATTTTAGATAAAGTAAAATAAAAAATTATCGTGCAACGCATGGGCACAATACTAGTTATATGTAAAGCAATTATCACTGTCGCGGAAAACGAAGTAAACATTCCATAATTAATTTTTTCTGTTTTGTAATTTAATAAAAAAAGTCAAATATTAAAAGGTTATCACCTTTAACAATGCCGCGAGCTTAGATTCTTCTAAGCGCAGCCCCACGGACTCAACGTGCTCCTCCACTTCATACGCCTTGTCCGCCGCTCCTCCGCTGCAAAAGAAAATCAACGCCGACACAAAGTTCCTAAGCTTCGGCGCGATAGTGTAATTATTCACGCTCTTCGCGAGCTCAAATGCGTTGTCATCGTTGCATTTCGCCGATGCCGTCCGAGCTACTTGGATCTGCAGAAGAACTGGGGATATGATATTGAAACAAAAAGTAGAGAGAGAGAGAGAGAATGGGTAACAACGGGGGATGGGTAGGGGCTGAGCGTTTTGCTTCTTTTTCTCTTATGGAGGAGATCTGAGACTGATGGATCGCGGAGATGAGATCGGAGACGGAGGATACAGGAGATGATAGAAACTAGGGGAACTAGGGCAAAGTGAACAAAATTAAAATTTTATTCTATTCTAGAACATCTTTTTTAAAGACGTTCTAAATAAGTTAATATATCAGAACGTCTTTTTTAAAGGCGTTCATAATAATCGTATATACCAGAACGTCTTTTGTAAAGGCGTTCTAGATATTGAATATACCAGAACGTCTTTTATAAAGGTGTTCTAAATAATTGCATATACCAGAACGTCTTTTGTAAAGGCGTTCTAGATATTGAATATACCAGAACGTCTTTTTTAAAGGCTTTATAGATATTGAATACACCAAAACGTCTTTTTTAAAGGTTATCTAGTATATGACTTTTTTATTACGAAAATGAAACCGGATTACATTTTAGAACGCCTTTACGTGAGGCGTTCTAGAATGTCTGTTCTAGAATATTGTTTATGCACTAGTGAAAGTATGGAAAAGCCTCAATGATGGAGGCAAAGGATTACTTGGCTGAGGTTGATTCTGGGAAGAAACGAAAAGCACCAAGGCCATGGAAAAGGCAAGACGAATCAGAAGAAGGCCAGGAAGTTTGAAGCCAGCTGTCACAACTGTGACAAGCCTATGGATATGATAAGTGATTGACGAAAACCACTGAAAGAGAGAATGCTACTAACATCGTTATCGAAGGTATGTCCGACTTGTATCTCTTTGTGGTGGTAATGTAAGCTAATTTCGTAGATAATCCAAGAGAGTGGTTCATCGATACTGGAGCTACTTGTCATGTGTGTTCTGATCAGGATGTATTTTCCAACTATACCCCAATTACTGGAAGAAACCTCTATATGTAAAACTCATCTACTGCTGAAGTTTCTAGAATTGGGAAGGTGCTACTAAATACGACATCCTAACTAGAGTTAAGTTAGAAGGAAGTGATGCATGTTCCGGATATAAGTAAAAAATTCTTGTCTCTAGGTCCCTGCTTATCCAGCATGAGTTTAAACTAATTTTTGAGTCTAGTCAATTTGTGCTTACTGAGAGTGAAAAGTTTCTTGCTAAGGGTCACCTTGAGAAGGGACTCTTTAAATTGGATGTAATGGCCAAACACCCAGTTATTAACAATAAAGTTGTTATTTCTTCTTATTTTGTTGAGTCTTGTGATTGTGGGGCAATGGTGTTCAGCATTCCAGGGAGTACTAGGTCCAGTATCTTATGCACTACATATGTATACAAGTTGATTATGATGAGGACATGGCAGGTGAGACTCGTCTGAGACTCTCGACATTGAGTGAGCATCTTAGAATCCACCATCTAAATGATGAAACACCACAAGACAAGGTTGTGAAGTACATGTGTGGGATGCATTGTTATTACTTGGATATATGTTGATGCCCGGTACAACAAACAACTATGTGTCCATACTATACCTATGTCATTTCGTGAATGATGAGACGACCTCAAGTATTAGTTGTCATAGTGCTGTGATGTTTATACCATGAGCTGTGTAACACTGTGAACCCTGAGAGGAAGACGATTAGTGGTTTGCTACATTTATTGCAGATTTCAGCTTGGTCCTGGATTTCCTCTATTAGACCAGATTCCATATGGCCCACCCTCTATCTTCAGACAATGTACGTTACAGTCGAAGACGTCACATTGCCCGTACCACCGATACACATCTATTAAAAATAATTCCATTTTAATAACTTGACTTGAATGTTTATGTAGATGGATTGCACGGTATAATTATACGCGGATTGATAGAAATACGTTAAGAGTATTTCGGGAGTCACTTGATCGGATGCATGAATTAGAGATAGAGTACTAAATAAATTTTACTTATTTTATATGATGAAAATTGATGATGATGATTGAAATGTGCATTATATATGGGGACCCTATGATATGAGTGCACCTGAAATATCTATATTGGGTGAAAGATGTTTGAGTGAAAATTAGCTGAGCGAGTATCCACTCATGATGGTCAATTGTCAATGTCCAGTTTCCTAATCGAGTGACCCGATAATTCAGTATACGCCAAAACATACCATATACCAGCACAATTGATTTGAAAGCATTACACAATGTATCTTGAGCACATGATCATTACGTTCAATGGACTGTACATCATTGTGGCTGGATTCATGCATGAAATTTATGAGAAGTTACGAGGTTACGAGGCACTCCAGTTCGAAGAGGTTGGGGTATAGTGCACATATGTTTCAGATGGTATCAACAAAATACACATCATTTCATCTCCCATTTTGAGATACATACAGAGGGAGAATTATAGTGACAATAATCATTGACTTATAATGACACTCTAATTGTCGCAATTTGTATGAAATATTTGCCAAATATAATACAATTCGTCACGAAGGACTTATTTTATAGTAAAGAAATATTAGTCGTCACTAAATAACTATATTTGAAATGACAAAACAATGCGTCACTATTTACAATGAAAGGTGATGACATGTTCTGTAATGAAAAGAAAGGCAATGTGTGACTAATATTATAATCATCATAAAAAATATATGTTCGATAATGATATAAGACGAAGACATGGTGACAAAATCTAATATCATTAGATGATTTTATATGGTTAGCCGCCATTCGTCACAAATAACTTAATTAAAATGACAAGTTTCTATCATAATATGCGATACAAGTTGTTATGAAAATTTATTTTTATATAATAACACTATTATTTTTAAAATATATTTATAATGTTATTTTATTACAATTATTTATTACAGTAGTGAGCAATTATTATACACTTATTGTGCTTTTTTTACATATGAAACCTAGAAGCGTTCCGCAAATCCTCAATAATCTAAATGACTTCCCATGAGAAATTTAAATAAAAACACAACCATTGATCATAGCCGACGGTCGATGTCCCGCGTTTGACCAGTAAATTTACACATTAAGCAGAAGAAGGGGCAGAAGAGTCCCTTTAAATATTATGCTCCACTTTTGCAGCCCGAATCTTCTTCTCGGGCCTCGAACCAGCTTAAAGAATTGTAGCAGCGATTCGTACATAGCTCCGACCCGAACTCATTTCAGCAATAAGTCTGCTCGGCCTGAATCCACCAATCCTAATCGTCGTCACTCACTACTCCTATGAATACATGTCTTATAGTACCTACAATCGATCGAACACTAAATCAAGACGAGGTACAAGGAAAAATCACATAAAGTAAATTCAAACCAAAAGCTAATGATAAATCAGAAACGAGAAAGAGATGTAGATTAATCCATATAATTATTTTGCTCAAATACTAATTTTGTAGCCTGAACCTTCTTCTCGATCCCAAAACTAGCTCAAAGAACTGTAGCTGCGAACCGTACACAACTCTGGTCCGAACTCATTTCAGCAACCAATCTACTCAGCCTGAATCCACTTGTCCTAGCCAATTGTCGTTCGCTACTCCGGTGAGTACACGTCTTGTAGCACCTTTAATCAAATTAAACACTGAATTAAGATGAGGTACAAGAAAAAAATTACACAAATTAATTTCAAAATAAAAGCTAATGATAAATGTAGAATGAAAAACACCTTTTTGTTGTTGTGTTGTCTTGGAACAATTTTGGAACAACAACTGGCTACATGAATGAGTTGGGTGAGAAGTAATTGAAGGATAAATTATTGGCCATATTGCAACACCAACCAATACAGATCTAATCTAAAAGGGAAAAAAAGGGATGGCGACGACAAAACCATCCCTACTGCGCTGCCGCCACAACAACCAACCTCCATGAACTTCAAATCCCCAAACCCGTCACCACCCCCAGCCAGCCATTCAAGACAACCAGAAAATCAATTGCAAAACAAATAACACCAAAAAAAAAATCAAACAAAAAAACTAGGAAACTAATCAGAAATTAAGGACTTTTTAGCCTATTTTATAAAGGTTGTTGCTTTAAAACCGACATGATAATCATCTCGGGATGTTATCACACAATGTTAATCCAAAATATGAAAAGGGTGTGATACCAATTGCTGAACCCTGTGATGTGGTGATGAGCTAGTATTTATTCATTTTTTTAAAACCAAAAAAATATTAATAACCATAAATGAAAATGGAAATCCAAATTATAATGTTTCAGATGAATTCAAGACAACCGCCAAGAATATCCAAAATTTAAGAACATACCTAAATTTGTTGAAGAAACTCAAAACCCAAAACCCTCAATTGAGTTCCCTTACATTTATAGCCAACTAACAACATACACTCTCATCTCAAAATATATGAAGATATAAGAGCTAAAATCGATCTCGGCTAACAAGAAACGGGGTATAGGCTCAAGGGGGTTCATTTGGGATAGTTAACTAGCTTATATATTTGGATATGGCCGGAATAAGGGTGATATATGTGCCTAGAGGTCATTTCCAAACTCAATCATGTACGAGCAAAATCAAGCCACCTCAATGCAATTTCCAAAAAAAAAATACAAGCAAAACCGATAATTCACACAAGGCTACTCATTAGTTTGCACTGGGTTTTAGAAAACAAAATCCAAAGAGCTTTTAGAGCTTTGCAATCTTTTCACGAGTAAATGTTGAGTAAGTATATATATATATATATATGCGGGTTTTGGACGAAGCACAAAAATCCAACTCCTTACACAAGAGGGCATAAACATGTAAAACCCGAAAAGTAAACTATTCAAACTTCCAAGCATGTGGAGATTGCTCAACAATGTAATAAACTCACACAAGACACAAAAACGACTCAACCATATAAACGCGCAATTAGTAAGCATCACTTCGCCAAGAATGCGTCTCTTCGCCAAGGATCGAGTTAAGAAAGACAAATCATGCTTTGTGAAACCCGGACCCTAACCACCAACCCACCCCACACTTAGACCATGCAATGGCCTTATTGCATTTTAATGAAAACCAAGTAAAAGGAGGGTGAGATAGAAGCTTCCTTAAGCGAGCGAGTTTGGGTGGAGCTCGGTGAGGTCCACTCAAGCATCCAAGAAATCCAAGCGAAAACTGAGCATGGCTTATTTATCCCAACTCCATGAACGCTACCAACTTATCAAATCGACCAAGTTTGGAGTCAAAGATCAACACACTATAAAGGAAAACCGCACAAAATCAAAAACACAAGAAGATATGGACATGACTCAAAATAAAACAAAACAAAACCAAGGTTTAAATAAAACCAAAAGACAACACAATTTTTTTTAAAATTTTTAAAATTTTTGAATATTTTTGGATTTTTTTTTATAATAAGAAAGTGAGAAAGAAAGAAATGTAAAAATAAAGAAATAAACGAAAAGAACATGGGTTTCCTCCCAAGAAGCGCTTGTTTTACGCCACGAGCTTGACGAAATCCCTTCTTAATCACGGTGAAGTTGAGACGGGAGGATCCACCAAAGCAATGACCTCTTTGTCGGGAGGTTCCAATCTTCAAAGCATTCTCGGGGCATCGCGTAACGATAATGGCTTTTGATGAAAAGAAAACATTCTCTTGGGTAGATCTTCGGGTGGAATTGTGGTTTTGAAGTGACCCTATAACTCATCTAAGAAACGAAAGGAATAATGGTCGGCTAGCTTGTCCATCATTTGGTCGATAAACGAGGAAGGGGAGTGATCTTTCATGGTGGCCGCATTTAACTCCTTAAAACTGATCAACATCCTCCATCTCGTTGTAGCCCTTGTAGCCAACAACTTTCCTTTTTTGTCCTCGATAATGGGTATACTGCTCTTCTTTGGTACTAAGAGAACGGGACTCACCCACTCACTACCGGCAATTTCAAGCATTAAGGGTGTGATTGGAAGTTCTTTCGTTCATTTTCATTTCGTTTCACTAGAAAATAGTGAAAATAAACTTTTTTAGGGAGATAAAGATTTTTGGTGAGATAATGATTGGATATAATTTGTGTTTATTGAGTAAGTGATTGGATATAAAATTATATGAGTAAATAAATTTTTAAATGGGACCCACAAAAGTTTTTGTGTGGTGGGAATTAATGATGGTGAAAAGATGAGAGGTAGAAAATAAAATAAAGTTTTTGTTTGTGTGGTGGGAATTAATGATGATGAAAAGATGAGAGAGAGAAAATAAAATAAGGTTTTTGTATGGTTGAAAATTAATGGTAGTTGAGAGATAAGAGAGATGATGAAAATAAATTAGAGAGAAATCAGGAAAAACTTTTTTGAGGAAAAAAGTGAAATATATTTTTTGAGTTATAAACAATCATTTGTTTGCCATTTTTTTCTTTTAGTATTTGAGGGAAACCAAATTTTTTTGGTTTCCAATCGCGCTCTTCCTCCAACAATTTCAATTTCTCGTCTTCCACTATCTCCTTGAAATTTGGATTCAAACGCCTTTGATATTCTCGATATGGTTTGGCATCATTGATTAGCACGGATTTGTCTTGATTTTTGGTAGTGTTTTAGTTTATTTTTCTTATTATTTTTGGTATAAGTTGGGCAGTTTGAGTTTAAATTCGTATATTTGTATTTCTAGCTTATTTTACCATGTTTTGATCTAGATTGATGCAAATAAGTGATTAATTATGATTTTTCACTTCATAGCTAAGTAACCGGAAGAGTTCAGCACGTTATAGATGAAGTATGATGATCGAGAGTCAAAGATCGAGCTTTCCGGTGAAGTAGCAGCAAGAATTGAAGCTGACAGACTTTCTAGAACGGTTATGTTCCTGGAACCGTTGTCGTTGGAGGACAGAGACCATTACGATTAGTTCTACGGTTACATTTCTCACCGTACGAACCACCGTAAGAAGGCATCAGAGGAATTTACGGTAGCTGTTTACGGTAGCTAGTAACCATAGAGTCCTTACCGTAAGGTGCCCAGAAAGGCGGTTTTGTGACTTGTTGCCCAAGATTTCCAAATTCTATAAATACTAGCACTAGTGCAGAAAATATATTCTAGAACAGTCAATCTAGAACGCCTCAGAAAAAGATGATCTGGAATATAAGCCGATGGCATTTTCGTAATAAAAGCGTCATATACCAGAACGTCTTTAAAAGAGGCGTTCTGGTATATCGATATACCAGATCGTTTTTAAAAAAGCGTTCTGGTAAATCCTATATCTAGAACGTCTTTATAAAAGGACGATCTGGTATATTCGATATACCAGATCGCCCTTTCTTATGGAACGTTGTGGTATATTCGATATACCAGATCGCCCTTTCTTAAATATTTAGAACGTCTTTAAAAAGTCGATCTGGTATGTAGTATTATATACCAGATCGCCCTTTCTTATGGAACGTTGTGGTATATTCGATATACCAGATCGCCCTTTCTTATGTAACGTTGTGGTATATTCGATATACCAGATCGCCCTTTCTTATGTAACGTTGTAGTATATTCGATATACCAGATCGCCCTTTTTTAAATATCTAGAACGTCTTAAAAAGGCGATCTGGTATATAGTATTATTTATTAACACTTTTCTTACCTTTTCTAAAACCCTAAAATAGAAATCTCCGCTCTCTCCTCTCCTCTCCGCTCCGCTCCTCTCCTCTCCCCTGCACCTCCGATTCAACCACCGCCATTTCCAAACCACCAACGGCCATCAACTTGCAATCGCCACCACCGACGGTCATGACCCACCTGAGACCGCCGAGCTCTAGCCTCCAGAGGATACGTCTGCCGTCGCGCCGATTGGTGGACCTCCTTACAACAAGTTTGGTCAACGGCCGCCACCGCCCTTCTCGCCGATGCAGCCGACGGAGTCTCCGGTCTCATTCTATTTGCGGTTCCTTTAGAACCCCTCCGGCTCTTCATCTGCTCCTCCACAGCCACCGACGCAGTAGCCTCTCGCATCTTCTACTCCTATCCCGGTGATGCCTCTGTCACCGCTTCTCCTCTTCAAGCCGAAGCTCCTCCTGCAATCAGTTTCAAGAAAGGAGCTCCAAATCTGGCGAATTCAATTTTTCGAGTTGGCGATCCCCTTTTGGGTCAAAATGGAAATTCGCCGGTCGGTGCCATTCCGGCCGAATTGGGTCAGCCACAACCTTCCACCGGACAAGGCGAAGCCAACACAGGTACCAATTTAAATAATTGGGCCACCTTTGAGCCCAACCCGTCCTTTGAAGCTGCCGCCCCCCTTCTTCTGGTACATGGAGATTTCGGCCATTCTGACGCCAGCCTCTTTGTTCGGAATGTTCTATCCACTCCCCTTGATGACAACAATGATGCTCCTCGCCCGATTATGAATGTTGCTAAAATCTGCAATTTTTCACGTCTCTCACTGGAAGAGAGAGAATGTATAGCTGCTGCCGCCGGTGCACAGGTGGCCGGTTTACGGCCTGCTCCGGCTACAACCTCAGAGGTCCCTCCTCCTCATAAAACCCAAGGACTACCTGTTAGAGCACAATCGCCGTGGGTCCCCAGCCCGTCTGCTCCGACAGCATACCCTCCCCCCCTAGTCAAATCATTTGTCGAAGCGATGACGGCAAACAAACCGAACAAAGCTAACACTCTCGGCACCGTCAACCAGTCCCTCGACATACTGGAGGTCGTGTTTTCTATCCAGGAACGTCTACAAGCCTCGACAGAATTCGAGCACGCCGTTGTTGGAAAATTCTCTTTCGGAAAACCGAAAAGTCAGGTACTTCGCTCTTGATGATATATTTTGATGCTAACTGGCTATCTTATTATTTGTTGCGGTAGTTTATGGATGCTGATTACTGAAAGTGAAATGATTGTTTTTGCCACTATAAATAACTTGCGGGACAATTGGTAGGAAAAAAGGACTTTCTTTCCTTTATTACTAAGATGACCACCAGTTGAGTAAAATTCATGAGCAATTATCATGTACTAGTTAACATGACATCATTTGGTTGAGTGTTGGCTATCACCAAAACAAGCAATTAGCTTGGATTTTGTACTACTTCTCATATTGGAAATTGACCATTGATGAGAATCACCTGCAAAACTCAAACATCATTAGTCCCTCCGAAATTCCATTACACCAACTAAATCACACAGACTCTGCTAATTAATTGATTAATTAATTAACTTGTTGAGAAGTGCCAAGTGGAGCAGCATTTCCATAAGTGACGGTGGTTTGTATGTCGTCTTCTTGCCCATTTTAGAAGGAGATTTTAGGGCTGTTTTACAGGGTAATGCCCAAAATGAGTTAGAGATATGTCACGAAAGCGTTATGTATGTATGTTTGTATATATATGCACTAATTCCCAGGTGTCTTTCATTTTTTTAATTAATTAACGATTGGACAATTAATGTAGGAGATCCTGGCATGCAAGAGTTTGATGGGAGCCATCTAGTGTTTGTTGCAGCTGGATCTAATCCATTTGATGTCCCTGTCAAGTATGTTTTTTTTTTTTTAATATATTCCCAAGTATTTATTCATTTGTTTATAAGATTTCCAATAGCTAATAATTTCTGAATTAAAAGTGGACTGAGTAAGAGATCTGTTGTAGTTGCCAAAATTGATGATGAAATTGTTGTGCTACCTTTTTTTTTTTTTTCAAATTCTACCATAGACTTTTCTTGTGGAGAAACTTATACCATTTCAAAAGGATATCTGAAACAATTAAAATCTTACAAGAGAAAGTACCGGATTTATACAGGACTATGGAGGGGCATTTACAAACTTTTTCTCACCAGGAAAGAAAGAAGGTGGTGTATTTTTTTTTTCAACTTCCATTTCCAGTTCAGTTTATTCTTGGAAAAAAAATTAAAATTCTAAACCTTGGCTTTGATAACAATTCAGATGAAGTTAACTCATTGGCCTAAAATACTTTGTCATTGGGGTTCTTTACTTTTTTCTACTGAGACGTAAGTCTTTCTTAATATAAACAACACCAACCAGTGAAGCTTTATGACCTTGTTTATAGGCATGATCAATATGCATGAGATTAATATAAATAAAAAAACATGGGTATCTTGTATTTAAATTGGAAAAGTACTTTTCTAACATTTTCAGTGATTAAAATTAAGAGTCGTTGACTTGAGGATCATATTTCTTATAGACACTTTAGTGCTTGGAAAGTAATGAGAAACATACCCTAAATTTTAAGGAACCAGTTTGCGTTTGTTGGTCCATTTAGTAGCTTTAGTATACATCTGGGTACTTTTTTATGGTATATGAGCTTTCTTGCAGGTAAAGAACATGCTTTCCTTTATTTAAAATTTTCTCCCTTTCTGTTCTTTTATTTAGTTTTGATGTACATCTATTTACGTTTTATTTATTTTCTTGCAGAAGTGGGTAAACGATGCTGAAGGTGCTGATAATCTTGGTATCAGGCTTCTCAAACAGAAAAAAGATGGAAAGCTTCCAGTATTTACGACTCCAAAGGTATCATATTCAATTTGATACTATTACTAATATTACTTGCTAATTATTTTTATTTCCTCAGTGGTGCTAGTTTCGTACATGTATATTACTAATAATAGTGTACCTCAGTGCTCGTTTTATTGCTGGAGTTCTCATTTTTTATTGCTGGAAACAAATTGCGATAATGTGGTGCTTTATGATTTTTCATGAAAACTTCTCACAATTCTTACTTTTTTGCTTAAAAACTTTTGAGTGCAGGGACCCCTTAATTAATTGCTCACCTGTCTGCGGTGAAATTATTCCAGTCTCGGATAGGTTGAATACTGTAGTGCATTTGACCTTGTGTTTCGATGAAGGGACTGGAAATCAAGTTATGACTGGAGGGTTCTTGACTGATAAGCAGGCTTCAAATGGGTGAGCACTTGTCTCTTGCGATTTTCTCGGAGGAGATAGTTTTTTTTTTTTAAATAAAGGAAATGAGATGTGAAGAATGCAAGAATACCTGACTCCCTCGTATGTATATTCCATTCTTATTAATTGATTGAGACAAACAAATTATAATGTTATCCCAATTCTTATTATCGACCTGTATGAATTATGTAATTGCCCATTGCACTGTTTAGTTGGCTTAAGACATGCATGCAATCTTGAGAACTACTTTTAATATTCAATAATCATTATAGTATATAGTTTTTCGTTTCATTCGACTTGTCAAAGATCAACATTCTCTCCTCAGGTGGATGTTCAAAGTAAGTGAATGGGCTCGTTATTCATCCTATGAAGTTGGGTTGAGGTCTGGATCGAGTCTGGTAACTTTTCCTCCTGAACTCATTTTCGTGGATCGAGTGCGCCACATAATACAAATTCAGCTGTTATGAATGTTGAAAACTATTTACATAAGGATTTTTTTTTTCTGTTAACGCTTTGGACCATATTCTCAAGAACTGTCTTGGACAAACTTTATATGTCAGGTTTTTGATCGGCGAACAAAGAGACTAGTAGAGGAAATTATTGATGCTAAGATTGTTCAATCTATGAGGACCATTTATCAATCTAAAGTAGGACTTGGCGTCATGGACAAAGGTAACCCTCTAATTTATCTCTGCTGACAAGACTCTCTAACTGAATACATTCACATGTTTATGGGAAACATTTAATTATTTTTTTCTATTTCATGCATCTTCTTTTTTTATTTTATTTTTGAGATCTTGATAAAATCCCTTTGTCAGTTTGGGGTACATAAAAGTACAACTAATTATGTGACTAAAGGATATTTTTTTCGGCCACGTGCTTAGTTCAATTTTTTAGTTTCACCTTACATATATATCATTGATTTTTACAACTCTGTTCTCAAATTAAAGATTTATTTCCGGTTTTTCATTGAATTGCAGGCACTCAACATGGAACAACCTTATTCGGACGATGACATTGATGATTTACGTAGAGGTTGGGCGGAGTATTTATTAGAGGTTATTGCTTGATCACAAACAAACTATTTGTGGATAACTTGAATGGTAGTAAAATAGGTACTCGTCTTTTTGGTGAACGTGTATTTGGCGAATTGTGTATTATTGGTGATTTCTACTTTAACATTTGGTGATCGTGTATTTGGTGACTTATGTTGTTCGTATTGATATATTTTGGTGTGTATGTATTATTGTGATTAATGGATGATTTTTTGATTATATGAATGATTGGTGTTTTGTGAAAAAATTTCAATTTAGGGCTGGGAAAAAAAAAGAAAAAAACTGGAATTCAAAAACTGTCAATTCTAGAACGACTTTCACAAGGACGTTCTGGAAAATGTCTAATTCTAGAACGACTTTTCTGAAAAAGACGTTCTGGAAAATGTACATTCCAGAACGGTTACAAAAAAGACGTTCTGGAAAATGTATATTCTGGAACATCTTTCTGAGGCTGACAATCTGGAATATACATTTTTTAGAACCTCTTTCCGAAAGACGATCTGGAAAAAGTATTTTAGAACGTCTCTTTCGAAAAGGCGTTGTGGAAAATGTATATTCTAGATCACTTTCCATATTGACGTTCTGGAAAATGTATATTCTAGAACGTCTC
>BMAC01001013.1:486564-522229 GCA_014905375.1 Phtheirospermum japonicum | reverse complement strand
TATCCGATATTCTAGAACGGTTATTTGAGACGTTCTAGAAAAACAATTTACCCGTTCTAGAAAATAGTTTACCCCGGTTAATATGTTTCATAAAATAACATTCCAGATCGGTTACAAAAAAGACTGGATTCTAAAAAACTTATTCCACAACGCCATTTTTCAAAAGAGACGTTCTAGAAATATACATTTTCCAGAACGTCAATATGGAAAGTGATCTAGAATATACATTTTCCACAACGCCTTTTCAAAACCCCCACCCCCCCATGTATGATGATGAATTGTAAGATATTGAGATTGGTGATAATGATGTTGGGATTATTATGTTGAGATTGATGAAATTGCTTGGCTAGATCTAAAGGGTCTAGAGCCTAGAATCGTCGTGAACCATCAATTGGGCTTATCCCAATAGCTCGTGGAAACGATTCGAAGCTCTAGAACCCAAGTTTCTTAATTATTTTCAAAACTCTTGATTTTGATTGTTCTTCGCTTTAAATCAATTTATTGTTTTTACGTGTTTAGATTAGGATTTTATTTTTATTTCGTATTCGTGAACAAACAAACACAAAAGGAACTCTCGAGCCTATTTTTCCTTGAGAGACGATTCGATTCAACTTACCAACCTACACGCGATCCCGTTCTCTTGCGGGCAAGCTTTTGAATAATTGACAAATATTTATAAATTAGGAACACAAAAGTTTGAATCAATCATCCCCCAAGACGATATTATGCATGTAAGTCAAAGGGATCATTCCCTTAATAACTCCGGGTCTCTAACCAATAGCACCCTTATAAACTTTAAGCGCTTCAATCGACCTCTCCTCTTCTTCTCGATTAGAAATGGCAAAGATAGTAACCGGCTTGGTCTCCTCTTCCTCCAAATAGACATACTGAGGTGAGATGGGGGAGGCTTAAGCTCGGACTTGTGGCTCTTCTCGACCTCATTGGGGGCTAATTCGAACAATTCGACGATCCCCTCAAGATAATCTTCAAGTTTTTCACTCCTATCATCAACAATCTCCACCTCAAGATAATCTTCAAGATCCTAACTCCTATCATCAACAACCTCCACCTCCCCATTTCGTCGTTGCCCTCAATGACATATAAATAATCTTCTCACACAAACCTTTGGCACATTGATGCACAATAGAATTGTCGTTACTAATAAAGGTACCATTCCCTTCAACACAAGCTCCAGAGTCAAAATCATCCTCAATGCTCATTTCCTCCATATAAACTTGTTCGACCAATTCTCGGATCACATCCATATGTAAGAAACCCTTAAGAGATATGCGTGTATAGAGCATAGGGGCCTTAGAACTTGGTGTCTTGTAGGTATTTGAGGATTTGTGTAGGCCTTCTGAAAGTTCCTTTTCCAAAGCGAGACCCACGAGGGTAGAATCGGGAGGACTAAGAACACCCGGAATAGAAACCACCACTTCTTTAGATGGGGGAACAAATTTATTATCAACCACCCCACCACTTCCAAGGACCATGACCGTATGAGCATGCGAAGGATGGCTTGGCAATGTTTCATTCTCATTAGCTTGAGTTAGAATATTTCCATCGCTTTCTAGTTGCGCGAGGAACTCCATATGGGTCGGGATTCAGAATTTGGCCATAAACATTCCCACTCTGACCAACAAAGCTTTCATTATACATATTCGGATAGGGATTGGGAGCACTATAACCACCATACGGACCGAGATTCAGATTTTGCATATTTAAAATTTGATTGGAAGTACCATAACCCCCGTACAGACCATTTGTACCCATGAAATCACTATACCCAACATGGTTTGCACCATGCCCTCCCATGTTGGGTTGATCATTACCGATTTCACCATTGGCAACATGGTTTGCACCATGCCCTCACATGTTGCCAAAGGTGGAATCGGCAATGATCAACCCAACATATAAGGGGTTCATGTCTTGTTATTATCGGAATTCGATCAATTGTAGAGATCAATGATTTTTTAGCTTATGAAATTAAATGGGAAGCAAAAATAAATGGAAATAAAAGAAAATTATGCGAAACTATGGAAATAAACTAAGACTATGATGAACTATGAAAACTAAATGCAAGTATTTCGTATGCCTCGTGCGTATGCCCAATGGAAATTGTAAGAAATAAGTAAAACAAGCAATAAAAAGCAAAGAAACAACAAGGTACAAGCAAATTAACCTAAGGTACAACTATGCACGCATGATCATAAAATTCAAAATAATACAAATTAACAAAAATCAAAAGCACCAATAGAAAGACCAATTAAAGTTGACGTGAAAGTTTAAATCTTTGAAAGGTGTTATGCATTGTCAGAAATCTTGTGTGATTTATCTATCATGTGTGACTCTCTTTAGAACTTGTTTTGGTCGTATTACTAGTGCCCTAAAGACTTGAAAATGATTAGAAAATTTTTTGAAAACCCAATTTTGGTCGTATCCTTAAATAAATCTACTAAATAAAAAATACCTATTTATTCCTATTGAGCTTTTTATTCTCATTTCTTGTTAGCCACAAGCTCATTTTAAGCTCTCAAATTTTTTGTGAGAGTTAATCTTTTTTCTTTTTTTACGTTGGTTAAATTGAGTGGATTGATTCTAGGTGTAGGGGTTTATTTTCTTTTAAGGGGCGTCAAAGTTCTTTAAAAATATGAACTTTGACGATAAGAGTCTAAAAGTATATTTTATAAAGTCTGTGTTTATTTCTAGTATAGTTAATAAGGAACATTGTAAAAAGTTTCAAAATAATTATAATATACTAGTGGTTTCTAGGATATGGCCAATGAACCTCACTCATCAATTCAAAACAAAAAGTAATTTTCAAGTTAGAAAAAGCTTATTTTATAAAGGCTTAAGTTTTATAAGATTTTTTTTTCTTTGGGTTGGGGTGAAGCATAAAAAGTCTCAAGTTTTAATAGAGTAGATAATTGTGGTATTTTTTATACGTTTGTTTAAATTATAGTCACTTATCCGAATATTCCGCACCTTACCAAAGAGCATACATTACAACCTTAAATTAAGACCTACTATGATTCTTGTCTTTTTTACATACCAAGTTTTGGAGAGATACACGATTTAAAAATCTTATTAGGGTGCATGCATTGATATGATTTTTAGAGTATACACGTCCTATCTTATATACTTGTGTGAATGAGCGAAAAACTTATCCATGTGAGAATCATAAATCGAACAAGAAGAATAAAGGTAAAAAGGGTGTAATGGTAAGTTTCTTGTTAGTGCGTTTATACTTTAAAGTATGTTGTTATAGCAACCACATCAATATCACATTTTTCATGTCCATATGTGTGTCTATTTCTATGTTTTCTTATTCTGTTGCTTCGAGGATGAATAAACCTCTAAATTTATGAGAGTTGATAACACGATTTTCACGATATATTGTGACTTATTTAGTTATGTTTTATCCTCCGATTGTGCATATATAATGTCTTCTAGCTTTTTTTATATTACTTATACGTTATTACATGTTTGATATGCTTTTTTTTTTTTTTTTTTTTGTAGGATTTTTGAAACTTATTTGGGTTCAAAAGAGTACAAGAATGATAATAATAGAAAAATGGAGCAAGTCTAAGGGAATGAAGAATCCACTGGGCCACAACCATAGCCAGCCCATGCAGCCCACGAGTCAACGGAGCGTAGAGAATTATTATCGACCCCATTAGCAGTCGATAGTGATGTCCCTAATGCGTATCAATTTCACGGCAATGATTAGCGACTAGAGTAGCGATTAATATTTGCACCATTACTGTGTATTGTGTTTACGACGACCATTATCGACCCCATTAGTGGTTGACAGTGTGGTCGCTAATGGGTCAGAGACGTTACAAAATGGCTCTAAATCTGAGTTAATGGCTGAGACTTGTTTTCAAACTATAAAATGTGTCCCAAAAGTTGTCTAGAGAGATGACTGTCTATCATAAAATATATCCACCATAGATAATAGAACATTATGAGATTGAGAGATTCTAAGAGGAAATTTGGAGAAGAAACACCATGAAACAAGACGATTAAAAGATCCACATGCTTCAAGGGTTTAATCTCCCTTTATATTTAATTATGCAAACTAAGTGTTTAATAAAACGCTTGATTATGTTTAAAAGAATGTCTAGCTAATTTCCCTTTATTCTGGGGTTTGGTATGAATAATGTTTGATAATTCCTTTGATTTCAAGTGTGATCATTTTGTTTGTTTTCTTTTTTAGATTATATTGGTTCAAAAATGCATGAAAACTATTTGTATTTTTAAAAGTTGCGATTACTTAATAGTCTATCAAAACAAATACTTTGATAAATCATAATTTGAGGGATGAGGTTTATCAATAGGCTTTTAAACAAGAAACACTCTAATCAATAAAAACGAGAGGTTTGCGATTAGTAGTGAAGTCGTAAGATCTTTAAAACCTTTTGAAGTTCTAAGTATGATTCAAACAGACACGTTGTTTCATAATTAGAATCAACGATTTAATCACTTTGAGTGAAAGATTAAACTAAAATTGTGATTTACATATAAGCGAATTGAATCACAATATATTTGATAGATTGAAAAGGATGAACATTATGAAATTATTACAATTCCGAACCCCAGAATATTTCTTAACACTTGAGATTCTAAGTTTCACAAATTACTTTCTTAGTTAATACTTTTAATCAGTTATATTTGTTATTTGTAATTACACAACCTAAATCTATTTCCTATCGTTTAGATAAAAATCCATTATCAACATTATATTATTTATTAATATTAAATCGTCGCATGGTCCTTGTGGGATTCGGCCTTATTCCTTTTATACACATTTACACCATACACTTAAAGTTAGGTTGACTAGAAGAACGAACAAGTTTTTATAAGTCGAACAAGTCTCTAGTTAAAATGAGTCCTGGTCATTAATATGTTGGTACCACTAGTGCAGAAACTTCATACCCAGAACGGTAATTCTGCCTATCCAGAACGCTTTATGTACCTTCTGTAGTGACATAGTTCTAGAAAGTCTGTACTTTCCAAAATGCCTTTTTTTACCCTTCTGGATTAGCACACTTTCAAGAAAGGTAAAAGAAATGCGTTCTAGAAAATGAATTTTTTGTTCTAGAACGGTGTCATCCCATGTTGTTCTGCCACTTTTCAAAACGTCTTTTCGAAAATACCCTTCTAGTATGTGACACTTTCTATAACGGTATTTTCAACAAGACGTTTTGGAAAGTGATACTTTCCAGAATGGTATTTTATAAAATAATGATCTGGAAAGTGTCACATACCAGAACGATATTTAGAAAAGACGTTCTGGAAAGTCCATTTTCTAGAACGAATTATAAAAATCCATTCTGAAAGTCTACTTTCTATAAACGGTTTTACAAAAGTTACCTTCTAGAAAGTTTAAAAATTTTTAAAAAATTAAATGAAAGCAGGAATACACCAAAATCACTAATAATAAATATTGTGATTATATTAATTATATCACCAAAACTTACACAAAAAATCAATAAAATCTAAGACACAACAAACTAAAACTAATATTAATACAATAATATTTTATGTTCTACAGTAATAGTTAATATGAGATGGACATGCGTTATGAAAAACACAATCAAAGTCTATTCAAATGCAGTCCATTTGAAACGAAAAGTGTATAATTTAAGTAAAATCAAGAAAACGCTTAATATATGAAGTTGGGCAGCTTGTTCTTCAAGGTTTTTGTTGTATTTCCATCACCATCTTAGTAGTTGTTGGATTGATTCTCTTATTTCATTCAATTCAGCTTCATTCCCAGATGAGCTCGGCTGGGAATTATACAAATTGCACTTCCGCAGGAACAAATGATAATGATCAATAAAACTGACTTCTGCTCAGGGAATCAAAAGATACGAATAAGTAAAACATGAAAAAGGTGAAGGGGTGGGAGGAAGAATAGAACCTGCCAAAGCTTATCTCTAAAAGAAGCTAGGTTAATAAGACAATCCCCACGTTCCGAATGATAGTAGACATCCCTTTTTGAGGTCGTTGTGTTGCTGAGTATATCATCGGCCTGCATAGCATGTAGCAAAGTATGAATTTTGGTCCTAAGCGGCGTCCTCAGCATTTTAATTATTGTCAAAACTCTCATAAATACCAAAATTGATAATTTAACTAAGGACAAAATGGTCAATGACTAAAATTGCTACAATTGAACCTTATTTATGGGGGATAGAGGGTGATGCATAAGAATAATGCAACTATAAAATATTCAATAACCCGATAATTTTACAATACACGTAATGTCAATTTGAACATTATTAGGTGCTCCAGATGCACTACTGCCATTAAAACAAAGAGCTAGTCAGAAAATTAAATTTAGTAAACATTACAAAAATAAAAATAAAACTGCAAACATACATATCATCAGTGCAAAAAATGCATCTCCGCATCGTTAGAGCAATCAGCAATCAACCCTTCAAATGATGGGTCCAAACATTCGTCATTGGACGGAGACGTGTCTTCTGTTAACAATAGAATTTTTTATCAATCACGAGTCATCCATAAATGAAATTAATTTCCATCTATTTCGAAAAAATATATATGTTCTGCAGGAAACAGAACCTGTGAATCTAGAAACCCACGGAGACATTTCAGAGATAACATCCTCAAGAGATTCTTGTGTCTCCTAAACATAAAGCCAGAAGCACATTTAGTGGCTTATGTTAAAAAGAAGTGATTCATCAGCGCAAAGAGGAGCATCAAGAACTTCAGACTCAAACTGTAGCATCTGACACCTTTTAACTTGAGACGAAGGCTCTTTATGTTGCTCTAACTCTTTCCCCGTAACTTCTGCAGTTAGTTTACAATAATAAATAAATAAAAGGAAACACACAAATGAGCAGCTTTTTGCTTAGAATAAGTCTTTTGGGCCTTTTTATGCAAGTTCATTATTCATACAAATGTTTGACGTGCATATAAAAAAAATGACGAATTCCAAATTGCTTGCACGAGTTATTAACTAAGATTTTACTGCTAAGTTGATTGAGTCATTTTCAAGCAATGAAACTAATAAAGTACTACCATCCAAATAAGAAGATAATGAAATAAATTAACTGTAATTAGAAACGGGCAAAGATAGTGTTAGTCTAAGCATACCGTTGTTGGTAACATGGTAAGCTAAATCTCCACAAGCTTAAACCATCAAAAATGACGTTTCGAAGCAAAACGAATTGAGAATACTGAAAATGCCTTTAGTGTGCATGACTTTCCAAAATGTACATTATATATACAGCAGATCAATTGCTAAGAATTTCTGGTCAGATAATTAAAAATGGATTTAATAATTAACTAGTCTTCAATAGGAAAAAAAAGGTACAATTGTTTGCTAGAACCGATGCTTCATATGAGGTTCCAAATTAAATTGATTCAAAAATAAAATAAGAATACGGAGACCCTAAATAACACTGACTGACAAATCTATGAAATTGAGGAACCAATACCTCTCGATGTCTTCATAGCAATCATTTTTCATTTGCTGAATCTCTATGTCCTATTAAAAAGTTGATTAAATAAAAAAATAAATAAAAGAATAGGGTTTCAATCAATTATATGTAAAATTACAATAGCCTTTTACATCTCTTTTTTTAAGAAGAAATAAAGGAAAAATTAATATACTTACAAAAATTGGTACTCGGGACTTCTTAGCCTGAACTTCAAACAGTAAAAACATAATAAAACAATTATCTGAAATAATTTTACACAATTCAAGTTAATTAAAAGCATGGTTTCAATTCAATTTGGTTGGAAAAATTCGATTTCTGCTCCAAAATTTGGGGATTTTGATCTAATAGTCAAAAATGAACATAATATGCGGAATTAAAAAACCATCAAATTGATATAGATTCCAGACATCAATTAACAACCGACCAATTGATATAAACATTTAGTTGATTCGAATATTCGATTTCAGGTCAATTGTGTGTGTGTGTATGTGCGCGCGCGAGCGCGCAGTCGAAGGGGAAAGGGGTTGGGGATTTAGGAGACAATGACAAGAAAACTAGAAAAAGGGCCGGCTACAAATATACACTTGATATTTAACCTAATAACAAAAAAAAACTTTCAAAATTGTAAAAAGCACCACCAAGGTTTTATCATCTTACATTTACCCATTCAAAGACAAAAAGAACATTTCCAAAACCCCTTAGCTTTAAAACCGAATCAAACTTCAAGAGTATTTTTTGTATTTTGAAAGTTGGGTTATTTTGTAATCAAGTCAAAACATCAAGGGTTATTTTCGCAATTATCCCTAGAAAGATGAAGTCAAGAAAATATCAATCAAATTTTCATCAATACTGATAGAACAAAGACAAAAACTAAACATGCCCAACACAACCAAGCCGTGTGCTATAATCAGTAACAGACAGATTAACACTCAGAAAATAGATCGCAAACAAGCACGGATGACTTGGGATTCAAAAAGATAAAAGCTTGAGCATCATTTGACATTTAGCACTTTCTGGTCTACAGAGCTAAAATGGAAAATGCAGAGAAAAAAGGCATACCCGTCAGCACGGCCACACTGGCCTAGGCGTGATGAGATAGCAACTAATAAACGACCACCGCCAAATTGTTCCTCGATATGCGCATCTATTTTACGCTCCTCCTGTCACGTCTCTATTTTTCTTTTGACATGATTGCTCTTCTTTGCCTCTTCGGCAGTAGCAGCAACAACCTCTGTCTCCTAAGGTCCAAAGAATAATTAACAAAATACATTTAGAACTAATTTTCATATACAGAAAATTAGTTTAGACAACGAAGTTTTTCGTGGTTTTGGAAATAAAGGTTCATTTGGCTTGATATTATCGGAATTCAATTCGATTGAGGAATCAATGTGTTTCAAGCTTTGAAAAGTGAAGGAAAATAAAAAAATAAGCAATTAAACTAACTAAACTAAGCTAAGAAATGAAATTTCAAATTGGTCGGATGCCTCTTCGTGTGCCTCGAATTGAAAATACAAAGCAATAATGAAAATAAGCAAGAACAAGCAATGTTTCACCAAGTACAAACATTAAAGCTCAAGGTACAACCATGCTTGCATGAACATAAATCCTAAATAATGAAAATTAGCAAAATTGAAAGCATCAATAGATAGAGCAATGAAAGTTGACGTCAAAGTTTAAATCTTTTTGAAAAAAAAACAAGAAACGAAGAGTAGATCTAGGATTTAAACTAAAACTATGCATGAAAATTTAATTCAGATTAAAGCACATGAAATACTTAAAATAAAAACGATCCAAGACTCGATCTATGATCTAGACCTGTCACTCATCTAGATTCCATAGCCAATTCATAAGATCTAACAAGAAATCAAGGTGCTAAGACAAAAAGAATAATATGAAGAACAAACATGAAATTAAAAGAAAGCTTACTTGAATTAAAAAGAGAATCCAAAAGATTGAATGAATTTACAATCAAGACTAAAAATCCAAGGGAATACTTGAATTCTTCTCGAGCTTACAAACCCAAGGAAATACTTAAAAATAAATTTAGAGAGAGAAAATAAGTCCCAAACCCAAGCTTGGGTTGGGAGGAGGTGAGATATTTTACAAAAATGTGAGAAGTCTCCTATTTATACTAATTTAATTGGGTTTAAATGGGTCAAATTAGCCAAAAAGACTTCAAATCACCGGTTTTGACCAAAATTGACCCGTGTTGACCTTTCTAGCCACTTGGATAGCCTTTTAGCACATTTTGGCTCAATTTTGGGCGAGATGACTCAGACACTGGGTAACCCAGTGTCGGCAGTTGGGAGGCTGGGTGTGGGCATGGCGAAGGCTAGCGAGCGTTGGCAAGTGCCTTGGCGAGCATGTTGGCAAGAGGAGTGGCGAACGCCAGCGCTGGGCGCGCGCAGGCGCTAGGCTGATGCGCGGTAGCTGTGCTGGGCGCTGCTCGGACACTAGGTAACCCAGTGTCCGTTATGTACCCAGTGTCCGTTATGTACCCAGTGTCGACAGTTTGGTGATTCGTACGTGTTTGATACGAACCTGTACATAATCGAGTCTTGTTTGAGTCTTTTTATTCTCTTTTCCGGGTTGTGATAAGGTTAAATTGCATTATTTTACATTCTTGCTTAACTTACCGACTTGTTGATCACTAATCAGTTGGAATGAGAGTAATTCTTTATTTTCTCATAAATCTAGAGTGTCCGATGGATCCAAAGGACAAAATAGAAGAAGCAACGCTCAAAAGTAGCCCAAAGGACACTCATCCGATAGGACAGTGTGTATCTCCGATCGGACTGACTGGTGAAGCGCACACCGGCCGGACAAACTGGCACACCGATCGAAGCCATGGACAGAATCCCTCGTCCGATCGGACAATACCAACGTCCGATCGTACATGTACATTACGCATGCAGAATTTTTGGAAATCTTCAGTTACGAAATTGCTTGAGTCTTTTAAAACTGAGAAGGGAGGCTAGGGTTCGGCATCATTCAGTAGAGGAGACTTGGGAGAGGCTAGAGAAGCCATCAAACACTTCAAAGGTAGAGATATTTGACACATCTCTCATACCTCTAGCATAAGCCCTTATGGCACATAGAGCGGTTCGATTAGTCCCAGCCATCGTTCGTCGCTGGAATTCCGGGTTCGTGATAAGCTTGGGATTCTAACTCAACTCTCAGAGTAAGCTAATTCATCATCATTTCTCGTTGAAAGTAGTTTCAGCAATTAGTAATCTCTACACTCGTAATCTTGTAGTGATCGTAGTTAGCTTAATTTAGATATTGTTATGAATCATTTGGTGAACATATTGGATGGTATTTTGTTGATGGTTTGCTGAATTATTGGTGATTCGAATTCATTACTATTGAATTTTTGGTTATTGATGTTTGGTTGAACAATTGTTATTAAATTGTGGATGATAGTATGATTAATTTAGTTACATATCTTGCAGCGTTTTAGTATTCAAATTTTTTTGAATCTTGAATGAATATTGAGCATGATTAGCATAGAGTAATGATCTCGTAATTTGCATAGTGATAGAATCGATAGCGTTCTTTGCTTATTGAAGGCATTCGATTATTAGTTGGTTATTGATTGTGCATGATTAGTAGCAAGTGAATTTACAACATTTAGCATGATATGCGGTAGCTCGTAATTGAATTTGGTAAATTAATTTTCTTATAACTTGTCGAGAGGTTGACACTCTCGAGACAAGAAGAGTCCAAGTTGAATTTGTTTAAGCTGAATCCTTTTCAAAACCCAAATTGATCGCGTGTTTTAGAAATAGAAATTGTGATATTACTATAATAATCTTCATTAATTCCGATTTCCATTCCTCGAGAGATCGACCCGAGTTAACTTGCCAGTCTACAAGTGACCCCATTCTCTTGCGGGCGAACTTAAACCCCTTTCAAGTGTAGACGCGTATTGGTTAACCGGATTTTATTTTGAAAGGAATATAAAAGTTCGGCTCAAGATTTAGCGCCATTGCTGGGGAATGGCAAAGGTGTTAATGATGTTTATTTGTGTTAATGCTTTCGTGTCGATAATTATATAATGTTTTTGGTTTGCCTCTCAGTGCGGTGATTTGTTTGTTGTTGATGCAAGGTCGACGAAGCCTTAGAGGAGAATTGACCCCATTCATCAATAGCATCGAGCGAGTGAAAAGACCGAGACAACTGTTTCCTTCCACCGAAAGGAATCCATTGGAGACTAATTTAACCAGCATGGCGAACAATCTACCTCTTGGAGGTCGTGAGAATGGAAGAAGAGGAGGAATGAATGGTGGGGGAGGGAGAGGACGAAACAACCAAACCCCTCCTCGCGATTATCCATACGGCGTGCCACCAATTGATGACATGCAAGAGCAACTGAATAACAACGAGGACGAAAACCTACGAAATCCACCTCTGATTCACGATGAAGAACCAAGAGAGATGGCCAACGCAAACAACGGGGAGCACCTACATAGGAATGACCTTTAAATCATGATGCAAGAGAACCCTACTTACCAACAACCTCCTCAATGTCTCCGAAATCGCGAAGAGGCTCGAGCTTACAACGCTCGAGCAAATCAGGAGTACGAACACAATAATGATGGTAATGGCGGGCCCCAGCCCCAAAATAACCAATGAAACCACCAAGGACTCGTGAACTTCGAGCAAGATTGGAACCACAATCATAATAGGAGGGAGGGACGAATGTACAACACTTGGAAAAGAGAGAATTTCCGCAATGATGTATATGATGATCATGGGAATTTCAAGGAGGAGCGTAATTATGGGTACTAAGAAGATTATGGGGAGGAAAGAAATTTCGGCGCGCGACCTAACTTTGGAGGAAGACGAGGGCATCGGTACCCTAATGAACGCCGCCAAGGAGACCTCCTATACCCAACAATAGGCCCATACAGTAGCGCAATAGTCTTAGGCCCCGCGGCAAGAGACTATGACTTGAAGGCAGGCAGCGTGAACTAACTACCTACTTTCCACGACTTGCCAAATGAAGATCCTTTGAATTTCATTCGAGAGTTTTACCTTGTGGTGGGCAGAATTCCAGCCCTTGGAATCCATGAAGATCAATTAAGAATGAAGTGTTTTCCGACCACCTTGAAGGTTAAGGCGAAACATTGGCTTCTGTCATTGCAACCCAATTCCTTGACTAATTGGTAAATGGTGTACAAGAAGTTTGTGAGTAGGTTCTATTCAGCTCAAACGACGGACAAACTGCGAAGAGAGATCACTAACTTTGAGCAAATGGACGGAGAATCGTTCTATGAAGCATGGGAACAATACAAGGGACTTTTGCAAAAATGTTCGCACCACACCAACATCGCGGAGATGGTGAACAATTACTTTCATGAAGGATTATTTCCTATTTACAAACAACAAGTGGAGGTAAAAGCCGGAGATTTTGGAGAGTTAACCGCTGCGGAAGCTTGGGAATTATTTGAACTTATGATCGAAAAATCACAACAAACAAGTTTCCGACCAAGGAAGTACAAAGTCCAAGGAACCTATACTCCTAGAAATGAATCAAGCCAAATTGAGGATTTAACCAAACAAGTCTCGTTGTTGACAAGCAAAATGAAAAGAGAGGAAGAACCATCGACACCTCCACCCAAGATGTGCGAAAAATGCGGAGCGGTAGGGCATGAAGCTGATACGTGTAAAGTGGTATTCGATGACGAAGAGGATGAAGAAGTGAATACCATCCAAAATTATCAACCCAATAAAAAGTATGAGAAGATATTCGTCGGACAGTACAACTCAAGTTCAAGCTATGTTCCCAATAGCTCGTATTACGTGCCAAGTTCTAAGCAATCGGATCCACGACCGCCCCCGAATAAAAATCAAGGAGAAACAAGTGGCTTCAACTCTTATCAGAATAAGGGGCAAGGAAACTACCAACAATATACACTGCAATATAGCCAACACGCACCACAACAACAATATCAACATGCACCATAGCAACAATACCAGCAAGCTCCACAGCCACAGCAAATGCCACTGCCGATCAACCCCGACGAAGAGCTAATACTATGGCGTCAGCAGCAAGAGTACGAAACTTTACGAGACCGGGAAGAAATGCTTCGTACAATTGAGGAAGGCAAGCAGATGAGGAAACAATTATAAAAGCTAGAGATGATGATAGGTCAACTCTCAGCTTCTATGGCAAAGAATGCAAGTGATCCGGGTAAGTTACTCAGCCAACCCGAACAATTGATGGCAGTGCATGTGTTACGTGGACGAAAGAAGGTTGATAACGGGATACGAGAAATCAAGTGGGAAGAATCCGATAACGAGCCAAGTTTGGATAGAAAAGACAAAGGAGAGTCTAGTTCGAATGGTGAGAAAGGAACAGTGGGGAGCATCCACAAATCACGTAACCTATATGTTCCAGGCTCGTTAATTGGAGCTTTTCATCAGAAACGTGTTGAAAAACAAATAAAAAGAACGCAGCCGATGATCTATCCGATCAGACTAAGTAGATGACCGATCAGACTGGAGTACAGGAAGGTTTGTCCGATTGAAATGATCCAGGGTGCGATCGAAGTAGAGAACATGAGACCTCTTCCGATCGGAACGATCCGGAGTCCGGTCGGAGTGTAGGATAGAAGTTTTCATCCAATCGGTCGAGTAAGACTGACCGATCGGAAGAGAGGACTATGGAAGAAAAAACAAGACCACAAAAAGTCATAATAGACGCCGTACCATTTCCTAATCGTCTCAAGCCAGCAAGGGAGAGCAAAAAGTTCATGGACCTTTACAACATGCTGAAAGATGTGAACGTGAACCTCCCACTATTCGACGTAATTAGAGCAATGCCGGCGTACATCAAGTTTTTCAAGGAGCTTGAGACAAAGGAAAGGAAGATGGAAGGAAATGAACGAGTGATATTATCCAAGGAAGTGAGCACAATATGCCATCAAACGTTGCCACCGAAGACAAAAGACCCAGGGAGTTTCTGCATTACGATAACCCTTGGAGATGGGCAAAAAGCACGTGGAATGCTTGACCTAGGGGCGGGGATCAATTTGATGCCCTATGCCCTGTACAAGCAATTCAACCTTGGAAGAATGAAGGCAACGAGTTTACGGCTTCAATTTGCGGATCGTTCATTAAGATATCCTTTGGGAGTGGTTGAGGACGTTCTAGTGGAGGTCGGGTCATTGGTAGTCCCTGTAGACTTTGTCATATTGGATGTTGGGGAAGTAGATGAGTCAAGCAAAGAGCATACCATCCTTTTGTGTAGACCCTTCATGGAAACATCACAAACTTTGATCAATGTTGGACGGGGAAAAATGACATTCTCCGTATTTGGTGAATCAGTGACGTTCTCGCTTAAAGATATTCAGAAAATTCCATCACCTATGATTGGTCTGAATTGTTCATACCTCGACTCCTTGGATCAATGTGTGAGCGAGTTATTTGGTGTTGTACCAATAGATAACTATGACGTCGAGGACGACGAATTTGTTTCAAATGTGGAGGGAGTGGTCACCCTTTTCGAAATCAAGGAGGAGCTCATGGTCGAACCACCTATTTGGCCCACATTAGAGCCCAAGATGGAGCTGAAACCACTTCCGAGCCATCTCAAATATGTGTTTCTCCAGTCCAACTAGAGAAAACCCGTAATCATCTTCGCGGAGTTAGCTGAGCATGAAGAGAGAGAACTAGTCGATGTTCTCAAGAAATACAAGCAAGCAATAGGATGGAGTATCGGTGATATTAGAGGGATAAGTCCGGTCACGTGCATGCACCGAATCGATCTAGAAGAAGAATTTAAACCGGTACGAGAAGGGCAGAGACGTTTGAACCCTACGCTGAAGGAGGTAGTCAAGGAGGGGATTTTCAAGTTAATCGACGAAGGAATCATATATCCCGTCTCCGATAGCAAGTGGGCTAGATTAGTACATGTTGTTCCAAAGCAGGGAGGCATCACGATCTTGGAAAATGAAAAGGGAGAAATCGTCCCAACACGCTTAACCACCGGGTGGCGCATGTGCATTGACTACCAAAGCTCAATGCGGCGACAAGGAAAGATCACTTTCCACTCTCATTCATGGACCAATTGCTCGAGAAACTGGCAGGGCATGAGTATTATTGCTTTCTGGATGGCCTTTGTGGGTATTACCAAATCGTGATAGCTCCGAAGGATCAAAAGAAACACATTCATGGGCCCCTTTGGCACGTTTGCTTACCGGAGAATGCCCTTTGGCTTATGCAACGCCCCAGCAACCTTCCAGAGATGTAACCATTTTCACCGAATTAATCGACGACTTTCTCGAAGTCTTCATGAACGACTTCTCGGTATTTGGCTCTTCCTTTTCTCATTGTTTGAATAATCTAACAAAAGTACTTGAGAGATGTGTTGAGTCTTATTTGACCTTGAGTTGGGAAAAGTTTGATTTTATGGTGAAAAGTGGAATTGTGTTGGGTCATGTGGTGTCGAGTAAAGGGTTGGAAGTCGATAAGGCTAAAATTGATGTTATTGAAACTCTTCCACCCCCTAAAGATGTCAAAGGAGTTAGAGGTTTTTTGGGACATGCAGGATTTTATAGACATTTCATAAAAGACTTTTCAAAAATTTGTCGCCCGTTGTGTAAATTGCTTGGAAAAGACGTGCCTTTTGAGTTTGATCACTAGTGCAGAAACAGCTTTTAAGAACGCCTGTTTCTGCAAATCCAGAACGCCTTGCTAAGGTGTTCTGTATGGAGCTGTTCTCGAAAGTCTGACAATCAAGAACGCCCTGCTGAGGAGTTCTTGATTTCCAGACTTTCAAGAACGGTTTTCAGAGACGTTCTGAAAAATATTTCAGCCGTTCTAGAAAGTCGGTTTTACAGGTTTCGCCCGTTCTGGAAAATAACTTTCCAGAACGTCCTTCATTATGACGTTCTGGAAAGTATACTTTCCCGAACGTCCCTTTTTAAGGCGTTCTCGAAAGTATACTTTCCAGAACGCCTCGAAAAATAGGCGTTTTGGAAAGTATTCTTTCCAGAACGTCTCTAAAAACAGGCGTTCTGGAAAATGTACTTTGTAGAACGAGTTTTTAAATAACCGTTCTGAAAAGTAGTAAAAAATTAAAAAAAGATTAAATGAAAGAAGGTGCCAACAAATACATCAAATTTCATTTTGGATTCATTTTTCCAGGCCTGCTCATATATATTATAATTTTATTACCTATTTAAATCACAAAACACATGTCGTTTATATAATCCCAAGATCAAACAACACATGTCATTAATCACAATAATACACAATCACCATAAGATGTCAATACAAACAACACAAGTATCCAAAACTAAGGTTTATAGTATTTAGGCAAATATACTACTTTTTAATCAAGAACCTTCAAACTATGTACAAACAAGAAGTGTGAAAAGTATTTACAAAACTAAGGTTTATAGTATTTAGGCAAATATACTACTTTTTAATCAGGAACCCTCAAACTATGTACAAACCAGAAGTGTGAAAAGTGTTTACAAAACTAAGGTTTATAGTATTTAGGCAAAGTTTTTTTTAAATAATCATTAAACTCTCCATCCTGATTCCTAAGGATGTGTCTGGCATCAAAAGAAGAATAACTAAAAGAACCACAAATAAGCAAAAATAAATGACACGAAAGACAAATCGCAACATACGCAGAGTAAGGGTTCCAGAGTCAGCAAGGGCGTCGCTGAGCAGAACACCAATTATGTTCATTTTATTTTCGTTAGCGAACCACGTCGTGTAGTGATTTATGCCTATGAAATCGAACGAGCCCTTCACCTGAGCTGACTGAGCCGGTGAAAAACTAGGCAGCCGGCTTGAAATTCTGTCTCTCATTGACTTTGGATAGTCCCCAACAATTAGAGACTCAATAAACCTGAATTAATTAATTAATTAATTCCAAAATAAGTTTTAGAAAAACAACAACAAAAAAAACCTTAATAAAAACAAAAATCATTACCAGCCCAAGTTAAAATCTATTGCTCTTTGTGCTGCTTGAATATCGGTGAGTTTGTTGCCAGTTCGTACCAAAAGGAATCCAATGATATCCCGATTGATCCTCATTGTTTTGGCTGAAATAAACAAGATTTAGATATAATTATCGACTCATGACATGATTCATTATAATAAGAGGTGATTGCAAGAACTCCTGCTTAGAATAAGTGATTTCCATTCAATTTTCTTACATATTTATACACAAAGTTATAATTGTTTAATAAAGAATCTCATTAGTGATTTTATTTTCATTATTACACTCACATATTTCCTTATTAGGTTACCGTTTATACTAACCTTGTATTTCTTCTTATAAATATCCACCACGGTCGCATGTGAAAGAAGAAAAATATGAGCGACTATATACGGCTTGGTTGCCGAGTTTCCGGCCCTGCAAAACAGACGAAGGAGGATCAAACACCGGCCCGGGGCCTGAAGCCCGACATCATATCCTTGAACAGAAATGGTATGTGGCTCGTTGAATGTGATCCAGTGTTTCACCCTATCGCCAAATTCTTTAAAGCACGTTTCGGCGTATGTTGCAAAGTCGTTTCTGTTAAATCGAGTTTTATATTTTACTATTGAGTACTTAAAATAAAGATGTACGTAAGTGTAAGATATGATCAATTATTACATGCTTTGAGGGCTCAGCCATCCGGTATATCTATCTTCGAGGCTTTGAGGGAGGTCCCAATGGAAGAGTGTCACATATGGCTCGATCCCTAGACACATTGTTACTCGTTATCGTCTAAAAACTATAAATAGTACAAATTATTTTAGAAAACTAATAAAAAAAATAGCCATGAGATTAATAATAATTAAAACCTTAAATCCTATAAATTATTTTATGAGACAAGTTTCATGGAAGCTGTTACCTTGGGCTAGGAATGCATTGATGAGATTATTGTAATGATCAATTCCATCTTGATTTATTTCCCCTGTTCCATCTGATAAACAGAAATATGATATTGATAAGTTCTTACATATTTATTTAATTCTTATTTTATTTTTCATGCTGAATATTAGTGGAGAAGCTAATTACTAGGATAAATTCTGGACCAAGAAATTGAGAATCTGTAGGCATCCATTCCCATATCTTTCATTAGCTGTACATCTTCCTGAAAAATATAAAATAAAAATAAGTAAATAAAATTTAAATTAATATTTTTTTATATGTTTAGTAAATTTATAATGTTTTTCCATAATTACTGAATTTCGAAATCTCTTTGGCCTAAAATTTATAATAGACTTACAGGATAGAGGTGGTACTGATTATTTGCGACATCGACATTGCTAAAGTCAACTACTTTTCCTGGGTCAACCATATGTTCAACAATAAATAATGAGATAAATGATACATTTTTTTTTCATATAAAAATAATTTGCATCTGAGATTTTCGAGTCTAATATTTATATTTTTTTTGTAGTTACTGATTAATTATAAAATGACTTTTACCAAAGGAATGAGCAAATTTGTCCCAGATTGTTGGACCCCTTCCACCCTCCTTAACAGCTCCTTCATACTGAAAATATAACCAAACACAATTATAATTAATTCTAAAATTAAAAAAAGAAGTTAAAAAGGATAAATTAAAAATAAAAATCGAGAGGAGGAATCTATATAAAGTTGCTAAACCAATCCCTTCCCCGAGGCTGTGGACATGCCCACACACAAACAATGCTGCAGCTGCGTTTAGTACCTAAAATAACATAGCATACTCTTTTTAACATGCGGATAGCTAGGATTTATTTATGTTCCCGGAAAACGAGAAAATGTTTTAAATAACATACAAATGCATATGCAATGGCCCCTCTCTCTCTCCGGACAACACGCGCATTAGTACCTCCGCATTATATTTCGGGCCTCCGCCTTTCAAATCAGCTAATTCGCAGCGAGGAATGCCAAAATACACTGTGAGGGAACGCAATCAACATAAACTTTAACAAATGCTTAACCATAAAAGAGATATGAAGATTCTTCTTACGTGGATCAAAGGAGAATTTCTCAATCCTTTCAGGTGTAACGTCAAGAACAACATCGGGCCCTGATAAAACCAAGATCTCGATTTCATGAGAAACAAGACAAAAACGAAGAAAGCAAGAAGAAGGTAAGATATACACTCTAATTAATAAGACGGTGAACATTACCAAGTGGGCTCATTTCGTCTAAGCCCTCAGAATGAACAACCAATGCTCCTTTCATTCCATAACGTTGTAGCGCTTTAGCCATCTTATTGAACTTTTTTTTTTTTGAAGATTATGATTTAAAAAGAAAAGAAAAATACTCTATCAAAAATCGGTCAATAATATTATTTGAAGGCGGAAACTTACCATGTCTTCTTTAAAGACCCCAACCACGGAGAAAGGTACACGGGCCGGATTGAGCATGGGACCGAGGATGTTAAACACAGACTTGACCCTGAGCTTTTGCCTCACGGGAGCAAAGGTCTTCATCGCTGGATGATAGTTAGGTGACATCATAAACCCGATTCCCACTTCTTCCACGCATGCCCTCACTCCCTAATTTGAGGGCAAATGTACTATCATTTCAATGTCCATGAATACATACATTTTTTTTCTAAATAACCCAAATATTTCTCAATTCTATGCACATTGGATTTATAATTTACCAAGGACTCACCTCAGGCTCGACATCAATGGCCACTCCCAACGCTTCCAAAACATTGGCGCTGCCACAAGCTGACGAACTCGATCTATTCCCTTGCTGTCATGAACAGAAAAAAGTGGTATAAGGAAATATATATTAGCATTAACATATGAAATCAAAGTGTCACAAATATCTAAACTTTACATTTTTATTCTTTTAAAATTGATAAACACAACTTAAACCTTAGCAACTTTAGCGCCACAAGCAGCTGCAAGAATTGCAGCACCGGTCGAGATATTCACGGTGTTGGCGCCATCTCCGCCAGTCCCCACTATATCCACCGCATTTTCTAAACCTTCAACCAGTTTACAGAATTTTATCATAGCCCTGGCCATACCCACAATCTACATTTGCAATGAACAATAAAATTTGATGAACATATCAATAAAATCCAACTTATAAAGCATATATTGCAACAAAATAAATTTTTTTAAAAAATGCATTACTTCTTCATAGGTAATTAAACTTAACCTCAGGATTATGTTTGTAATTAGCCCTCAAAAGAATACACTTACCCAACCCGTCAAAAGAAAAATTGCCATCATATCAAATCAAATTCACCAACTTGAGAAAGCACACTAGATTCCACATAACAAGATAAGAACCTGCAATGGGAAAAGGATATAAATCACAAAAAATTAAAAAAAAGGAAATTACCAAAACCACCCCTCAACTTTTCAGAATTTTACAAATAGCCAAATTTTTGTATGCCAATTTGTAATATTCAGAAAAATTGAGGGATGCTGATGTAAAATGTATACAAAAAATTAGGATGTTTCTAATATCTTGAATAGTTGAGGGATGTATATGTAAAAATATTTGATGATGCCATGTCAGTGGAGTGCAAAATTTAAGTCGGGTGGAACTTCAAGGATTGTTTACGTAATTTTCAAAGTTAAATGTTTTGTTTTTTGTGATTTGGCCAAATCTCAAGGGTAGTTTTGTAATTCATCCCTAAAAGATAGATCACAAGATGAAAAACGAGCATGAAAATATACAACAATCACATATACTTTTTATATCATAAAGACACACCTGTCTCCTTGCTCGCTATTCTCGACAAAATCAAGATTCCACTGCGTAACCCTCTGCATAGCCGCGTAACCTCCTGTGGCGAAGGCCCGGAGAAGGTTGAGAGTTTAAGCGGACTGGCAATAGGCCCTTATCAATATATGAGGATCGGGTATTCTCGATTTCTCATTAAAGACATCGTTGTTTATGTTATCTCCCTTGTAACTAGGCAGTTTCACCCCATCCTTTTCCTCGAACGGATTGGATCTTGGTTTGGAAAACTGGCTGGCCATTCTTCCAACCTAACACAAACCATTAATAAAATTCTAAAAATTTGATACAAGCAATTCATGTTTATTTACTCTTTATAAAAAAAAATCTTGATTTCAATCCTCTGATCACAAAAAAATCTAAATCTTATCTGAAAAAACATGTGTAAATATTTCTAATAAAATCTGCTGACGTTGAAACCAATTTTGCTTATGTAGACATGATTCAAGTTAATTGAAACAAAAAATAAAAAAAATGAAAAACTCACTTATGGACCCTTGGACTTTTTCAACAAGTTTTTCAATTTATCAAGAGTGTTTCTAAAATTACCTGATTCTTTTTGCAAATCGTATTGTATGCAGACAATTATTGCCAATCCATAGCTACATATGAATAAAATTGCAATTTATTAAACCCATCATGTATACTAAAGTTCAGATTTTTGATTGTCATGCTAATATTCCATTCATAACTAATTTATCTTTAAAACTTTAAAAAGTTGCACTAAACAAAAAAGACACATTTACTAGACAATCTCCTTTTTACATTTTAGATCTACAGATATTTGGCTGGTCATATCAGGAACTTAACTCCATTTCCAGAATCAATAATAAAAGCAAAGCAAAAATGGACAATATATATATATATACACTCTCTTTTAAATACACAAAGTAAATAATCAAAAATGATAAAAAAAAAAAAAAAAAGAGAGAGAGAGAGAGAGAGAAGCGATATCGCCTTGACAAATTTGATTCGTCGTCGATCTGAGCATGGCATCACCGTCGAAAACTCCAGCAAACGTAGACGGGAATAGTCCTAGGTTCCAACTCCATTAGAACACATTTATTTTGCAAATAACTAGACCATAAAAAGTAACAATTAGCACTTCAATAATAAACAATTGAAGCAGAATTTTAGAACCAAACACAAGATTAAGAATCTAACCTTGGCTGCATAGAAAAACATAAATCCCCAAATCAAGCCACAAAACCCAACAATTAAACCTAAAAAACCATGTGTAAAACCGGAAAAAAAAAAAAGAAGGGGGAAAAGAACGCTAACCATCATCTCCGTCCTAATCAGCATCTTCTTCTTCGTCGCTAGTGTGAAACGGAAGGCATACCAGTCCGGTTTAACCCTAGTAGGGTTTGTCGGTGCTGCAATTGAACCCCAACAGCCATCAATTGGAGAGCAGACATCAATTACCGCCGCGAAAGGGCGGAGGGAGCCTCCGCCGGCGGAGAACGGCAATCTAATGGCCGAGTCGCGTGCGGTCATCTGTTTTGTCTTGTACAAAATTTTGGATGTGATGGGATGGGATGTAATCAAACCTGGTCTTCTTCGAACCTTGTCTCTTCTGGTACTTGCGGGTCTCACAGAGCGCAATCATCCCTGGCCTGAAGCGATGGGGCTTCTTGATGCCTCCAGTCGTCGGAGCAGATTTCCTCGCCGCCCTTCTTGATGCCTCCAGTCGTCGGAGCAGATTTCCTCGCCGCCCTAGTCGCCAGCTGCTTCCTCGGTGAGTCGTCGGAGCAGATTTCCTCGCCGCCCTAGTCGCCAGCTGCTTCCTCGGTGAGTCGTCGGAGCAGATTTCCTCGCCGCCCTAGTTGCCGGCTGCTTCCTCAGGGCTTTACCTCTGTTGGGTTTTCTCGGTATCCATTTTTCCATTCTTGCCGAAATCGAGTTCAGAGGAGAGATGGATCGGGAGAGGAAGGGATAAGGGTTTTTTTATTTTATTTTACTTTTTAATTAAAAAAATTGATTTTGTGGGTATATATTAATACATAAATAACATGACATACGAGAACACCTTTTTAAAGGCGTTCTGAATAATACTTTCCAGAATGACGTTTTTAAAGACGTTTTCGATATTTAACATACGAGAACGTCATTTTTAAAGACGTTCTTGATATTTAAAATATCAGAACGTCTTTTTTAACGATGTTCTGGATATCTAATATACCGGAACGTCTTTTTAACGATGTTCTGGATATCCAGTATACTAGAACGTCTTTAAAAAAGACGTTCTGGTATGTGACACTTTTATTACAAAAATGCCACCGCCTGACATTTAAGAACGCCGCCTCCTGAAGCGTTCTTAAATGTCTGTTCTTGAATCCTGTTTTTGTACTAGTGGATGGTGAGTGTCTTAGTGCTTTTAACGTTTTGAAAGAAAAATTGACACAAGCACCAGTTGTCGTTGCACCTGATTGGTCTCTTCCTTTTGAAATTATGTATGACGCGTCAAACGAAGCAGTAGGGGCGGTCATAGGACAATGAGTGGATATAATGCTTAGGTTCATTTACTATGCAAGCTATATGTCGAATAGTGCCCAATGTAATTATACCACTACAGAACATGAACTATTTGCAGTTGTGTTTTCATTAGATAAGTTCCGTTCTTATATCGTTATTTTAAAGGTGATTGTGCACACTGATCATGCAGCCCTTCGACATTTATTTGCTAAATACAAAGTAAACCAAGATTGATTCGTTGGATTCTTCTTTTGCAAGAATTTGATGTTGAAATCAAGAATCGAATAGGATGTGAAAATGTGGTTGTTGATCATCTGTCCCGTATGTTAATAAAGGGAGGGTCTAACAAAATTGATTTTGTAGACGATGTTTTTCCATATGAGAGTGTGAATGCCATTGAAAGAGTCAGTGAGCCTTGGTATGCCGATTTTGTAAATTACCTTGCTTGCAAGATTATCCCTAACCACCTTTCTTCACAAGAAAGAAAGAGATTTTTATTTAAATGCAGGATCTTCTTTTGGGACAATCTTTACTTATACAAGCAATGCAAGGATGGATTTTTTCGAAGATGCATACCAGATGAGGAAAAAACTGGTGTGTTAAAGTTTTTCCACGATGAGGGAGGACATTTCGGGAGCCAGAAGACAGCCTTCAAGGTCCTCCAAGCCGGATTCTATTGGCCCTCACTATTCGCCGACGCACACCAATACTGCAAAATATGCGATAGATGCCAACGGTCGGGAACGATAGGAAAGAAGGACGAGATGCCCTTGGTACCCAACCAAGTAATCGAGATATTCGATGTATGGGGCATCGATTTCATGGGTCCTTTCCCAAAGAGTGGAGAGTATGAGTACATACTCGTAGGGGTCGATTATGTTTCGAAATGGGTGGAGGCAATCCCCATACGGAAGGCTAAATCCTAAATTGTTCTCAAGTTCATTCAAGAAAATATTTTCAGCTGGTTTGGAGTACCGAGAGCAATCATCAGCAATGGGGGTAGCCATTTCTGCAACCGATCTTTTAATCGACTAATGAGTAAGTATGGGGTGCGTCACAAGGTGGCCACTCCTTACCACCCACAAACCTCAGGGCAAGTAGAGACGAGCAACCTGCAAATCAAAGCCATTCTAGAGAAGACAGTGAAACCAAACCGTAAAGACTGGACGGCAAAACTGATTGACGCATTGTGGGCATACCGTATAGCCTACAAAACAGTGTTGGGCATGAGCCCATTTCGGTTAGTTTGCGTAAAAGTCTGTCACCTTCCCTTTGAGTTGGAGCATCGAGTAGAGTGGGTAATTCCTACGTTGAATCTTAATTTCAACGAGGCAGGGGGTATAGGAAGCTTGAATTGAGTGAACTAGAGGATATTAGAAACGATTCATACGAGATGGCGTGGGCGAGCAAACGGAGAATGAAAGAAATGCATGATAAAAAGCTCGTCCATAAAAACTTGGAGGTAGGTAAGTTAGCCCTGCTCTTTAATTCTCGTTTCAAACGCTTTCCAGGAAAGCTGAGATCGAAGTGGAGCGGCCCATTTTTGATCACCGATATCAACGAGATTGGGGCCATGACTTTACTTGATGAGAAGAGTAATTCTAATTTCCAAGTCAATGGCCACCTGGTGAAGTTGTATCACGGGGGCCCTATTTCTCATAAAGACCATGAAGTGGTGATACTCGACGATCCCCCTCGAGAGACTTGAAGCTCGATTGAGGTACCTTCAAGCATAAGACGTTAAACGTTTCACTTCATGGGAGGTAACCCAAGTTCTTCTCTTTTCTTTTCTTCACCTCTGATATTTGTATATATATGCATGTACGTCTATTTAGCACGTTTGGCGGGTGCAATTACAAGTTCAGCAACAAGGAACGAGTTTCCCAGAACTGACCGATCGGAGACCTACATGTAACCGGTCGGACTACTCGGATAAGCTGTTCGATCGGAAGAGTAAAAGTGACCGATCGGATGGTAGGTGCGAGAGAGTTATTTTGGATGGGATATTACCATGCGAAAAAAAACTAATTTGGTAAGGAATTCTGGCAATATTCGCTGAGGTAAGGAGATCCTTATTCGGGGGAATCGAATATTTTCTTTCCCTCATCTCGATTTTATTTGATTCTGGAAACCTCTTTTCCTCCACTCTCAACATATAAACCCACCCTCAAGACTTAAAATTCCACACCACCTTCTTTTCTACGCCCTCATATTCTCGATACTTACAAGCAGTCAACGAGAACCATGAACCATCATAACAACATCGGTTATGGATGGGTGACTAGGAAGAAATACGAGGACACCGTAGAGAAATTGGAAGGTGAATTGGAGGAGTATCGTCAAAAGGTCCACCAACTGCAAACTGATCTCCACGACTTTCTCACCGAGGAGATCGCTCTGATCAAAAACATCGAGCGTCTTCACGACATCTTGAACGATGCAGACGCCGAGATCATTCGGCTGAAGGAAAAGATCATCAGACTCGAAGCTCAAGTGGAGGACCTCTACGAACTAGCATTTGGACACATACCATCTCATAAGTAGTTCACTAGGCCGCCGATTGAGATTGAATAATGATGTTGCTCTACATGAGAAGTTATTAAAATAAATAGCATGTTCTCTTAATAATGAGCATTTTTTGCTCGAGAACTGAATAAACAACTTTTGGGTGTGGATTAACTCGTTCGTGCTTAATGTTCGTTTGTGAGTCTTTGCATGTTGCCATATATATAATAATATATATATATGTGTGTGTGTGTGTGTGTGTGTGTATATATATATATATATATATATATATATATATATATATATATATATATATATATATATATATATATATATATATATATATATATATATATATACAGACCGGTCGGACAAGAACTTTTACCGATCACACCATAACTACTGGACCACAGTCCGCCCGGACCAGTGCTTATACCGATCGGACGATACCCACTGGATTACAGTCCGATCGGACAAACTTCCTCTCCGATCGGATGATACGCAGGTTTATAAAAGGTCAGAACCGCAATTTGTGATTTTTACCCTAAACAACTCAAATTTTCTCTTGTAGGTGCAAAAACCCAAAAATCACTTCTCTAAACCTTCCCCCATCTACAAATTACACTTATCAACGCGTCCGATTGGAGACAAAACACAAATCAATACATCCGTTCGGGGAGTTTGGGGAATTAAACACGATTCAATCAAATTACACCAAGCTTCACAACCAACTAAAACGCGTCAATTCCCAAGGTATAATGGCTGAAACTCAAGATTCTTGAAATGTTTGGACAATGATTTATAGGTTTTGTGATAATTGGTGGTTGGTTGTAAGAATTGAGCTTAAGTTGGTTAAGGTTTTGAGACGCACAGAAGGTGTTCGACAAAATTCCTGTGAGAATTTTTGTAGCTTTTTCATGAAACTTCTACATCCAGTATGGCATCCGGCTCTCGTAAAAAGCGTGGGAGCAAATCAAGTAGGGGACCGAGAAACACCCGGGGAGGGCTAGCTCCTTTTGACCTCACGGACGATCATGAGGTTACGCTCTACAAGTCCCTAATTAAGCGGGACGTCTATCACCCCCGATTCATCGACATCCACTTCTGGGAGGAGAAAGTTAACATCGGTGATAAGACAGCGGAGAAATTCATAAGAGGCATCATGGCCCTCAACCTAATGAAGTGGGCCGACGGGAATCAGCCCGGGTATCGGACTCTTATTCTCGAGTTCTTCACGACATTCAAAGCACTCGCCGATGGGTCCTTCGAGTGTCATCTCCACAATCGAACGCTCCACACTGACAGTGATGACCTCGATGTCATCTTTGGGATCGATAGCGAAAGAGAGGCAAAGGAAGCCTTTCAACTCAACGACTATGACAAGAAGACGTGGTGGACCAATCTTTCTGGATCCCCACCGGAGCCCGGGTGCCATTTCAATTCGACGTCCTTGAAGTCAAACGTTGTCTATCTAACTTACAAGTTCTTCATACAAGTATTCTTGGGTAAAGAACACGCAACAAGAATATCTTCCTCCTAGTTGAAAGCACTGTGGATCACGTACCACCGAGGCAACGCGAACATATATCCACTTTTGATCGCTGCAATCGAAAACGTCCAACAAGTGAGGGAGAAGAAAATGGAAAAGCTCACCTTGGGAGCCTTTATCACCGAGCTTGCACGACACCATGGTTGTGACCCCTATGACGATGACATTATGTACCCAAGTGTGGTAATGGTGGTCAAAAGTCGGACAGTTAATGGCCGAAATGTAGCTATTCTGATGTTCATGCTGACTTCGGAGAGGAAAATAGCCGAAGAAATTGAGAACACCGATAACGACGATGCCGACAACAATGACATGGTTAGGAGGGGGCGAATAACGATGAGAATGTAGAAGTCAGCGAGGAGGAGAATGCAAACGATGACGATGAAGGAGATGGGAACACCAGTTCCCGAACTTACGAGCATGACGATTATGGGGAGGGTGTGTATTACTCGGACTAGCAATGGCAGCAGCAGCAGGACTTCCAGGCTCGCATGATGGACAAAATGAGGTTGTTGGGACTTAATCAAGAAGAGCACGCACGAAACGCTTGACAATACTCCTTGGTAGCATGTGAGGAGGCTCGGGAGGAAGCGAGGTATTTCCGGAGCACATTAACAATGTTGGGCACCAACTTGGCCGACTATTAGATGTATTAATATTTTCTTTCTAACTTTTATTTTCTTTCTAGACTAATTGTTATTTATTCGGATTTATTAGATGTATTAATATTTTCTTGAGTTTATGTTTGGATGACTATTGTTACTTTATGGCTAGTTATTATTGCTTGCTATGGCTCTGTGCACTTATTTGAATTCCCCGCATTTATGTTTAGCATTCTAGCAAACAGGAGTTTGCTTATTTTTCTTAAAAGGGGGAGGGGACTGTGTCGACCGATCGGAGATACAGACAGTCCGATCGGAGGAGGTAAGTGACCGATCAGAGGAGGCACACAATCCGCAACCCGGGGTTTAGAGTCCCATGCATGTCTAGTTCAAACCATTTTAGTTAACGTAGTCACATTTTTGTAACAAAGTGCTAGTCAACCAAGTAATTACGTCAACTTTTGTTGAATATATGCCCATGCTGGATTGTGTTTGTACTGGCGTGCCTGTCAAAATCATGCATTAGGTGATTTTTCGTGGAGTCTTTTGAGCTTGTTTAGGTTAGAATTTTCAAAACCTACGTACATATTTATTCAAAACAACACTTGGTCGTTTCCAATTTTGCGAAACTTTAAAAACTTAATCACCTCGTTTTCAAAAGTTTGAATAAACCCTTGTAAGAAGCCTTGTGTGTTTAGCAACATTTCATGTTGTGATTCGATAAGTGTTTTGAGAAGTCTCTTAAGTCGCATGTACATATTTGGTGTTGGAAATGACCATAGGCACATATAAAACCCGATTCTGGCTATATTCATAAATAAAAACCACTAAAAAATTCCCAATGAGCCCCTTTGATCCGTTATTCCGTCTCTTTATTAGCCATGAGCATTATTGTAGCTCTTATTTCGTTTAAGTTTGTGAGATGAGAGTTTATTTATCATTGGTGTATTGAGATATGACAATTGCAAGATGGGAATTAGTGATATATATATAAAAAATGGAAATTAAGTATGGTTAATCATAAGAGCGTCTGGTTGTTAAGAATAAAGCCTATTTATAAAGGCAAGAGCATATTGGAAATTCGGGTGTTGGGTTAAGAAATAGCCTTATTTATAAAAGGTTGAAAATAGTGTCGGATGGTTATTTTGGGGGAATGAGGAGCAAGCTTTGCTCTATGCTTAAAATATAGATTGAGTGAGTTATTGATTGCGTTTGTTCGCAAGTTAGCCACACTTCTTTATATATGACATACCTTTCCAAAGAGCCTACATTACAACCCTAGAAAGACTTAATCCGATTCTTTATTAAATATGTACAAATTTGCGATGGTACGAGTCTTTGATTTTCACCAGTCTTTGAATGCATGTTTATGTTAATACGAGTGTATACACTTACCTATTGAAAAATACGAGCGTATGAGTGCATCACTATAAAACCCCCTTTTCAGAAGACGCGTTCTTTTGATTCAAGGTGAAACAGTAATACGAGTTAGCTCTATGGTTTTCGGCGAAAGTGTTTATAAGTGCAAAACTAAACTATATGCACAACATGACTCTTAGCTCTAACTACTTTCACTTCTCTTGATTTTGATTATTTCGTTTGTTCGAGAACGAACAAACCAATTAAGCTTGAGGTGGTTGATTCGTACGTGATTGTTACGAATCTGTACATAATCGAGTCTTGTTTGAGTCTTTTTATTCTCTTTTCCGGGTTGAGATTAGGTTAAATTGCATTGTTTTTCATTATTGCTTAACTTACCAACTTGTTGATCATTAATCAGTCCGAATGAGAGTAATTCTTTATTTTCTCATACAGCTAGAGTGTCCAATGGATCCAAAGGACAAAGATAGAATAAGCAACGCTCAATAGTAGCCCAAAGGACACTCATCCGATCAGACAGTGTGTATCTCCGATCGGACTGACTGGTGAAGCACACGCTGGCCGGATAAACTGGCACACCGATCGAAGCCACGGACAGAAGCCCTCATCCGATCGGACAATACCTACGTCCGATCGAACATGTACTTTATGCATGCAGAATTTTTGGAAATCTTCAGTTACGAAACGGCTTGAGTCTTTTAAAACTGAGAAGGGAGGCTAGGGTTCGGCATCATTCAGTATAGGAGACTTGGGAGAGGCTAGATAAGCCACCAAACACTTCAAAGGTAGAGATATTTGACACATATCTCATACCTCTAGCATAAGCCCTTACGGCACATAGCGCGGTTCGATTAGTCCCAGCCATCGTTCGTCGCTGGAATTCCAGATTCGTGAGAAGCTTGGGATTCTAACTCAACTCTCGGAGTGAGCTAGTTCATCATCGTCGCTCGTTGAAAGTAGTTTCAGCGATTAGTAATCTATAAACTTGTTATCTTGTAGTGATCGTAGTTATCTTAATTTGGATATTGTTATGAATCATTTGTTGAACATATTGGATGGTATTTTGATGATTATTTGCTGAATTATTGGTGATTCGAATTCGTTACTGTTGAGTTTTTGGTTATTAATGTTTGGTTGAACAATTGTTAATAAATTGTCGATGATAGTATGACTAATTTAGTTACATCTCTTGCAGCGTTTTAGTATTCAGATTGTTTTAAATCTTGAATGATATTGAGCATGATTATCATAGAGTAATGATCTCGTAAGTGGCACAGTGATAGAATCGATAGCGTTCTTTGCTTATTGAAGGCATTTGATTATTAGTTGGTTATTGATTGGGCATGATTAGTAGCAAATGAATTTACAACCTTTAGCATGATATGCGGTAGCTCGTAATAGAATTTGGTAAATCACTTTTCTTATAACTTGTTTAGAGGTTGACACCCTCGAGACAAGAAGAGTCCAAGTTAAATCTGTTTAAGCTGAATCCTTTTCAAAACCCCAATTGATCGCGTGCTTTAGAAATAGAAATTGTGATATTAGTATAATAAACTTAATTAATTCCGATTTCCATTCCTCGAGAGATCGAACTGAGTTAACTTGCCAGTCTACAAGTGACTCCGTTCTCTTGCGGGCGAACTTAAACCCCTTTCAAGCGTAGACGCGTATTGGTTAACCGGATTTTAATTTTGAAAGGAACATAAAAGTTTAGCTCATTTGGCAAGCATTTTGGCAAACGCAAGGCTTGGCGCCTGCTTTGGCGTGTTGTGGCGTGGGTTGGCTAGTATTCCAGAATGTTAGGTGTTTGGGAGCATTTCTTGGTCAAGTTTGGCTTGGAGTTTGGCGTGCCTTGGTTAGTAGTTTAGCCTTCAATGCCTTTACCTATGAAAATAGGAATTTTGAACATATTAACCAAATTAAATATAAAATCAACAAGAAACACGAAAAACAATAAAATAAAAGAAATAACCTAGAAAACTAAATAATCAACTCAAAAACTAATAAAGACAATATAAAATCATAATTAAAAACACGAGAAAAACACCACAATTAGATGCAAAACATAACAGTTATTAAAGACAATAAGCCAATAAGAGTTCAAATTGCATGAAGAACCAAAAAATAAAAACACAAGAAAGCATATCACAAAAATAAAGGATAAAAACAATTTTTTAAAAAAAGGTTAATAAAAATTGCTTCCAGTAAACTTAGTCTATAAAGTGCAACTAAAAAGAAAACAATAATGTTATACAAAACAAGAAATTAAAGAGAGAAGAATGTATTATTACCTCTCCGTTCTTCTTGGAAGAAATCTTCTTGCGGCCAATTTCAACTCCATAATGCTGAAGATACCATTGCTTGAACGGCGCAGCATCAACTTGAATGATAGCACCATTCACCAAAGTCTGAGTCCTAACCAACTCATTGTTGGACGCATTTTAAACAACATCCAGAATACGGGTCTTCTGGGTCACAGCTTCACTTCCCCAGGAAAAGTTACATGTGTCCCGCCTCAATGCACACCACTTAACGTTCCCTCCACGGACTCTCACCCTGCGCACAGTCTTGTTACTCGACAACTTCATGTTTGTTGGTTGTCTTCCGAGCTCATACCTAGAAAGTACACAATAATATAGTCAATGAATCAATAAGGGGTTGCATAAAAAACATATCTAAAATTCATAGTCAATTCACATTTTTAGTTTGCTAATTGTGTTTCAGAATTAACAGATACTAGAAAAAAGAAAGTCCAGTATGCATAAATGGCTCAATCTGGTTTATTTTATTTTTTTAAAAAAAACACAAGATAATTTTGACAAAAAAAGAAACTAGAGTAGGATCCAATTAAGGAATAAGTGGTTAAAACATAAAATTTTCATTCTTCAGTTTTTATACAATGTATTTATGCAATTACAATCAGATCAGATTTATATAAAAAATCACAAAACTCACTCACTCATTAGAGAATAATAAAATTTATGATAATTTATGTAATAATAATTGGTAATCGAATATGTCAGCCTTAGAACTTTTATTTTGTAATTTTTGGACTAAAAACGCAGCACGAGACAGTTTCTTCTCAATTTTCAATGTTAATACCATAATTGTGAATTACAATTTACAAGACACGCAACATTTTCTGCTCAAAATTAATGTTAAGACCAAAATGGCGAATTACGGGACGAAAGCCTAAAACTTAAGTCATATATGATGCAAAGAAAAGCATTTATCTCCAAATAGTTTGATACACTTTATAGTTTTACATTCTTAACTAATCTGAAAAGATAATATACGTTTAGATGGAATGATTTAAAATCCACAACTCAATATGACCGGAATTGAAAACAACCAATTTTTCTAGGAATATTTTAGCCCATTTTTTGTAGATTTCAAATCCACTATCAAATCCATTTTTTATGATCAGATTGCTAACATAAAGACGACACAAATAAATTCAATATGAATTTACCATACAGATACAATGTACAACTAAAATTTACAAGAAAATAATTCAAAGTGACGTAGATATATGATTAATATTTTAAACCTTTAATTACATATTAGAAAAGAATGTTTACTACAATTTGATAACTTAGTCCTTTAACAAATATGAAATAAACAAAACTGCACCACACTTGTGAGCCAAAGCTCAATACTAACACTCAAGAATGATGAATAATCATTCATTAAGACATAACAATACACACAAACCTCTTTCATGAGCAAAGACAAGTCAAATAACAATCAAGTTGGTTTCCCAATTACAAACAAAAGCGTAAAACTTAAATCCAAACATTTCAACACTCACAAATTCATAAAAACATCACTCTACTGATTTTTAGTTTAAGTTTTCTTATAAAACCCCTTGAAAGATAATTTTACCCACCTCGATTAAAGGCCTCGTAACCCTCGATTCCTACACAATAATTTCATGTGGAAACTGAGCAATTAAGTCCCATGCATCATTACATTGATTTTGCACTCATGTGGGGGATTGTTGGGAAAATTGAATTTGGTAAAGTTATATATGGTAGCTTTGACCAAATATTCCAAATGTAGACGGGTCGTTAATTGTGTAAACGAATGTAAAATTGTTAATCTACGTTTTGAGTAGATTATGGTGGTATATTTACTTTCACAAATCCATTTTTGGGTGAGTGAAAAATCAATGACCAAGGTTGGACATTTGGAAGGTAATGAGGGTGAGGAATTTTCTAAGTAGATAGGAAATGTCCTATATATGAATGTTATTCATTATTTTGTGGAAATCGAATTATTAGAGATGGTGGACCGCAAACTATTTAATAGTTTGGGCTTTAATTAGTTTGGGCCTCTTATGGAAGCTTCTAAATCTTTCTTATTGAGTAAGATAAGGAGATTGGCTTGTATTGGGAATCCTAATTCCTATAGATTTCCTACCTTGTTTAAGAGGGTCCCTCATATCTATAAATACCAACTCCCACATAGTGTAGAAAGACTTTCGCATAGTTTCTAAGAGAGCTCTCGCATACATATCATAATCCTACCTGACTTTTGCATACATCAAAACATATTTCTAAGAGAGCTCTCGCATAACGGCGACCGAATTCGAAGGGAGCGGCCTAGGATGAGACGGAGACTTGTTGAGTTGCTCGGGTCGGCGTCTTGGCGATGGTCGGAGACGCTGGATTCGGAGGCGGTGGTCTGCAAGCAGCGGCGTCGGAGGCGGGATGCAGCTGCTGTCGTTGCGCGCCATTCACCGGCAATTTCGTGCGGCGAAGACGGAGCGGGCGGCGATTCCACATGCGTTGATGTTCCCGGCGATTCTGGCGGCACAGGACTAACGGCGGAGATGCTGCCGCAGCCGACGATGCCGAAATATCTCGCTGAAAGAGGTTCGCCGGAAGCTCGGCCGAGAATATGTTGGTTCTTGCGATGCCGTCAAAGCTACCGGCGACTTGGCTGCCATACGAAAGTTTCCGGATTCTATGACTGCAAATCCAGCAGTGAACGCAAATCACCGGCGTTTTCTTGCAGAGATGCGGTTGGGTAGTGGTGGTGAAGTTTTAACTCCATGGCAATTGTTTGGTCTCGTGAAGAAGGAAACCAAGAGGGCGGCCAATTCTTGTGAGGAAGAATACAAAAGCCTAGGGCTTTTTGGTGGGCCAATTTTAATTTATTCCTTGGCCTGGGTTGAGTCACATATTATCGGGCCTGGTTTTGACTTACTAACATGTGGGCTTAATTGATGTTGGGCCTTTATTGGTAATACCTTGGGCTAAGCCACTAAGTTCTAAAGCTCATGGGCTCATTTAATTAAGGAGTGGGCCATAATATATAATAATGATAATAATAATATTGAAAGTAACTACAAGCCATGTTGGTCTTTTGTTTGGGTTAAGCCCAAGTGGGCTGGGTGCCTTGGACAAGGCATTGTAACGAGCCTTGTTTGCTCTGGGCATAATCTATTAAGTCTTGGGCTTGAATAAATATTTGGCAATGACTAATTTAGTCATGGGCAAAATTGGTGATGAAGTTTAATAAGAATTAAACTTGGGTCTGAATGATAGTAAGGCCCATTGGGTTGTAATTGTAGCAACCGTTGGTTCTTCTTGTAAAGAAGAAACCGGAAGAAATTCAAGACCTTGTTGGGTCATGGATATTGAGCAAAATATTATTTATTTGGGCTCAATAAATTAAAAGTCTAGTTTTGGACTAGATTTATAATAAATTGTGGGATCTAATTGTTTAAATTGGGTTTCAAATTTATTGAGTGGTGAATTTTAAGCTCGTTTTAGTTCGACTTAGAAATTCTATAAACTTATGAACTCATTGTTTGAGTTAAATTCATAAAGTTTGGTATCAATTAATTTGGATTTAATTTATGAATTGAATCTTGAAATTTAATTGTGGGAGCTTCTCATATTACTTCGATTTTTCATTGGTGAAAAATGTGACCTCGTTGGTCAAGTAAGGAGGAATATTG
>BMAC01001013.1:445648-482160 GCA_014905375.1 Phtheirospermum japonicum | reverse complement strand
GGATTATGGTTTTGATTGGTGGTTGTTGGAAGAGGAGGAAGAAAACAAGGGTTACGGCGGGGCAGGGTAGCGAGGACGAGAGGGGATTAAATCCGGGTAGCGAGGACGAGGTGGAAACGGCGGTAGATGAGGAAAATGTGAAAAATGGGGTGAGATGAGGGGAATTTTATTTTGTTGAAAAAATTGGATTAAACTTTCGAGAGCGGTATTTTTTTCCTACCGTTCTGTATTGGAGAGTAAATCGAGAACGATTTTAAAAATACCGTTCTGGAAAGGAAAAATATGGGCGGCAAAAAAATTCATTTACGCGGTACTTAATTGGAAAAGACTTTCGAGAATGACTTTACTAAAATCGTTCCGGAATGTACACATTTCAGAACGTTATTCGAATACCGTTCTAGAATGTACACATTTCAGAACGTTATTCGAATACCGTTCTGGATCAACTCATAATCCAGAACGATTTTTCCATTACTGTTCTGGAATGTCTACTTTTCAGAACAGTATTGTAAAACCGTTCTGAAAAATCATCTATCCAAAACGGTAATTTCAAATACCGTTCTAATGCAAAGCAGTATTTTAAATACCCTTCTGGATGCACCACGATATTCTGTTTTAGGATGCAGTTTCTACACTAGTAAACATCTATTTAATTATATTATACAATTTTTCTTTTTTATCGGGTTCATATCTTATTCCCACCACGTAAATTTTTTGAAGAAATTGGACATTCAAATTACATGTTATATAATGTACTATAAAAGTGTACACAATTTATATTGAACATTTCATTTGAATTATATAGGATTATGAAACTTATTTTTTGAGAAATCAATTAATTTTATCCTTTTGTTTATCATAAAATTTTATATTGATATAATTTGTATTTTGATTGTTCTAATGATTAAATATTCTATTATTATAATTATATTTGTTTTATGCATTATAAATATTAAAAATTTAAAAAAACAATCGTAACATTACATTCCGTGCATTGCACGAGATGATTGTTTGTAATACAAGTAATAGTTGAAAATAAACTCTTACTTGATTGCAAATTTGTTGCTATGCATTTAATACACACTATAAAAAATTAAGAATTCTCTTACTAGTGAATTGAGATTTTTTGTGCAAATAAAAAATATTAATTGATACAAATAATAGAAACTTATTAAATGATTTAGCAAGAAATATTGGTTTGAAAAAATAAGTTTGGTGTAAAAAAAGGAAAATAATTTTCGTCGGTCGGTCGCAGGCACCCAAAATCACCGACGGGAGTTGTGGTGGTGGTGGTGTTGGAGACTAACTCCAACAAACTCCCTATCAAACTCCACAAATTTTACTCCCTAAAGTAATTTTTTCTATTTTTCAAACTCCATATCTCATTTTACTTTATCAGATTCTCTACTTATGACAACTCTCTATTTTAAGGACTCACTATTCTAGTTTTACTCCAACAGACTCCCTATATATACACACATTTTATAATATATGTTATTAAAGTAACAGGGAGCCAATTTAAATAAATGTAAAAAGAAAATAATAGGGAGTCAAAGTTGTTTCCTACATTTAGAGAACTCAAGTAATAAAATAAGGAGCTCTCTATTTTTGGGAGTCCTTGTAGAGAGTATTAGAACTATATTAATGCATTTACCTCCCTAAAATAATTAAGTTATCATTATAGGAAGTTTGTTGGAGATAATCTAAAAAATATATTGATTAGTTGTTGGGGGTTTACATAAATAATTTGTTTATCGCGGGGGTGATGGTGGGGGGGTGGGGGTTAAAATTATAAGGATGAGTTGTTGTTACATAAATCATTTATTTATTGGCGCAGAGATTGAATTATGAAAAGTGGTTGGCTCATTATTTTAATTATTTATTTTTATTTAATAGTATAATTTTGAATTATATTAATAAAAAAATTAGAATTAGAATTTATGACATTAAGAATAAAATATACTATCTCAATTTGTTATAATTAATTAAAATAAAAATGAATAATTAATACATGACATGTAACAAACTCGTAGATAGTAACCTATGAACAGGTCCATTCGCTAATTGTCTAATCGTAGAATTACCTGCTTTTGTTTTATGAAAAACATTAAATTTTTAACATGTATTTGTTTTTATTTGAAAAGTGTTGGTGTTTACACTAAAATATCAAAATTATTTAATTTTTGTTTGATTTGATGCCTGCCAAAACAGCTCTTCAAGCACACCGATGCTGCATTTTGCAAGTTATCGACTTCAGCCCTTTAAGGGTGTAAATATCGTTTTATAACTGACACAGTACGATAGCACGATACGAACACGATACATTAAGAAATATGATTAAAGAGACAAAAACACGATAAGACACGACACAAAATGACATGAAACACGACACGAAAATTCCGAAATTCTAAATTAAGTTAGATTTACATTTATTGTTATATTTATGATCAACTAAGATAGAAAATAAAATAAAAATACGATAATGCGACACGAACACAACACGATAACCCGATTTCTACCCCTAATTGAGTATTTATACCCCCAACACCTCCCACATCATTCCAAGCAATTTTAAGTACTTTTCCACTTTGTTCTTAGATCTACAATTTAATTCATGTAATTTTAATTTAAGATTCACGTTTTATGTTGGATTTCAAATATGGATGCTAAATCTATCCATTAAGTACTTTTAATTCCATTTTAGTTTCTTGTTTTATTGTTTTAATTGGCTTTAATTTAATTGTTTTGCTTTCAATATGGGTTTTCATGTTATCAATTGTACTTAATTGTACTTTTCATGTATTTGCTTGTTATTCAATTCAATCTCGCAGTATCTCATGATTTTAGGCTACGTCTTTGGGTATAAGGTTTATGAATTTATGTGTACCAAGCATATTGTGCGTTGATTAATTCAATTTGGTCTAGTTGGGATGTTTAGGGTATGTTTTGGCGGACAAAACTGATAAGTTAACTGATATTTGAAAAGTTAGCTGATAAATGATAAGTTATTTGAGAGCTGATAGTCGATAGCTGAAAAACTAGGTGATCTAAATAATAGCGTTTGGCAAATTTAATTGATAAACTGACTCAAAAATACAAAATTACACAAAAGTACATGTTTAAAATAATAATGTTAATACTATTTTTATTTATTTTCATATAATATTAAGATTGTAAATTTAATTATTATTGTTTCTATTACCAATTTCGTTATATATATATATATGTTTTTCTATAATTGCACAATACTTTTTTAATTTAATGGATTGGGAAGAGGATTTTTTTTATTTCCTTTATACACCAATTTATAATCAAGCTAATAATAATAATAATTATTATTATTATTATTGCACAATACTAAAATAATTATTATTATTAGCTTGATTATAAATTGGTGTATATTATTTTTATTATAATTAATTATAATAATAATAATTTATTATTATTATTATTGCACAATACTAAAATAACTCTAGATATTTGTCTAAATAATAATAATAATAATATTGACAATACTAAAATAATTCTTAGATATTTATCTAACAATTAATAAAGTGGTGAAATTAAAAAAATAATAATACCTAACAAAATATTAGTGTAGATTTCTAAAAATATAAAAGGGTTAAAATAGGAATAAAATCAAAAAGCTCCATGAGCTTATTTGAAAAGCTTGTAATAGTAACATCTCAGATAAGCTCAGACTTTTCAAATAAACTTATGCAACCAAAACAATGCTTATTTAAATACAAAAAATTTAAAAGTTCTCAAAATAAGACATAAACTAGCTTATTATGCTTACCAAACGTACACTTAGATTGTTAAACAAGTTGTTTTGGTTAACCTTAATTTACTTTTAGATAACATCCCAAAAAAAAAAAAAAAGTAGATTATCCATCGAATTTGATTCGATTAGGGCATGGATCCGAACTCAGAATTGATACGATCTAATTAGAATCCAATTATTGTTACCAGACGTCTTGGGTAACCATTTATTTCCGTTTTTAAAACCATTTTCATAAATCGCCTTTTAAAATGTTTTCTTCTAATTCTCGTCTTTTAATTGCTTTCATTTAAAACTCTCATTAGTTTCTTGCAAGATTCGGATAAACTTTAACAGCCCAAATCGTGATCTTTTGTTCAAAGTAAATTTTTTCTTTGGTTTCCCTTATGTGGTTTGCACTAAAATTGTAACATCTTAACCTTCCCTATTTGAAGCCACTTCAGTGCATTACGATTGACCCGTAATATTCAAATTCTTATTTTAAAAGGGGGTTTGACATCGAATCAAAATTAAAACAATAATCAACCTGTTATATGTACAGTAATCAATATTTCAATTACAAGTAAACTTTTATGTAAACCAAGCAATCCCATATTCAAGATATTCAGAAAAAGTTAATGCACCTTTCGGCTAACAACTCACGGGTAAATAAACTTTTATGTACCTTCTGTCAAAAAAAACAAAAAACTGTGCATGTGATTTCTACTGAAAAATTCTTCTAATTTCACTTAAACAATATCAATGGAAGCAACCGATTTCACGGACATCGATCTCGTCGACCCTTCTTTTACTGCAGAAGAAGAATTGATGGATCTATTAGATCCCTCTTTTGCTACAGAATAACTAATGGATTTGGAAGAAGAACCATCTTTTCCCATCGTATGAAGTATTAAGTCCTTTACGACCTGTCGGTACCGCCTTCTATGAGTCGGAAACTTTGATACGCTTCTATGCATCCCCATCATCCTGCAAAAACGGCCACGAATAATATTACAAGTCATTTCTTTATAATGCCGTATTGACTTTTTTGCTCTTACCTTCGACTAATGCCTTCAATTTGAGCAGCTCGGAGAGCATCCTGAGGTACAAAACTCCCGTTCTCCCAATTCTTAGCACGTTCCTTATTATCATTCCCAAAGAGCAGCACTTTCTGAAGGTACCGTATTTCGCCTTCTTCCAATTGGAGGACTCGGATCTGCTCCTTCAGGACCATCACAGGGTGGAAAAACCAGTCTAACAATCTGTCCTGTGGCCTGTTCAGATGGTTAACCTCGATGCCGCCCAATAGAATCAGACCGTTGGATCCGGCTCTGATTGAGTCGAGAAGAGTGTGCAGAAAGGAGTAACAAGGCAACCCGGTGTCGATAACGGTCACATCGTTCGAGTGCTTTGATTTCAACCAATCGGAGAGGTCCGCGTGTGTTATTACCCCCGCGCCCAATAATTCCTTTCCCCTCACTTCGCATGCTTTCATCATGCTTGCCCATATCTGTTAATTACAAAAATGCCCTTGAGGTTCACTCTCTTAACCAAAAAAAGAAAAAAAGGAGCTCGGCTATCTTCCAAAATTACAAATCACACCCTCAGGGAGGGGATATTTGAAAGATTACTATTTTCTGTAAGCAGTATTATATATGTCCAAGGATATCCTTTTATCAAATCATATATGATAGAGTTAATTACAAAAAAGAACAAAAAAAATTACTCCCCTGAGATTTCATTGTCTTACATTTACCCCCTTATAAGCAAAAAGCATCTCAAGCCCATCCCTCCCTTCACATTTATAAAAATATGACTGTTAGTCCCATTTTTTAACTCTAAATCAAACTTCAGGGGTATATTTGTAATTTTGAAAGCTAGATAGGTACTTTTCACAATTATCACTATTATATTAGAAAAAAAATTAAAAAAGACATACCTGCACCATTTTTACCTCCTTTATAACCTCTCTGACAGACCTCGACGCCGTTAGGCCCGGAACAATCATTCCAGGACCTTCGGTAATAACCGAACCTAATCGCTCGTGTAACGATTGATTTCGTGGGACAGAAAGTTCAGAAGAGTTGGATGGTTTTCTCTTCCTGTATCGGGGCCTGGTTGTTGAGTGAGATAATTAATTGGAATGATTGAAGATATTAATAAAAACCATTCAAAAGTACTCGGAACAACGAAATAAAGAAACAAGGGATAGTTACAAAAAATCTCCTCAGGTGTGGGGTATTTACAAATAATAATAATAATAATAATAATAATAATAATAATAATAATTTTGAAAATAGAAAAAAAATCGAAAACATCAAGGGGAGTTTCTGTAATTTTCAAAAACATCTGGATCTTTTTGTAATAACCCTAAACCTCAGGGGTCTTTTGGTAATTACAAAAAAAAATAAATTACTTTGGGAGAATCGAGCCCTCGCGAAGATAAAGCCAATCGTTTGTGTACTCATCAAACTCCGCCACCATAGCAATCACATAAGCGACCCCACGTCGAAAAGACCTTTCCTGCACAGTGATTGGCTGGTTTAAAATCACAGTTTAAGTGCAATAAATGTAAACATGTATATATAGAGCGCATATATATAACCTGATATACTATTATGGATCCATATAATCCGATGAAAAAGCTAGTGAATATGGCCATTAAGATGCTTCCGATAACGACAAGCGGCCACATAAGGATCGTCAAACCAGCAATGGGAATGCAAGCGGTTTCCAGAAACGGGCCCTCGCGGCTGATCAGATCGTGTAGTAGCCTTTGCCAACCTTTGAACAACATGTACGGGCTCTTTACTATGGCAATAGCCGTGAAAAGTGGAATCTCGACAATTAGACCCATTAGGCCGACGATGATGCACGCAGGCACGTGAATGAATCTGGAGGACAATTCCGTAAATTCAGGGATATTTACAAAAACTACCCCCAAAGGTTTAAGTTATAACAAAAATAACCAGAGCATTAAGAAAAACTCGAGGTTTGATCTTGTATTACTCTTTACCCCATTTATAAGTAAAATCATTTCAGCCCCTCTAGATTTGTCAAAATATAACAATTATCCCCATAAATTAACACGGAATCAAACCATATGGTTTTTTTTTTTTTTTTGGTCTGTGTGTGTGATTTTCAAACATGTATTTTTTTAATTTTTTTTGTAATTAACCCAAACCCGAGGGGTATTATTGTAATATTTCCTAAAGGTTATGTCATTGATGATACTAACATCCCATTTCCAAGAAAACAATCTTAACAACACTAATACTTTGAAATCATGGTAATCTTGGAAATAATAAAATAGGGATAATTGCAAAAGCCACCCCAGCCTAATTAAAAAAAAAACATTTATCTTTCAAAATTTTGAACTAAGGGACGATAACATTAATAGAAAAGTGTATTATTACCTAAGAGGTTGAAGCTCGTTGGAAGCATTGTTTTCACGCAGCTCCTTTAAATAGAGAGGATAAGAATGATAACATAAGTCGGCAAAATCACGAACCACAGTACAACTACCCTTGATTGTTCCCCATGTTCCATCCTACATTTCACACACCATGGGGAAAAAAGAAACAATGTGCAAATACGTCACAACATTATTGGAAGCGAAATTCCGAATTCCTTTATGTAGAGAAGGGGTAATTACAAATAATATCTTCAGGTTTCACCTAATTACATGAAAATCGTATTTGTAAAACAAGCACATATTTGTGACTTTAAAGCATAATAACTATATTTTTAAACCTGAAGGATAGTTTTCGTAATTATCCCTATGTAAAAAATAAAGAAAGAGGTAAAGATAGATTACCACAATGCAGTGGTAGAGTTTCTTGAATGCATTCTCAAGCCTGAAGGCTTCAAAAGATGAAACCCAAGGAGTGAAAAACCCATATCCCACTCCCACAAGAACAGTAACAGCAATGCTAAGAGCCAACCAAAGGCCAAACAAAGCAGGCAAGCCTAGCAAGAATGCAACTTTAAGTGGTGCATCAAACTTATTTGTTCTGTTAACACAAGACCTATGTTAAAAATAATTATAGAAGAAAAAAAAAAACAAGATGACCACTAAATCAATATAACTGAATTTCTTAAGGCAAGTACAGCAAGATTGTGGAACTTTTAAGTGGTGCATCAAACCTATTTGTTCTGTTAACACGAGATTTCTTCAAGAAATTCAAAACCCATAACAAAAATTAAAAAGTTAACACTTGATCAATACAACTTAATTCTTCAAAGCAAAATCACTGCATAATAATTACTTGAGAAGGGCGTAGACTGTCCAGGCAACATGTGCAGGAAAGAGCCCCAAAATAACCCCCAAATTCCCCAAGATCAATATGAAAGCAGCAATTGGACCAACTAGCAAACCTGCAATATAAAAGTTTTTAAAAAAATGTTTAATATATTAGAAAGATCGCCAAAAAAACAACAAGAGCTACAAAAAAACAGAAAAAAATTATAAGCAATAAAAAATAAAATCATGAACTAACTTTTAAGGGCACCAAAGCAGAGCACAGCGCAAAAGGTAAGAACGACAGAGAGGGTTTTGGCCCAATCTTTCAAGCTATTAAACATTTCTTTTTTTTAAGTTTTCCAAGAAACTTTGCAAGAAAATAGAAAGACAGAGTTGAAGAAATAGTTTTTCAAAGATGATATCAAAAGCCCACTAAGTTTGAAATACAGAGCCCAAATAATTCAGGAGGAAGAAGAATGAAAGTCTGCGTCAGAAGCTTCCAAGAAAATGACAGAGAAAAATTATTAAGAAAAAAACAAACACGGCACTAAGAAATATTTTTTTGGTGCTTGTGGGTATCTCAAGATATTCAAGAACTTCTAAAATCTAATCATTGAGTTAGCGTTGTTTTCAATTCAACCATGAACATGTCTGTTGATCAATATTTATTTTGTAATCAGCTGACTTTTTCGTTTCTAATTACTCTGTGTTTCTTTTACTTCACTACGATTGGTTGTACTCCATTTGTACACTTATTTTTATATAATTCTATTTTTATAATTCCTTGAAACAAATTTCAAAAAATCGTAAATTTATATATTAGATATAAAATCGAATTCATTTTAATTATCGAATTCATTTAATTAAAAGTGGATAATTGGGAATGCTAGATAAATTTTTATACCCAAAGTTCCATTGTTTATGAAGAAATTCGGTACATACTTACTTTTTTTTTACTGTTCATGATTCACGTATTTTTATTAATACAATACTAATGACATGTAATTGCGTTTCGGACATCATAAGTACAAACAATTCCAAATTCGAATCTAAATGTTTCGAAATCAAAAGCTCGTCAATCGTTAATCAATCTCTAAATCAAACATTTTGAAATCTAAATCGAACAGTTACTCGCTAATCTTTTACATCGGTCACTATTTAAAACCTATTTTTTTATTCTTGAACTTGACTCGGTGTGATATGGACTATGGTCCAATTAGTGATTATGCAGAGGTGCGGTTCAAACTAGGCAGCTCAGCTGCAGCCCCCGCCATCATGTTATTTTCATTTTATATTGATTTTCTCTGTCAATTAACATTATGCCACGTATTTTACAGAAATAAATAAATCAATACAGTATTAAGGTGAACGCAATATTATTTTTTTGACGGATTCCAATTGTTATACTAAATTGTTTTTTTCCTCTCCAAAAAAACCAAAAAACGAATTAGTTATATAATTATTAGGGTTTGATAAGTCCAAAAGTTGGGCTACCAAATATAAGGGACACTAACCTTAAAATAGAGATTAACGACCTGAAACTACCACCAAATATGCCACAGCGACCTGCCAAGCCTTCCGCAAATTTTCTGACGATCTAGCTGGTCTTGCAAAACAGCGCCTCGAACGGGTCGGAGTCTCAACCCGTTAAGACCCTCCGACGCTCAAGTCAATAAACGAAATCAACACGCAATACTTCTCTTCCAAACGCACAGTAATGTGACAAAACAATCGTAACTTAATAATAATGAGAGGCACTCGCCCCTTTATATAAAGATATGAAAGATCTCCCTCAATCTAGGGTTACCTTCTATAACCATAATTCTATTCATAATACAATTCTATTACTGACTTTCATTTGGGACTCTCCCCGCATGTTAAGTTCTCATACATAACAAATTTCTTTAACTTAACAGAAATGGGCCTTTTATACAGCCCACCGAAAGCCATATAACACAATCACCTTAAGCCCACAGGCTTATCATTCATAAAACTCGCAATCGAGCTCAAGTATACAGCTCAAAACATAAGAGGTCGCGACCCTATATGAGAACTCATCTCCACACTACAGGTCGCTACCCTTCACAAACCAGCTCGCTCACACCTCAAGGACACAATACAGCTCGTCCATCTTACATGAGGCACACCCTCTCCTAGAAATGAGGTCGCTTACCACAAATAACCTCATTCGACAAATAATATCACGTATGGACATTTTGGTTCGCATCAGCTAGTCCCCCATATTCTAGCTATTGAGGTACGAAATCAGACAGGACATTTAAAATGAAATCAAACAAGTACAATCATTAAAGATAACAGTAAAACACATCACACAAATAACCATGCCTTACCACATCTCGAAACCACATAGCTCGACTAACCGAGCTATAACATCGATCAACTTACTATTAAATATACCTGCGACCTCCAGAATATCAGCTCGCTGAGTTCACCCACTATTGCAAAATGAGTATCCCGCCTGAAACGACCTGCGGGTCCCCCAGTCCAAACCCCCAATTGTAACTGTTATTTTTTCAACCCGAACTAACACTCGGATTTAGCAATTTCAAAAAAAGTCATCATGAATAAATCCAAAGTCAAAACACGCCTTTCTTTATCCGTCACATCTCTTTTAAACCTCATTAAATGCCATCTGCCACTAGGTTGAACACGTGTCACTTCTTTACTATCTCGGAGTATAATAAACCCAGCGGGCCCGAAATAAATGGCCCAAAAATATTCCTGATAGCCCTAATTATTTCCCGCTCCTACCTGTCCCATCAGCTTTCCGCCGCCCAACACAAAAACCCTTCATCTCTCTCATTTTTCCTTTATCCAAGATACACCGCCATACTCGCTCTGCAACAAAGCTCTTACTTCTTCGAAATTTCCCCAAAAAATACCAATAAATTCAAAAATCTGTCGCCGACCTCCAGGATACTAAAAATGGGTAAGTCTCCATTCCCTCTTGTCATTAATAGATTTTAATTTGCATAAGTAGCACATTGTATCTGATTAGTTTCTGAATCATTGTGTTCTATTTCATCTTTCTCTGTATGCTTGGATTTATGACGAATATAGCATCCTCCGATCCTAATTCCAAAAACCCATCTCTAACACCTGGCTCCAACCTTAGCGAGAATCCGTACATCCTCCAAAGGAGACGTACTCAGCCCCCATCTCCCGTCTCCAGTCCCCCGAGACGAGACAGAGAGTGAAACTCTCCCCGAAACCACTTCTCCCACCCCCTTAACTTTAACAAATGTTCCAGAGGGCATTCCCTTACTTTGAACCACCGCTCCGCCTCCTTGCGAGCATTTACTTGAAAATCCTGTAACCATAGCTCGCTCCCTAGAAGCCAGCGACCTACCTTCCTCATCTCTTTCAACGAGATCGATCAAGGATAACTATTAGCTACTCCCTGAACCAGAAGTATTAGAATTCTTTCAGCGAACACTTAACCTACCTGAGACAGCCCAGATGGTCCTACCCAACATACTTCACTTAGACCCCTTGCGACCATCACCCAATCACATAACCCTGTATGACAAGCTGCTCAGGGCGGGATTTAGGTTCCCACCTCATCAATTTTACATTAACATCTCCCTCTTGTAGAAAATCCCTCTTTTACAATTAACCCCCAACTCTATGAAATACTTGGCAGGCTATATCATACTATGTAAATATTACAATACTCAGCCCGACCCTGACTTCTTTCATTTTTGCTTCCAAATAAAATACCAAAGTCACTCCTTCTACCTCGCTACCCGTAGCGGTAGAGCCCGCTTCCTAGTAAATCCTTCCAATAAAGTTCCTGATTGGAAAAAGAATTTCTCTTTTATTCACAACACTGAAAACTGGCCTTTCATAATCGATCTGCTAAATCATACCCCAAAACAATCCAATCCTCCCAGCCTTAAGCATTCTCCCACTATATATAAGAAATATTCTGACCAGCTCGCCGCATGGAGCAAGCGCCCCTTTGACGTGGTGCTGCTCACCAGCAAGTCAAAAATCTTCCGATATGTGTGATATGCGAGAAATTGTGCTTTATTTAATGGTTTAATTCCTATATTTTTATGTGCTTAATATTCTTATATATATATTTATTTCTCGCATATTTATTATTATGAGTAGTCAAGCACCAATTGTGTATTTCTCTCTTATTTTGCAGTAATTAGGTGCCAAATTGTTGAGTTGAAGAATGCATGAGAGTTGCACGAGGAAACGAGAGACAAAACGGGCGAAGAAAACAAAGAAAGGACGATTCTGGACTTTCTAGATGGGTTATCGCTGGAATCAACCGTTATAGAAAGTACCGCTGACTGCTGCCTACAAGAACCGATGTCGTTCGATGTACCTGCCTACAGAGCTCTCTGTCAAGTCAGTCGACGCGGAACCGATGTTAATCGACGCGAGCGCACCGAATGCGTCGACGCTGCCGACCCTGACTCGCCCATGCCGCACGCGCCCGCCCAGCCTGGCGCTGGGAGTCCTATTTCTATGAGGAAACCGGTATAGAAAGTGCAGGAAACTGTTATGGAAAGTTCTAAACCGACATATAAAGCGCTGGAATCCTATTTTTACAAGGGAACTTGTTCTCCAAGACATCTAAACTTATAAATACCTCCCTTTAACACCAAATTCGGTGGAACATTAATCTTAGGGTTCCAAGACACCAAAAAGGAGTCCAAAACACCCAATTCAACCATCCATCAAGAGCTTGAAGATTGAAGATTCAAGATCTAAGCTTTGTTATCTCTTTTCTATCTTAGATTTATGTTTTATTTCTTTATCTTCCTGTTATTCTACGAACTCCGTGAGTGAGTAGATTATTTTATCTAGTTCTAGGGATGTGGAAACCCTCGTGAAACTATGTTTTAATTAAATTAAACATATTTATTTCGTTCTTCATATGAGATTTCTTGTGTTATCTTGTTTACATATCATGATTGCTTAATTCATGACATGATTTCTTGATTCTTGATTTGGATTGGCCACCTAGATTAGGGATTTGGTTATCAATTGCTAGAAAGAGGACTGCTTCCCGTGTAATTATCGTAGTTTTGATTTCTATGAAGCAACTAATGGTCTTGTATCATTAGGGATAACACAACATAAGTTAAATAGACCGAGCTTATGAGTCTATTGCTTAGATTAACCTATTTTCCTGATTCTTATTGTTGTTGATGGATTAAATCTAGAGAGCTTATTCTAGGTTGTTCATTAATTAGGTTTAATTAAAGAGCTTATTTTAATTAAATATACATAGGGGTAAATTCGAGTAGCAGAGCTTATTGTTACTTAGGGTTTTTAGTTTCATATGATGAGTGGATTATAATATTGTAATTGGTTAGATGAATTGAACGAGGGTAGAAACTGAACTAGGACTGGAAAGTTATTTATTATTATTTTTTATTTTCTTATTTATTTCGTTATTTGATTTTAATTATTTTCTTTAGTTATTTAGTTTTCTTAGATTAATTAATATTCTTCACCCCCGTTTTCTTAGTTTATTAAAATATAAGAAAATCACAAATTAATCCACACTTCTCGTGGGATCGACCCTTACTTGCCACTGCTACTAGTTAGTAGAGAAAAGTCGAGGAACTTTATAAATATTATTTCTGACGCTTCAACGACGAGTGGGTCAATGTGTGCATTGACTCCCGCCCTCTCGACTCAGACCTTGCACTAACTCGATCAGATTTCGGTAGGTCTTCTGCATTATAGATGCTACATTAATCCTTTAACAATTAATATTCCATACTAACACCTCATTCTTATTCACAGATGCCTTTTGCGAAGCTTGCGTATCCTCTAGCTCGGTGGATATTGTGACACAGACCGAGAAATAACCTGAGATCTCCTCGGCGCCCCCACCATCAATCAGTGTAGACGAAATCTTGAACGAAGCATTCGGAGCAGAGACGAACCCTGAGGTCGAAGACGAGCTCAAAGAGAACCAACCAACCAAGAAGACTTCCAAAGGGAAACGACCCATCTGAACTGCTGCTAGGCGACCTGACTCCCCCACTCCAAAACGAAAGAGACACCGCAAGACCTTCAGCGGCGCTACATCCAGCTCGCCAAACCTAGAAAAAGACCTGGCCAAATGCGACGATGCGGCTGCCATAAGGATACTCCTCCAAGAACGCGCTCGAACCCAGGTATACTCTCCGCCCTACTCTGACTCCCGGACTACCCCTTGCGGTAAACACTAATCTTACCTCTTGACTATGTTCATTATACACAGCTACACATCTTGTTCTCCACGGTGGCCATCCAACTCGCAGCTCGCACGGAAGACAATGAGCTGCAAAAATCCTATGACGAGCTGACTGCCCAAGCCGAATAGCAAACAAAACAGCTCTCCCTGACACAAGGCGAACTGGACGAAACTCGTAAGCGTCTAAGTGCCAGCGAAGAAGAAAATGGCCTTCTGAAGATTCAAGTGGCCAACCTGAGGGATGAGACGACTCGTGTGGCCAACGAACTCTTGGAACAAGTCAAAAAGCTTGTGGATGTTGTGCGGACCAAGGAAGAGCAAATCCAGGCAGCTCGCGAGCAGGGCGCTGTGAATGTCGTGAGCAGGGCATAATCGAGGGTCGCCGAACCTTCCTAACGAGCGAAGTGGGCCAGAAATTCGTTAGTTCATATCGGGAGGAACTGATTAAGGCCTTCAGGAAATCGACCCTATATCTCAGAAAAATGACAGTGGGGAGCAGAGAATGGGTTCGCAATGCCATAGGGATAGTCAAAGAGGAGCTCGCAGCTATGAAAGTCGCTTACAATCCTGACGTGAAGACCATTGTTGACAAGATGACCCCCTTTAGTACCTGGAAGGGAGACATGAAGCAACCTCTGTCCGCCAAATGGTGGTTGTCATGTCAACGTCAAGCTATCCTATCTGCTAACCTTTCAACTAAGCTAAATGTGTCACCTGAAGATACGCCCTCTGCTGAACCCTCTGTCATTGGACCGAGCACGACAAACCCCTTACCTTCAGTTTCCGAGAAAGCTGTCTAAGAAACCTGTATAAACACTTCTATTATTCTTGCAAACATATTATTATTTTTGATGTATGACTTAATCCTCTAGCATTTGCAAACCTGCACTTTAATATTTATACGAAATTGCCAACACGACCAATACAGGTCGCACGAGACCCCATCTAATCATAATGAGATCATAAGAACAATCAAATCTTACCGTATAACAATCCCAAACAATCAGAGAACTAAAAAATATGTAAGTCAAGCACTCAGCTTGTACAAACCACTCATTCACAAAATATTCAACCAGAAACATGTAAGTTAAGCATCTTAATCATTCAACCATAAAGAACCAAATAGTTCGCAAAACGTTATTTATTATTTTATTTAATTTCTCAAACAACGTGCGGGAGAAGTGCCCTCCGGTCCAGAGTTACCTTCTCCCGCCGCAAAAACACAACACTTGTCACAAACACAAACTTTCCACAAGCTCGCCTGGTCGGGAGAAGTGCCTTCCGGCCCAAAGTTACCTTCTCCCGTACCACAAACACAACTTCCCACAAGCTCGCCTGGTCGGGTGGTCGGGAGAAGTGCCTTCCGGCCCAAAGTTACCTTCTCCCGTACCACAAAAACACAACGTAACACAAACACAGCTTCCCACAAGCTCGCCAGAAGTGCCTTCCGGCCCAAAGTTACCTTCTCCCGTACCACAAAAACACAACGTACCACAATCTTTATGCATAATATTTTTTCAAGTGACACACATTCCAGCTTCGAGGCAAAACCTTTCCAGCAGGGTTTTCAAGAATGTATGCTCCTCCTCGCAACACCTTCCTTACTTTGAACGGCCCAATCCAGTTTGGCTCAAACTTCTTAGTCATCCGCAAAGCATCAGCCCTCTTCCACACCAGATCACCGACCTGAAAACAACGGTGCTTAACTCGCTTATTAAAAGCAGCTTGCACCCTCTGCTTATAATGTTCGACACGAGCTGCAGCTTTCTCTCTTATTTCATCAATTGTCTCAATCGCTCCTCTAGCCAGCCTTTCATTCTCTTCCACATTAAAAGATATCAACCGCTGTGAACCTCCAACTATTTCCGCTGGAATGACCGCATCCATCCCATAAACTAAGCTGAACGACGACTCCCTTGTGGTAGTTCGGGGAGTCGTTTGATAAGACCACAGAACCGATGCGAGCTCTTCTTCCCAGAGCCCGCCTATTTTTTCCTATCTCAACTTAAGTCCCTGCACAATTATTCAATTAGTAACTTCTACCTGTCCGTTGGTTTGTGGGTGCGCCACAGAGGCAAATCGTTGCTTTATCCCCATCTCTTTGCACCACTTTTGAATTTTCCTGCCATTAAATTGGGTCCCATTGTCCGATACCAACACTCGGGGTACTCCGTACCTGCAAAATATGTTATCAAAAATAAAATCCATTATATGTTGCTCGCTTATCCCCGTGACCGCCTCGGCCTCCACCCACTTCGTAAAGTAATCAATCGCCACCACTAAGTGCTCTTTGTTGCTTGGGGTGTTTGGGAAAGGTCCTACAATATCAATTCCCCACTGCGCAAATGGACACGGCGAACTCATAACCATCATATCCTCTGCCGGTATGTGAATAACCAGAGCATGCATCTGACACTTCTTACACGTCCGCACTAGCTCGTTAGCCATAATTTTCATCCCGGGCCAGAAGAAACCAGCCCGCAATGTTATGCCCATCAATGCCTTTCCCTTCGCGTGGTCACCACAATACCCCTCCTGTATTTCTTTCAACACTTCCACCCCACGCTCTATAGCTAGACATTTCAAAAAGGGCCCAAAGCGTGATCTTTTATACAATTCTTCGTGTATCACACAAAAGCGAGCTGCTACGTTAGCCTCCTTCATTGTCAATCTTTCCGTACCATCCTTTGCTTTAACCAAGACATCCCAGATAGGTGTACGCCAATCATCCTTCACTTCAACTTCCATAACTTCTTTACCTTTTTCTATGCTACTATGACTTAGCTCCATTAATGTAATTGTCCGAGTATCACAAGTTCCCAAGGCTCCTGCTATCCGAGCGAGCTAATCAGCACGGGTGTTCTCAGCTCGTGGTAAATGTTCTAGCTTGAATTCCTCAAAACGTATAGCTTCTTCGCGCAATTTATTCAAATGCACGCAATTCGTTCTTCCTTAGCCTCAAAGGATCCATCGAACTGACAAGCTATCAGCTGGGAGTCAGTATACGCCCATAACTTCCGTGCTCCTAGATCGCTCGCCATCTTGAGACCTTGCAACACAGCTTCGTACTCTATCTCATTATTGGATGCTTTAAACCCTAGTTTGATCGCAAACTCTAGACTCTCCCCATCCGGGCTGGTCAACACAATACCCAACCCTGCTCCTGATGCCATAGTTGAACCATCTGTGTACAGGGTCCATGCTTTTACCTCCTTTTCTTCTTCAACTGGTTTCGTCATTTCTTGTAAAAAACCCGCGAACACCTGCGCCTTAATAGCCACCCTAGGCTCATAAATTAATCGTACTCACTTAACTCCACAGCCCACTTTACCAATCTCCCAGATACATTGGGATTGCCCAAAACCTGTTTGAGGACTAGGTTGGTACGCACCTTCACCTTGTGACTCAAGAAATAGGGTCTCAACTTCCTCGCTGTACAAACTAACGCAAAACCCCCTTTCTCGAGCTCGGTATACTTCAACTCAGCCCCGTGCAGCATCCTACTAATGTAATAGATAGGCTTCTGCGTGCCCGCCTCTTCTCTTATCAGCACTGAACTGACGGCGACCTCCTCTACAGATATGTATAAGATCAAATCCTCTCCAGGCATAGGTTTAGTCAATAGTGGTATCTCCGCCAAGTATTTCTTTAACTCCTCAAATGCATTCGCAGCTTCCTCTGTCCACTCAAACTTGGATCCTTTTCGTAGCGTCCTAAAAAATGGTACACCTCTTTCTGCCGACCTGGAAATAAAACGACTGAGACCTGCCATCCGGCCTGTAAGTACTTGAACATCACATACCGTGCAAGGATGTGGCATCTCCAAAACAGCTCGCCCCTTTTCTGGATTAACTTCAATTCCTCGCTCTGTCACCATATATCACCAAATGCACATTTTTTCGGATTGGACTTCATCCCGTACTGCCTTAATATAACGAATGTCTTCTTCAAATCCTCCACATGGGATTCAGCTCGCTTGCACTTAACCAGCATGTCATCAACATAAACCTCCATGGTAGACCCCAGTAGGTCTTTAAACATGTGGTCCACCAGCCTCTGATAGGTTGCTCCTGCATTTTTCAAGCCAAAAGGCATGGATACAAAACAATACGTACCCGTAGAGGTGACAAAACTCGCCTTGGGTTGATCCTCCTTCGCTAGAGGTATTTGGTGATATCCCTGCGAGGCGTCCATCATGCTCAACAGCTCGCACCCTGAGGTAGAGTCCACTAACTGATCAATTCGTGGCAAAGGATAGTGATCTTTCGGGCAATCTTTATTTAGGTCGCGAAAATCCACTCACATCCTCCACTTCTGAGCTGGTTTTGGCACCATCACAATATTAGACAGATATTCAGGGAACTGGATCTCCCTTATGTGACCAACTTTCAATAATTTTTGCACTTCGTCTTTGATTAATTTATCCAGTTCTAGTCCGAAATGCCTCCTCTTCTGCTTTACTGACCTCGACTCTGGATCTGCATTTAAATGGTGCTGCGCGACTTTCGGCGATACCCCTATTAACTCTCCATCCCCAAAAGCGAATATATCCCAAAACTCCCTTAACAGCTCGATCAACTTGTCTCTCAATGTCTTAGGCATTAAGGTCCCCACCCTTGTAGTATACTCTGGGCGATCTTCTTCTAATGAAATATCCATCAGCTCTTCATTCGGTTGGACAGAGTTCTCCTGTTCTTTCATTTTCTTTGCATTGAGTATCCTCTCAAGCTTCTCATCGCCCCTCTCGCGTTTATTCTCCACCGACCCTCTTCTGACTGCTAGTTGATAACATGATCGGGCGACCTGCTGTTGTGCGATGACTTCCCCTACTTTATCATCCACCGGATACTTGATGCTCATGTGATAGGTTGATGTTACCGCCTGGAACGCATTGAGGGAAGGTCGCCCTAATATAGCATTATAGGCCGACCTTCCCCGGATTATCAAGAACTTCAGGCTCTTCTCCACTCGCGCTTCATCTCTCCCTAGTACGACCTGGAGCGTCAGCTCGCCTTCAGTATTCACCTGTGCCCCATTAAATGCATATATAGGCGTGTTTACAGACCGCACTCTTTTTTCAACCTCCATCTGTTCAAGACAGTCCGTATATATGATATTCACCGAGCTTCCATTATCTACAAAAATTCTGCCAACATCATATCCTGCAATCTCAGCCTCAATCACCAGTGCATCATTATGATCTTCCTGTAGCCCGCGCCGATCATTGGGACAAAAATAAATGATCGGCCCACAACCTGTGATTGCCTACTTACACTAGCTACCTCCCACGTTCCCGAACGAGCTGACTTAACATGTCTCTTACGCGCCCTATTGGAATCACCGTCCGTCGGTCCTCCTGAAACCATGTTTATTCTCCCTCTATTCCCTCTTGGACCCTCGCGTCCTTGATTTCCCTGCTGTCGCGGCCTCGTAACCTGTGGCTGGGGCAGGCCTCCCTGCGGTGGTGAGGGCAATGGCTGTCCCTGCTCCTTTGGTTCTCTCTCCTTGTAAATCACCTCCTTTAAATGCCTTGCTTTTATAAGTCTCTCTATCTCCTCCTTGAGGTGCCTGCAATGTTCAGTAAAATGTCCATAATTGTTATGAAATCGAGAAAAAACGTTAGTCCTGGGATTTGTGGGGATCGGCGTACGATCCTCTGGCCATTTTATAGCATCGGGTACCAGACGCTCCATAATGCCAAACACCTTAGCTCGCGGATACATTAGTGGTGTGTAATCCTCCTCCCTCCGATTTCGCACACTCTGATCCGAGCTTTTATTAATCGCAAAGCTCGGGCTCAGAAGTCCACGCACTACTCGTCTCGGTTCTCTCCGCGATTCCCTTCTAGATCCACTATCCCCCCATATCTACGACCTCCCTGCCGAAACGCGCTCGGTGTTCTTCTTCGGCCTCCTCCACCTGTACATACTTATGACATCTTGCCAGAACCTCATCATAGGTCTGTGCCTCCTTCTTGACCAGTGATTTATGTAAATCCTCTCTTCTCAATCCTTGATGTAAATCTCCAGCCTTCATCTCATCAGTCACAGCGGGCACCTCTAGGTAGCACTAGTGAACCTGTTAATATATTGCTTAAGTGTTTCGTTAGGTCGCTGTACCATTGTAAAGAGCGACTGTGCCATTTCCGCACTATGCCTCAAGCTAGAAAACTGCTTCACGAAAGCAGCTCGCAACACCTGATAACTAGTAATCCTTCCCCGCGGGAGCTGGTAAAACTAATTTTGTGCAATTCCTCTCAAGGTGGACACAAAGGCCCGATACGCCACAGCATCTGTGTAACTGCGCAACATCCTTGCTTTTTCGAAGAGCTGTAAGTGTTCGGTTGGATCCGTCACTCCCCGATACTGAAACTCCAAGTCCTTATACCCCCTGGGCACGGCAGTCCGCAATATATCCTCTAAAAAGGGGTGCCCCTTGTCCCCATCAAGAGTTTCTCCTTCTACTCGCTTCTGTAGTTTCAGCATAGCTTCCTGCAACTCTCTAAAGGCCTTACTCCCTGGTCCCACCTCATTTTCGTCCCTTCTTTTGTTATCCTTGCCACGAATTTTTCCAGTTTTATCCCGAGACTCACCTTCCATTTTTGAGGTCTGGGTTTCGCTTTCACTGGTGTGTTTGTCATGTCGGCGACCTGATCGCCTGTACTGCCCTCGTCTCACCTTTTCTCACTTTTCTCTACGCTTGCGCGTTGTAGACGCGGTAGAGCTAGATGTGTCTACGTGCTTACGTTTACTTTATTCCTTCTTTCCGCGAGAAGCTCTCCTGGCTGAAGATCTTTCGTTTTGTTTCGCCTCCCTGGTTATCGACTTTTCCTCCTTCTCGTTATGAAGTTCGTCCCTCCTCTCTTTCCGAGTACCCAACTCGCCTGTCAGATATCTATGCAATTCTTCCTGTTTCTCCCAAGGCACGAAATCCATAAGCCCTTCTAAAAATCCTTTATCGACCTGACAGGGTTTGTTCTTGGGTAAGTTCTTCCACTCTTCTGTCCCGAAGTGGATCGCCTTTTGTGCTACTACCTCCAGTGTCTTCAAAACGTTCACTAGTTCCTTCCCTTCCCGATGCTTTGGAGAGGGCGGAGGTGTGCCATTCAAGAATTGGAATGCTGGATCCACCTGTGGAGGTGTCCACCCTCCTTTTGTCACATCTTCCTCATCGATGCCCACCATACCGGTCTTCTTTTTATGCTTGTCCGACTCAGAACCGTAGTGCAAGGTTCTGGGTATTATATTATCCTTCATGTTGGTTTTTTGAGATTTCTCACACCTTTCGCTCAAGGACTCGATGTCCCTCTTTCCCACAGACGACGCCGATTTGATAAGTCCAAAAGTTGGGCTACCAAATATAAGGGACACTAACCTCAAAATAGAGATCAGAGACCTAAAACTACCATAAAATATGCCACAGTGACCTGCCAAGCCTTCCGCAAATCTTCTGGCGACCTAGCTGGTCCTGCAAAACAGCGCCTCGAACGGGTCAGAGTCCCAACCCGTTAAGACCCTCCGACGCTCAAGTCAATAAGCGAAATCAACACGCAATACTTCTCTTCCAAACGCACAGTAATGTGACAAAACAATCGTAACTTAAGAATAATGAGAGGCACTCGCCCCTTTATATAATGATATGAAAGATCTCCCTCAATCTAGGGTTACCTTCTATAATCATAATTCTATTCATAATACAATTCTATTACTGACTTTCAATTGGGACTCTCCCCGCATGTTAAGTCCCCATACATAACAAATTTCTTTAACTTAACAGGCCTGGGCCTTTTATACAGCCCATCGAAAGCCATATAACACAATCACCTTAAGCCCACAGGCTTATCATTCATAAACCCGCAATCGAGCTCAATTATACAGCTCAAAACATAAGAGGTCGCGACCCTATATGAGAACTCATCCCCACACTACAGGTCGCTACCCTTCACAAACCAGCTCGCTCACACCTTAAGGACACAATACAGCTCGCCCATCTTTCAGGAGGCACACCCTCTCCTAGAAATGTGGTCGCTTACCACAAATAACCTCATTCGACAAATAATATCACGTATGGGCATTTTGGTCCGCATCTGGGTTTTTAATGATGGTCACTTAATGGACTGTAGAAAAGAAAGGAAAACTAACTTATTTAGTAATAATTAATTAAACTATTGATAAATGCTTTGTCCACTAGCCCATATAATTGATTTATTCACTTTGATTAATAAAGGTATAATTTATGAGAATGTAAATTATATTTAATTTCAGACTGTGTGTAATTCGATACAAACATTGACATAATGTAAGATGTTCATTCACATGAGATTTTGAACACAATAAGCGTTGCGGGTTTTCGAATCATAAGATAAGATTGAAAGTTGGTACTCCAATCATATTTTTGCGTAATATTAATGATACACTTGGGCTGTTCAATGGAGTTAGGTTGGTTTTTACAAAACTAGGTGATCATGCGTGGAGGCTATAATTCTTCAAGAAAGCAGTGTAAGTGAATTGGAACTTATCCCATGAATGATTGTAAGTCTGTAACACAATCCGATCCGAGGTTGCCTTTCAAATATCAACAACAACAATTTTCAGTGATCGTGTCATATGCAATGACGATCAATAAAAGTCAAGGGATAATCTATATCTCACATTGGACTTTCTTTGAGAGTCTCATATTCGGTCATGGTCAACTGTATGTTATAATATTAAGAGCAACCAATTGTAAGAGTAATGGAGTACAAAAACCACGAATGTTGTGTACAAATAAGTGTTTCATTACTAGTACACTGCATTCCTCCAAATAATAATGTTTTTATTAATCATGTTTAATATTTTTGTGCTTATGTTTTTTTTAAATTGATTATGTTAAACTTTATTCCTAATTCTATTTTAGTTTTATATATATATATATATATATATATATATTACTTTACTCTAAACATATAATTACTTACTTAGTATTTAGAAATAATTTAAAATATTAAATATTTAAAATTATTTTTTAATTTAATAACAAAATAATTACCCATGCAAGCACAAGTGTAAAACTAGTCAATACAATAGTAAGGTGAACGCAATACTATTTTTCGTTTTACTGGTTCTAGTTATTGTACTTATAGGGAGATAACTTCTTGTGCAGCCCAAGTTTTGGACCCGTACAATAAGCAATGTTTTTAAATTTTAAGTTGACACGGATAAAAGAGATTTAATTGCGAGTTCTCTTTGTAACAGTTTGTATTAGAAATCTCGTAAGAACACCATGTCAGTTTAGAATGAAGAAATCTGACACATGAATACATAATTTTGTGTATGGAAATACAAATGCCGGATAATTTGAATCTTCGGTTAGAGATAGATTTACACTATATTTGATGGAGAATCGGATATAATTTATATTTATATTAAGTAGTATATTTTTATATTTATTATATATTATGATTAATTTAAATGTCGCATTTTATTACAGGATTTTCAATTTCTTATTGACCGTGCGTCACGACATGACAAATTTAATATTTATAATTTTTTCTTATTTTTCTCCACTGAGTAATATTACCGTTGTGTAAGGGTCGATTTCACAAGAATTGTGAATTATATTGTAATAATATTATATTAATTGAAATAATAATAACGAAACGAGGAGAATTGTTGGTGATGACAACTATTACAAATAATAAAACTAAACTAAGATTTAACAAAATTATTGATGATGATAATATAAATAAAAATCTATTTCATGGTTCCTTGTACACCCTCGCTCGACTAATAATCAACTGTGACACTAATCATACTAGGTTTCATAATTATTAGACTTAAATAACAATAATATGTTACCCGAGTTTTTTCTTACAGAATAATTAATCGAAATAAACTATTCTGTTAATTCTAACTATTGATCAACCTAAACTAAGCTCTTTCGATTTAATCCAATAACAACTTTTAGAATTAAAAAATATGTTTGGAAAAGTAATAAACTCATAAGCTCGATCTATTTAACTTGGGTTGGGTTATCCTAAATAGTGCGGGACTATTAGTTGTTACGAGTGATATATGGACCAAACAAATTACGAATTGAAGCCCTACATCAGCACTTGGTATAAAATCATATTTATGTGATCAATCTAAATTAGAAGTTACAAAATATGACATTAAAAATAGAATAACACACAAAACTCCATCGAAACAATAGAATATCTCCGCGGGAATTAATTAGAACAAAATCGAGTCATAGTTTCAACATCCCCGCAACTGAATTAAATAAGACTACTCACACATGGTGTTCATAGAATTATAAAATATAAATAAAATATATTTTATAAATAAATAAAGATAAGAAAACTCCACTTGTGGCCTCGCTGTGTGAAAAACTTCCACCTTTGTGGCTACAACTCCTCTCTCGCGTGAATCTTTCAAAGGATCAATCTCCAAAAAGGCATGTTCCCTTGCTTCCCTTCTCTTGATCTCCTTTTATACCTTATAATGTTTGAGATGGTATATGATGCATACGGGTGCACCATATATTGTGCACTCGAGTGCACCATATATTGTGTACCCGATCCCATTGTACCCCACTAACTACCCCGATCTCCGTGACTACCCCTCTCTCCGCAACACAAAAAAAATTATTTTCTCTCAAAATCAGACACAAAAATCTGAAGGACAAAAAAAATCTCCCAGCAATTCTCATTCTCCACAACAACAACAAAAAAAAATCGGCGTTCTTCTCCAGCAACTCTGCCAACATTCATCTCTACGCGTAACGGTTTAAGTTTGCTTCAAAGAATGCAACTCATCCAATAGAATTTATCCATCGTCAAATCTAAAGTATCGACTCTGGTAAGTCCTTCGATTCTCTTTCTCCATTTTTCTTTGTGTTTAATTTTTATTTCCAAGAAGAAAAATAAGGCCGATTTTCATTTTAAGGGTTTTCTGGATCCCAAAGTTGAAACTCTCTAAGAACTTAAGGTTTTTGTGTGAAAAGTGAAATTATAGAACTTCTCATTTTGATTTTAGAGATTTTAATGCAAATCTAATAATATTTTGAAATCTCGTGTTTCAATAAAAAAAAATTAGCGATATTCTATATGTGCGATGAATATGCACTTTGTATTCGATGTTGATTTTGAGTGTGATGAATATGCACTTATGCATGATGAGATATAGACTTTGTATGTGATGAATATGAAGTCACATTATTTGACTTTTTTAAGGTTTAATTTTTTTTAATATTAATTTGAGTGTGATGAATATGTATTATATGTGTGATGAGATATGGACTCTATATGTGATGAATATGAAATCACATTATTTGATTTTTTGTAAGGTTTAATATTTTTAAATATTCATTTTATGTGTCATGAATATGGACTCTATGTGTGATGAGATATGAACTATGCATGTGATGTATTAATTGTAAAAGTCAGTATAGGCAGCGGCTAGGCGTGAAGTGGACCTAGGCCGAGCCATTTTGGACAAATCGGTAAAAAATATTGTCTCAATCGAAAAAACCAGGTTAGGCGGCCGCCTAGGCGCCATATACGGGAAAAATCGAGAAAATGTAACACACACACACACACATATATATATTAGGTTTCTAGGCACTAATCCATCGAGCGTCTAGCGCCTAGCGATTTCTACAATCTTGTGATGTGAAAGTTTTGAAGGTCTTAAATAACTTGTATGAACATCAATGTTAGTAATTATGTTGAAACACACTTACTAACATATGTGCAAAACAATAAATCAACACTGATTTTTTTCTGTGAGTTAAAATAACTCACAGAACGTGACCATAGGCCAAAAGATATATTATAAGAAATGTTTACAAATCAATGGAAAAGGATTCTAGTAACATTACAAAAGGATGAAAAATAAATTGCTCCTAAAATTCTTTTCGTTCGAACAAGTATGAACTCAAAGAACAATTATGAAAACGGAGCAATAATGCTAAAGTAGGGTTTCTATTTTTCTCTTTCTTGCAGTCGTGATCTTCAAATGAAAACGCCAAGTGGTACTTATAGCTCAACTTCATTGAAAGAGTCTTTTTTCTACATAACAAGGTCTTGATGATTATCTCTTAGAATATTTCAAGATATGAGGATTCTTATTACCTAATAACATTCTAACCAACACTAGAGTCCAGATAGGCAAATAATTCCTAAAACAAATAACATGATTAATAGGATTAAAAATCCCACGTGAACGAAAATCCTATCAATCTCCCCCTTTTGCCTGTCTGGACAAAAGCCAGAGAAAATCTCCCCCTGGACAAAAACTAGTGAAGACTCCCCCTGAATGGCTGAGCTGAGAGAATGTTAGTGAAAATAACAGTAACACTAGTACTAACAAAGGTTGAGCTAAAACCATCCAGACAACAAAAAAATGAAAATGTCTCAACAAAACGGAATAAAATAAATGTTCAGAATCAAATGAAAAAATCTTTAGGAACTGTGCGTTGCTCTGGTCCTCTGTGAACATCGAGGGATCACATCCTCCATAGCAGCAGCATCTATCTTTTGCTGCCTTTGTCCACCGCAGTACGCCTAGAAGCATCTTCGCCAGCGTCAACCTCTCCAGCGGCATTCCCTCCAGCTTCAGCTTCCTCTTCTCCCTCTTTTTGGCCAGACTGCAAAAGGAGCGCCTTGGAAAAGAATTCACGCATCTTCTCCATCCCAGTTAGATGAGCCCAGGCACCAGCAACCTGCTGATCGATCTAGCGCAACTGAACCAGTATGTCAGAAACAGGAATGGGGATAGAGGTGAAAGTGTTAGTCCCTGTGTTAGTGACACTGGGACCAGTAACTGGAGCGGCAGCAAAGGTGGCATCCACATCCTCATCATCAGAAAATTGCAGCGGAATATCAACAATGCGATGAGTCCCCTCAAAGTGTTTGTGGATGAGACCAAAGAATCCGGGCTCACCACTGAAGTGCTCATCATCGTACTTCTGGAGCCCTTGATCAGCGAGGATTGAATAGATGAGTGAGGGAAAGGGCAAACCAACCTTAGTAGTTGTGATGTCGGCAAACTTTGTCACACAATAAAACACGGTTTGACCAAAATTAAACCGCATCCCTGTTCTAATTTGAAATAAGGCTTTTTCTTGTCAGCGCGTGACTGTGATTGTATTGTCGTAGGAACCCAGTTGCAGACAACTATCTTGTGGAGGACAGAGTAGAGAGATGTGAGATGCGAGCTGAGAAATATCTTCGGCCACTTTGTCATCTAGCCACAAGTTAAAGACTTGGCCACTTCATCAAAATCATCAACAGTGGCCCCCTCCTCACAGTCTTCAGTCCCGAAGAAATTATTAATCACTGAGGGAGAGAAGGAATAGATTTTCTCACGCACAAATACCTTTCCATACTTCTAAGACAGCTGATTGGAGACCGAGGGAAACATGTTGGTATAGAATTCAAGCACTGCCTCACTCAGATATGGTACTGCGGTTGTCACCAAGGATGTTAACCCCTTTCTGCTCAAAAACTTGTTCAGGTTCTTCTTCTCAAACAGCCCGTGATCAACCCTATTTTGCAGTGCATTGTACTTCTCTTTGGCCTCATTTGTATAAAAATGAGGTGCATAAGCCTCGCTCATGTCCAAATCTTCATCATCCGAATCATCCTCCAGATCAAAGCTAAGAGACTCGTCCTCCTCCACTTCTGTAACCTCATCAACAGGATTCTCCTGTTTATCTTCAAAATCAGCATCATGTGAATTCTCAAATGCAGTTGAGCTCGCAGAGGAGACACTTTTTTCAGGAGTTTGGATCACAGGAGAGGCACTAGTAGCTTCTGGAGCAATGTCAGGCAGTGGTGGGCCAGCATTCTCACTTACATCAGGGACATTAACAGAGATGGTCCTCTCAGTGGACCGACTTAAGCTTGAAGAGGGTTTGTCAGGGGAAGAGCTAGAAAGAACAGCAGCTGGGGGCATAGGACTCGATGTACCCTACACGGGAATTAACTTACCCATTTTCAACAGCAGAGATGCCAATGGAGAATCTTCATCTACCAAAAATTCCCCTTCACCATCCTCCATTGGTTTTGGGTCTGGAGCCACCATGTCTTGGGGAGTAAGACAACGTCTCTTAGCTCTGAATTTGTGCACCATCTCGACTTCAGAATTGGGAAAGAAGGGCGTGATGGGTATCTCCTCCTTTTCTGCAACCAATCTCTCTGGCGGGGCATAATCGGATCGTCACTATCCATTCTGTAGTCAATGTCTTCTACAAACGACATCCTTTCTAGTGAACACGTCTGGGCCCACTAGACTGACTTTTGGGGATAGCCTCCGGTAGGTGACCCGGGTCAATCCCACACAGACGTCGTTACCGCTTCAGCAAGGGTTTCCCAATTCTTACGCAAGTTTCTACAATTAATTTTAGATTCGACAAGTCATCGAAATTAATCTTGTTGTCGGGGTTACCTGGGAGAATGGCGGCATAGGGTTCCGCTATATCACCTGTGGGCATCAGAATCAGGTCAGTCATCGGACTTGGTTGTGATGACTGGGCAGAAGAAACCCCAGTGTCAGGTCTCTGTGTTGGAGCAGACTCGCCAACATTCGTATCAGCAATTGAGGGATCTCCGTGTTCGCCTCGAATATCGAGGGGAATGTGTCTTGGAAGAGTGCTGAGGCAGATCTGTCCTCCGACATCATCACCTTCTCCGACGGCGAGAGGGTAGGCTTCTTCGACACCTTGGTTTTCTTGGACTCATCTCCGAAAGAGGAAAAGACTTGGTTTGGCCAAATGTGAAAGGGTTTCTTGTTGAGAGTGTTTTTGATAGAAACGAGAGAAGCCCCTAACACCTTTGTACAAAAGAAACTTAAACAATTTGTTAGTGTTAATGGGATAGTAGTAAAACCTTAAGGCCTGAAAAATCGAAGACAAGACAGGCCCACTCTACAAGCCCACTCCCCTTAATTAGACCACTACCCCAATCGACCAGTTTTACTAAAAAACCAGTAGACACAAAATCTCACAAAATAACCAAGTGCAACAACGGCTTAGGTCCACAAGACTCTGATTATAACCCACTTGACAATAAGACATCAAATAGATAATAAGATTCGAATAAGAAAAAAACAGATTTTTGTTATGAGCATAGCTTTACCAAAAAAAAAAAAAACTTTAAGAACAAAATTCACCAAACATGCATGTCCTAAAGGTATGCCTGAAAGGAATGACCTAAAACACACAAAAAAAAAAAAAAGGGTTCACATCTGCAATAGAGTGTTAGTTCTTTGTGTGATGGCATTGGCACTGTCATTCAATCAACAAAGTCAGTGAACTGACAATCCTTAACTCGGTGAATGACTCAGTCATTTATGTTTGAGGATATTTATGCCCGGGAGTAAAGAGAAGCTCCACTTAATCAGCATACTAAGAATCCAAAGATAGAATTTTTTGAATTTAAGCACATTAGCATGAAAAATAGTCATCCACGAATGAATGGATGGGACATCCTTCAAATCTTTATTTCATTTTTTTGTGCACCCCGAGAGAAAAACTTATTTCTGTAAAAGTCAGCCCACAATTTTTTATTTCGAACTTTTTTAGTCTCCTTTGACATCACACTCAACCCAACAGTGTTCCTGCATTTGTGAGCCTGTGCAGGTCCTACCATGTGTTATGAAAATATAATTTTAAAAAAATGCATGTTAAAATAGTATGCTGCAGCTGATGTTACTATGGATGCTGCAGCATTTTCGATAACAATAAATCAAATGGCACATAAGCCGAGAGACTTTCTTAATCCGTAAAACCCCTCGTAGTCTAATGCTTTGGTGAATATGTCAGCAAGTTGATGTTCAGTTCCAATATGCTCAATACTCAGAACATTTCTCTCAACCAAATCTCGAATGAAATGATGCCTGATGTCTATGTGTTTTGTTCGATAGTGTTGTACTAGATTACTTGAGATGTCAATTGCACTTGAATTATCATACAGGAAGTAAGGATATGACTTTGTAACCCATACTCCTCTATCATTTGTTTCATCCAGAGCAGTTGGGAACAAGCACTACCTGCAGCTACATATTCAGCTTCAGCAGTCGATAATGACACACAATTCTGCTTCTTGCTGTACCAAGACACAAGATTGTTCCCTAGAAAGAAACACCCACCTGTTGTACTCTTCCTATCATCAGCATCACCTGACCAGTCAGATTCAGTATATCTAACAAGATTAGAATTAGTGTCCTTAGTATACCAGATTCCTAGATTGCAAGTTTCAGCCACATATCTAATTATGCGTTTAAGTGCCTTTAAGTGAATTCCTTTAGGGTTAGACTGATATCGAGCACACAAACAGACACTATACATGATATCTGGATAACTAGAAGCTAAGTACAAAAGACTTCCAATCATACTCATGTACACAGTGTGATCAACACTTTCACTAACATCGTCCCTTGACAGTTTTTGACTTGATCACATTGTTGGGATTCGGTGGTACCGTCGCGCAGCGGAAAACAAAAATTTTAAAAAATTGAATCGAATTCAATTAACGACAGCCCAATTTTATAATCAATTAATTCAAACAATGTTTTAATTGCTTAATAAATGAAACAATCTGATTTCTACAAAATCAAACGAGCATGATCGGTTTCTATAAATTATATATATAACAATAATATATATATATATATATATATATATTAATATATTAAACTTATATATAACAATTATATATATATATATATTAATATATTAATCATATATATAATTCTATATATTGTATAATCATATTATCAACACATATATATAAGCACACATTAACAGTATATATATATAAATAATACATCAAACAACATGCACATTATGTATATATATATCATACAAATATAACATGCATGCATTATATATCTAATCTCATACACAGCACACACATGCAAGTCATACACATACATATCATATACAAACAGCATGCATATATCATATATATAACATATTTATATATATATTTAATATGCACAGCATGCTTCAAGTAAATATATATATATCATATATCTGAATATACAGACAGCACGCATACAAGTCACAAACACAGCACCCACATGTATATATACACATCACATATGTAATACACAGCAGCACATATACCTCACGCTCGGAAGGAGGCGACGGCGACTGGCTTGCGTCGGAACAGCGGTAGGCACTGTCGGGGAGGACTCCGGCGACTGGCAGCAGGCGACGGGGCACGTTCCTTTCACCGCGTCGACGAGGCTGCAGCTTTCACGGCGGCACGGCGTCCTCGACGATGACAAACGCTGCCGGGGAGCGGCTTCCGGTGCGAAGTTGAAAAGCAACTGTCCGACACTTTAATGACGACTCTATTTTGGCGGCAGTTCGTCATGCGCTCAGGCGACGACGATGGAGAAGCAGTCGGTCGACAGGCTGCACGGCATTTGGAACAGAATGACAGCGGCGGTGATGCGCTCGAACGGGCACGGCGGCAAACCAGGCACTCCGGCTACGAATCAGCGGCTCCGGCGAATCGGTGTCACACACCGTATTACCCGACGTACTCACGATGGAGCACTAGATTCGTCGAGAGATTGAGAACGACGGAGAAATGAGAACGGCGGCCGACGGAAAGCGGCGCGCGGAGGTGGACGACTTGTCGGCTAGGGCTTTTTCTTTTTCTGAAAAATTTCGTCTCAGTTGTTGTTGTGTATATTCTGTCACTTAAAACCAAACCCTCTCTTTTTCTTTTTTTTATAAAACACAAGCCCATCACTTAATGGGCTTCAATGTGAATGGGCCAATTAAAAAATAAAAATAAAACCAAACTTAACTTCATTGTGGACCGGACCAAATAAAAATAAAACCAACTTTTAATTCAATAAAAACCACCGGCCCATAATATTAAAAGGATTATTGGGCCGACCCAATTTTAAATTAAAAAAAACCCATCGGAATTAAATCATTTCTCACAAACGATAATTCCGAAAAATATAATAATTATATTTTCGCGTCCAGAATAACTATCTCGTATTTTTCTCAATTCATAATCATAATTATGAACCTTAGATTCAATCATATTGATATCTAACTTTGCTAAAATTAACAATTAATTTCTAGCTATCGTTTTCAATAATCAGGAAACACGTGGTGTGACCCTCAATGGTTCAGGTGTAAGCTAGCCGTGGGTTCACAACACATTGTGATTCGAACAACATATTGTTCTTATATGAACTCGTCCCTTAGAGTCCCTGATTAAATAAAACTCATTTTACTTAATCACTGGTCAAACCAGAACCCAACGAATTATGAGAGGCGCCTAGCAACTACGCATCATAATTCCCTAGATACAAATGAAGTGCCTGCAAGAACCTTGTGATATAGCTTATATGTACAGTACGATCCCTTCGCGATCTATGTCCCGATTGAACAAGAGATATTGGTTCATCGAGACCTCTTTCTAGTTCAATAACTGTGTGTACGTTCTAGGTTCAAGATAATCCGTTCGTGTGTGACTTAGAGAAACACATTTCTCTAAACACCCCACTATCAGCTCTGGCCAGAGACTCCGAGGATTTATCAACCATCAGAACACACAGGACATCCATGACTTATCATGCGTCCGAATCCCCTACTACCATGCACAGACTTCCCACTAGATTCCCGACTATGCGAACGTTGCCCCTTTTGATCGGCCTCCAAGGAGACACAGAGACAGGTCACAACATAGCCTGTCCTCTAGTGAAGTCACGGTGAGGTCTGGGTCTTAAGGATTAATGTTGTACGCTATACCATAGAAATCATCTACTCGATGAGTGGGAACCACTTAGAGATTTCTAGGTGAGGGAGTTCAGTGAACTCATCATATGAGCACCTACTTATGTATGTCGATGTCCAGACACCGTGACCGATGAGACGCGGTCCACATACACTAAGTACTAGTCTTAATGGGAAAGGCCTGTATCCTCATTATGGCGTAACCCTTTGACTAGGAACAAGTTCGACGAGTTACATTACGTGTTGGATTATCTCATGGTTCTGCTAGACCAATCCACCGTAATAAAGTAACTTCATCAGGACCATACCTATGCAACAAGCATGGGATAAAAGATATGGAATGCCAATAATCCACCGTAATAAAGTAACTTCATCAGGACCATACCTATGCAACAAGCATGGGATAAAAGATATGGAATGCCAATAAGTATAAAAGATATTATTACGAATAAAAAACCGACTGTATTACAAGAGAAAGGTCAGACCACAGCCACAAGTTGGCTTGTTGGTCACCTTATTCTAACAATCTTCCACTTGACCTAAAGCCAACTATTCATATATCTAAGTCCCATCGACTCTCGATGTTTCTCGTGGACTGATATCGATAATGGCTTGGTGAAGGGATCTGCAACGTTGTCTTCAGAGGTGACACGTTCAACAACGACTTCACCCCTCTCTACAATCTCACGAACAAGGTGATACTTCCTCAATACGTGCCTGGACTTCGGATGAGATCTCYYTTCCTTGGCCTGCGCCACGGCACCGGTGTTYTCGCAGTATACCTGTACTGCATCGTCCGCACCTGGAAATACACCCAACTCTTGGATGAACTTCCTAATCCAAGAAGCCTCCTTTGCTGCATCACATGCTTCAATGTACTCAGCTTCGGTGACAGAATCAGCCGTCGTGCCTTGCTTGGAACTCTTCTAACACACAACGCCACCGTTGAGCTTAAATATAAATCCTGAATTTGACCTTGAGTCATCCACATCTGATTGGAAACTAGAATCCGTAAAGCCTTCTATTTTCAGCTCGGCATCCCCGTAGACTAAGAACAGATCTCTAGTTCTTCGTAAGTACTTGAGAATGTCCTTCACTGCCTTCCAATGGGCAGGTCTAGGGTTAGACTGATATCTGCTTGTGACGCTCACCGCAAACGCAATATCAGGTCTCGTACATAGCATGCCATACATAATGCTACCAATAGCAGATGCATATGGTGTCCTATTCATCTCATCAATTTCTGCTTGCGTCTGAGGACACATAGATTCAATAGACGAATCCCGTGGGACATTGGCAAGGAACCTCTCTTGGATTCTTCCATGTGAAACCGTTTTAACACGGTGTCTATGTACAAGGATTGGGATAAGCCAAGCAATTTCCTCGATCTATCTCTATAGATCCGTATTCCCAATACGTAGGATGCTTCGCCCAAATCCTTCATTGAGAAACGTGTGGATAACCATGCTTTGGTTGATTGCAACATCCCTACATCATTCCCAATGAGTAGTATGTCATCAACGTAAAGCACTAGAAAAATCTCTACGCTCCCACTAACCTTCTTGTAAACACAAGGTTCCTRCGGGTTCTTTACAAAATCAAACTCTTTGATAACTGTGTCGAACCGGATACTCCAACTTCGAGATGCTTGTTTCAATCCATAAATAGATCGCTGGATCTTGCAAACCTTTTGCTCCTCTCCAGTGGATATGAAGCCTTCCGGCTGCGCCATATAGATTTCTTCCTCAATGTTACCATTAAGGAAGGCGGTCTTCACATCCATTTGCCATATCTCGTAGTCATAATACGCAGAAATGGCCAGCAAAATCCTAATGGACTTAAGCATCACGACTGGTGAAAAAGTTTCCTCATAATCAACGCCTTACTTCTGAGTATACCCTTTTGCAACCAGTCTAGCTTTATAGGTCGCTACCTTTCCATCAACTCTAATTTTTCTTTTATAGATCCACTTGCAGCCTATGGGAACGATTCCCTCGGGTGGATCTACCAAGGTCCATACCTTGTTGGAGTACATGGAGCCCATTTCGGATTTCATGGCTTCCAGCCAATGTCCCTGGTCTGTATCAGATACAGCTTCGATGTAGGTTCTAGGATCGGATCCTTGATCAACCTCATCTACTAGGAAAAATATATCGGGTACTTTCCGAACTCTTTCGGATCATCGCACCGATGGTTCAGGAGGTATATTAGTGGTTTTGTTTAATTTGCTCATTCTCATGTGCTTGAACTTCGTTTTGTGGTTCTCGAACTTCTTCGAGTTCTACCATGCTGCCTTTTCTATCCAATAGAAATTCCTTCTCAAGGAAAGTGGCATTTCTTGAAACAAACACTTTTGCTTCAGAAACAAAGAACAATTCGTATCCCATTGAATCTTGGGGATACCCCACAAAATAGCATAAATCGGATCGACTATCCAATTTGTCTCCCATCAACCGCTTCACATAAGCGGGGCAACCCCATATCTTAATATGTTTGAAGCTGGGTTTTCGGGAATGCCAAAGTTCATATGGAGTGGAATTAACTGCTTTAGTATTAACCCTATTCAGCAAATATACGGCAATCAGGAGTGCATGACCCCATAAGTATGCCGGTAGTTCAGTGAATCCCATCATAGATCGAACCATGTCCAACAAAGTTCGATTCCGACGCTCGGAAATTCCAATCAATTGAGGAGTTCCAGAAGGAGTCCACTGAGAGAGAATCCCATTCTCTTTTAAGTAGTCTATAAACTCGGCYCTCAAGTACTCTCCACCACGATCAGATCGTAGTTTCTTAATACGTCGCCCGAGTTGGTTTTCTACTTCGTGTCTAAAATCTTTGAACCTTTCAAAAGTTTCAGACTTYTACTTCATTAAGTACACAAACCCGTACCTAGAGTAATCGTCGGTAAAGGTGACGAAGTAGCTATAACCACCCCTAGCACTAACACTTAGTGGGCCACAAACGTCTGTATGGATCAAATCCAACAGACCTTTAGCACGTTCCATCTGCCCCTTATAAGGCGACTTGGTCATCTTTCCTTTAAGACAAGACTCGCAAGTCCCAAGTGACTTCACATCCTCCAAAGAGAACAATCCATCACGAGCGAACTCGTTCATCCTTATCAAGGAAATATGACCCAATCTAGCGTGCCAAAGTTGTGCCGAGTTTAGACTATCATTTTTACGTTTDGCTGAAATAGTGTTAATCGGTATTTCATTAAGATTTAATCATATAAGTTGTTAACTAGTTGTCCTTTACATATTACCTTATTATCCTTCTGTATCAACCAAAGAGAACTTCCAAATACAAAAGAAAAACCTTCAGAATCCAAAACAGGAATAGAAATAAGGTTTCGAATAAGAGTCGGTACATAAAGACAATTGTTAAAAACAACTTGATAATCAGAATTCAAAAAAAAAAAAGATAAACAGTCCCAATGGCTTCGGCAACAACTCTTGCTCCGTTGCCCATCCTTAGGTAGGTCTCTCCTACATCAAGTCTTCGGCTTCTTGCCATTAGCTGCAAATCAT